>JZKD02S0120205.1:0-20892 GCA_000966675.3 Picea glauca | reverse complement strand
TATATATATATATATATATATAACATCACAATATTACAACAGGCTCATAGTGAGCTTAAGCCTGATAGCCAATCAACTATTTTACATATGAACTAGATAAATCTTGTTCTGATGTTAGAGATCCTTTTTATATCTTTCATTGTTGGGGAGAGTTTTATCTTTCTACTATGCTTCACTCACTTCTATGATCCAAATGCCTCACACACTTTTGTTGCCTTCCAGTGCTCCACGTACACTTTCTATATTAGGGGAAATCTTAGTTTCCTCTGGCTACCCCAAGTCTTCATCTTCTGCTGGAAATAATTGTTTCAGGAGATATCCAGTGATCCTTTTCTTGATTTTACCGAGCATCTTATTGGTTTCTAGTGCAACTAAAAAATCTTGGATCGATGCACACTTGGTAGTATTTCTACTTGGCACAATACTAAAAAAAATCTAGTTGATTTGCCCGTTTTGGCTTTCCTCTGTGCATTTTCATATATGCGCGCAAAACTTATGAAATGAATGTGCACAACTTCATTTGTGTGAACGCGCAAAATTTGACCCAAAACTTTCGGTGCCAACAACATTGTATTCTGAAGTGGATATATTGTAAAAGGAGGTTTCCCCCTTGAAGTGGACTGCAATTCATTGATTTTTTATCATTTTTAAGGAATTGGATCATAATAGTGGATAATAAGTGGGACAAATATATTGAGTTCTAGTTTGAGCGTGTGAAAGAAGGGTATGTTGTTTTTCTTTCTATCTAGTGCAACAAGTCCTTCAACAATGTTGAAAAACAATTTGCAGCCGAAACTAGAAGGAGATTATTGGAACAAATCCCTCTATTGATAAATATTTTTTTTTTACAAAAGAGGATAATGATCATGGATCTTGATAGAATGGCCCAGTAAACCCCCCTATGTATAGGAGGGGATATGGAAATAAAGGGGGGAAAGTGAGAAAGAATGGATCCAGAATAATATGAGATGAGGTGAGAAGAGAATGGAACCATAAGAGTAGAGGAGGAAAGGAGTGAAGCATTATGCTAGAAGAGATGCGATAATGGGTCAATACTAGTAGAGGAGAGTAGAAAGGAAATAAATGGGTGAAGAATGAGTATTTAGGCCCAAGATGAATAGAAAAGAAACCACACCAAAAGGGTGTGTTGGAGATAGTTCTATGCCAAAGATAACCATATAAAAAGAAAGGTTTTCAAATATATGTGACATTAGGATTAAGGTGTCAATAGAGGATGATAGAAGTAGCAGGACTAGGTTTGAAGAATATGAAGTCAGATTCCCTTGCATAATTAGAGACAAAGTCACATCAAAGTAATATGGGGCATAGACCAGTAGTGCCAATGCAGAAAAATATAGTGATGGATCCCTCCAAGAAGAGGAAGGGTCCTTAGAAATTGTGAGAATATTTGTGTAGCTAAAGGTAAGAAGATATTTGGGATCCCTCACTGAATACGATGAGAGAGTATGAAGGAACCCCCTATTTTAACTATCCCCTTGTACATTTTTCACCAAGAAGAAGAAATCAAAGAATGTGAAGAGGTAAGAGAAGTATAAGAAGAAGTAGTAGAAGATACAAGTGAAGGAAAAGATGAATCCAGAAATACTTTGCAAGGAAGAACGTCAATTTCTATAATAGAAATCAATATTAAGCCAGGAATACAACATGTTATATCAAGCATGGAGAACTGAGATTCAAATCTAAGGCTTGTTGAATTTCATGGAACAGGAAGAGACGATGTCGAACATAATTGATTTACATGTGAATCTATATATTTTGTGAAGAGAGTCATGAATAAAACCTCTAATATTGCACAATTGGAGAGCACATTTAGAGACATAGCTCTGACATGGTACATGATGTACAAGGTGACTATATTGATAGGACAAAAAAGGTCTATGATGGATATAAAGAGAGATATACTTAGGGAATTGCATAAGCCTATGTCAAAATCAAAGTGCATCACTAAGATTAAATAGATTAAGAAACAAGCTAGAGAAAAAATATTGTTGGACAGACTAATATTTCAGATCCAATATTTCTAGCATTGAGAATGGTTTATTGTACGAATCCTACCCCATATTCATATTCCACTCACCCAATAGAAATTGAAGACCCAGACAAAGGCCATGGAAAATGTGATGCACCTAGAAGCTACTCTAGGTTGTAGTGAAACGTCATTAGGGTTGGTGCATGTGTAATCTCAACTCACAAACCTCACCATGCAATTGCAAGATATGGAGAAAGATAAAGTGGTGTATGAGAATGTGTGGTGCACTATGTGTTGCACATAAGGCCATCATAGAAATGAGTGCCCTACATTGGGGATTTACATGGAAATGGGTGTGCCAAATCCATTCCCATGCAATCCACAAACTGAGTGATGTGATATTTCTAGACAATGGGGTCATATACCTCCTTGTTTCCCAACACTATAAAAATATCAGAAGACTATGCACACCCCATCTTGTAATTTTTTCAAATCCATGGGACATGATGTGAAAAACTTCCAGTCACTACAAATAATGTAGTAACACACTGTAGACACTTTCCAGGTCGAGGAAGAATAGAATGGTGGAAATCGGGAAGGCTTTGACATAGGAGGATAGAAATGATGCTAGAGAGGAGTATATGGACAAGGAAGAGGAAGAGGATACATTGTGGGTGGAGGAATACAACCTACCTATTTTAAATATGGTGAAGTAGGACACTTGTTGTGATTATGTACCAAGCCACATGCACTCTGTGGGTATTTCTACAACACAAATCATGTCATGGAGGATTTCCTAGACTTGTTGGCGAAGTGGGAAGAGAAGAAGGGGCACTACAATATGGTGAATTTGAAGTTGTGCAAAGGTATGGGGACAAAATAAGAAGTTGATGCACAAGTGGTAACTTGAGGAGGCATATGCATGGGATTTTAATTACAACATGGATAAATTTCAGGTCATAATATAGAAGGGAATATAAAAACAAAAACACAATCACCTCCAAAATTCAATGCCACGTAGTAAAAATAATTCAAAGTGTGATGCATAGAGGGCCCTATAAGAGGATAGAGTGCATGAAGAGATACAATGCAAAGGGAATTGGAAGAATCCCAAGCATGGGAAGAATTACAATGCATAGCATATAGGGTGTTGGAAGAATACCACGTGCACAAGGAAGAACAATGAGCAACACAAAAAGAAATGGAAGAGGAAGGGGTGCATGAAGACTTGTGATGCATAGTGCACGAGGAAACACAACAAAATACTAACCACGAGGAAGAATGATAAGCATCATTTCCTTAAGATGTTAAGTGATCCTAGATATCCAAATAAATTGGCCCACATGTTAAAAATATGTATGGGGGAAGAGGAGACCATTGTAGCTATTTTTTCCCCATTTCTAGAATGGGATGTGCACTATATGAGGATAAATAAGTTCATGAGAAGATAATTCAATATGATAACTTAGCTCATAAGATATGAAATGGAACTGGGATCTGACATGAACATATTACTGAATAAATATTGGGAGTTTATGGGTAGACCAAACTGGGTATGCCCCACTATTCAACTCAGGATTTCCACCCAATACATAATATATATTTTTGGAAGGCTAGAGAAGGTGGAAGTCAACATTGAATGGGTAAATACAAAAGTAGAATTTGAGGTGATTGAATTTATGGATGACTTAGACCCTTATTCATCTCTACTTGGTATTGACTGGGCATTCAATAACAATGTAATTATGAATCTAAAGCAATGATAAATTTCCTTTGAGAGAGACACCTTTCACATTAATGTGTCATCAGATCTGAATGAGGGCGACAAGTATATCGATCCCATGAATGAGGATGCATAGAGTTACATCATAGAGAACAATTATAACATAACAAGGCATAGGGACAATTATGTCAATCCAACAACTGATGGCAAGATGAGTTGGAGAAGTGTTCACTCCTATGATACGAATTTGGAGGATTCTATGGATATATGGCATAATAAGATATATGAGGTTTCAACCAGAAGATGTGCATAAATCACCAAGGAAATTCATTGGATTGGATTATAGATATGCGACCTACTGTTGTAGGGGCTAGTCAACCTTGTCGATTAGACCCATCGGTTGACTAGGAACTAGTTGGTCGATCGATATGGTCAGAAGTAGAGGTCAGTTGGAGTACCTGTTAACTAACCAACCCAGGGAGTTAAGTAGTTACAACTGCCTGAAAGAGGTATAAATAGACAAGCACATGAAGGCTCAAATAGCTTCATGTGAGAGGTTATATGTAACTGTGTTGTTATATGTAAAAATTTTCCCTAGATTACAACATTGGTTCTGATGCTAGTAGTATTGTACTTGGGAATGCAGAAGTGTACATAAATGATAAATCTATAAGACATACATGAGTGGTGGGAGCACAAAATTGAGAACTACATCAAAAACTACGCAAGAAGGAATAACCTCTCACTAGTCAAAGCATGGTCGCGGTTATTTTCAGAGATTCATGAATGATTCCTTGAAGTTATCCCAGAAGCATTATTTCAGCACATCAACAGATAAGGTAATGCGTAATCTGACACCCAATGAGAATTTAGGCCTAAAATTGATGAACAGAGGGAGAACAAATCCGCACGACTGGCTCAAAAGAATTATTGAAGGTTATATTTCAGAACAAGCCATTGAATATCATATGTCTCTCGACAAAATAAAATAAAAATGCTACACCGAACTGAATGATGGATTTTTCTACATGGTCCCGACACTTCTTCATAAATTCCTCCTCTACAAGGGAGTCGGTGACATCATCTAATACTAACCAAGATTAGGCACACCATTACCAAATAGTAACTTCTAAGAAAGAGACAAAAAGTGGGAAGCATTTCTTGACGTAAAGTGAAAAGATACAAGAGAATCCTAGGACTACTTCTTGAGAAAATAAATATGGCCAACGCTATCGACTTACAGTAATTCAGGTCGATAGTGGGGGTTTGGTCGAAGCTGTGATATGCCATAAAACAAGAAGTAGTGGTTCCCAAACCTAAATGTCTTCAAGAGGGAAGCAAGACTATAAGAAATATGCGGATATCCAAAAAATAGAACGATATAAAAGGAAATATAAAAGAGAAGAACTTTGTAACCAATGGAACAACAAAAATTCGAATAGAAATATGTTCGAGGAGGGTCAACCTGACAGAGTCTATGAAAAGTTTTAGTCAGACAGAGATCGAACAGAGTTGGAAATAATAGCATTTGTGGAGACACTCGACAAAAGTAGCAACGCGCAACTGAATAGCCATCAACCGGATGATGGACCAGAAAGTATGGACTATGAAGAATCTGGAACAACCTTACGTACTTCTCCCACACTAGAAACAACCCTGCAGATAATATAATTCCTCCAAAAGAGACTGCATATTGATGAACAATATGAAATATTATGGTGTAGAACGAAGGACTAGGGAAACCTACAAGATGCACTAATTGTCGAGCTAGAGAGAATGTTAAGCCCTAATATTGGCTCATTACCCCTTAATTGGGGCATATTAGATTAGTAATGTTATTTTATTTATGTCANTATAAAACAAGTCTTATCATAAATTTTATGACAACCCTATATGGATGTAAAAAATTCCATCTATAATAGCAAATTCTAGCTATTAAAATCAACAAAGAAATATTTCAATGAAAATCCATTAACTTGTACATATGAGATAAAGACAACTTTAAGAGCGTTTTGTTTCGTCCCTAATGGATGTAACATTAATTTTATTACTATGGTAATTAAATCCCATTAAAAAAAATTCCTTGGCTAGGGAGACTAGCTTATGATAAGTGCAATCAAGCCAAACTAGAGTGATTCAAAATGGGCTTATTTCACATATTCCAATGCAACAATTTATTTTCTCCAATGTAATTAAAACAAATTTTCCTCGGGAAATGGAGTCAAATAATAACTAAAATATTAGGAGGGAGAACCAACTTGAACCTTCATTTTGAACCCTTACAAAACCAAGCCATCCTCCTTTCCTCAAGATGTTCTAGTGATTTAAATTGAACTAGGGAAAGATCTTCTAGAGGTGTAAACCATATTACTTCCTAGAAGATCAACCCTAGTTAAGACTTTTCAATGGGGGTGTAGTCCCTTCTACTTCCTATAGAGAAGATTGAACAATTCCAACACAAATAGTGAAATATATCTAGTGGAGGGTATACACCTTTATACTTCTCCTATGGTTTAAAATTTAAAATTCTTGAACAAGGATAAGATATTGTAGAAATATACTCACAAAATCCAAGAAGATAAATTCCAAATCCTATTATTTACCAAATATTTTCCACATTCATCCAAGATAAATCCTCAAGAGAAATTGATTTGCTCCAAAATTCCAAAGACAAGCCTTTTTCCACAATGCACAAGAGAAACTATAGAGGTCAAAGTTTTTCTTAGAGAGGGAGAACCCTCCAAGTAAGTTATGTTCAAATGAAAAATGACTTGCATTAAAGGAAATACCAAGTCATGTTTTTCCACATTACAATTAAATCCTTAATTTGATGTCAAAACCAAAGTTACAATACTTAATTATCAAATCATTTTTCTCTTTTCTCCCACATAGGCTACAATATGATGAAAAATGACAAAATAATGACATGTAATCCCACAATAGGCTTATCCAAGGTGGAACATGTGAAGGTAACCCTCAAAGGGATAGGATGTCATGCTAGAAAAGTGCCACATCATCCCCAAATCAAGCAAAGAGTGGGGTTTGAAGCCCACAACACCAACAAGTACACAAAATACACCAAAGAACCTCCTAAATGTGTGACATCATGACTCAAAAGAGGGATGTTTGGGAATTGGAGGGTGAATTCATCTCTTATTCATTATTTCGGGCCACATTCATTTTCTAGGGATGTCATCCAAGGTGCAATGCTCATCATACTAGGCCTACAATGTGTGGGGTGCAACATCCATCGAATGGAATTTCATGCCCCTATGAAGGTCTAAGAGGCTTAGACCCTTCATGAATGACTTCCTCCAGGAAAGGTCTTGTAAAGACAAGAAAATATGCCCTCCAAGGGTCCAAAACTCATATGAATCATCCCAAGTAAGCCACATTTAATAAAAGAACCACCCGAACAAGTGCATTAAGTCCCCCTTTTCAAACTAAACAAATGCTAAAAGACCTTGTAAAATTTGCCAAATTTAGGTATGGGAGGGGTGTCATGGTGCCCTATTAGGTAGGTCAATCCCCAAGTCAAGGAATGTTTCCCAAGAAGATCCACTCTAGATCATGTGGTGAGTATGAGGTGGATTGGGGGATGTACTCTTGGGCATGGGGTCCTTGACATATCAAGGGATCATATTGTCTCATCTATGGATTCCTTTGTGGAGGCAGTGTTGCATCCCTTCATTTTCAATGCAAATTGTTTCCAAGCCCTTTATTTTCCTTTCGTTTTTATGGTCCAAACATTGAGTGCTATGTGCAGGGAAAGAAAAATAACACCATAATTCCACTTGAATTTAGAACACATTGAGTGTTATGTGCAATGGAAATTAAAGAACACCGCAATGCATTTCCACATCAAGTGGGACACATTTTATTTATTTTCTTTTAAAGGTCCTTTTATTTTTTATAAAGAAGGGTTTCATGGCTCTTAGGACCTTAGGAAAACCATCTAGAAGGATAGATTATGGATTTTTATTTTTACAGTGCTAGATGCAACACCTTTGGGACTTTATCCCCTTCTTCCCATGAAATGAGTTACAAACCCTTATTAGAGTCAATGAACCAAAAAACCCAAAAGATGATGAAATAGAGGAGAGGAAGTGTGGAAAGTGGAAATTATGAGTGGGAAAGGTACGATAAACCTTCAATAAAAACCCTAGTAGAAACCCTTTTATCGAGGGTGACCAACTTAGTAGGATACCATATCAACCATTGAGACGAAATTAGGAAAAATATATAATTTCCAAGAAAATGTTCCATACTTAAGAAAAGACCCTTTGCAACATGCTGAAATGATTCAATTATTAAAGTGACACTTACCATGAGACTGAACTTGTTACATCTTGAAGACAGACCTATTTCCCTCTGTGAACCATGCCAGTGTGGTGGATACTAATATGTTTTTGATGATGAGTGGTGATGCGTGGTGGAGAGGGGATCTATCTCCTGAATGTTGTCTCTATTGGTCAATCTGGATCTCGACACTCCTTTTTCGCTACCTACAGGTGTTGGGATATTTGTTTCCCTTTTCAGATCATTCTTGCACACACACCGATATTATTAACACTAGGGAGGTTTAGACCTAAGGTTCTTCCAGAGCATGTCCAACAAAACCAAAAAGCATCGACATATCAATCCTCGATTAGGGTCATGGAAGGTCTCATCCTATATGAAGATAAGATCACAGAGACCATAAGGTATTGTGTTGGTGATGGAGGATTAAATATACTAAACATTACTATGATTGGCATCCATATAACTAATATTTGATATCCAATTAAGGACTAAGAATTGACACTATACACACACATGGTCAACTCATTCATAACATACACAAAATCAATCAGAACTTTCGTATATTCATTGCTAGGAGTATTCCATCACAACATAGATATATAGTGCAAAGAAAAATTGCCTATGACAACCATTTAACTTCATATCATTACTATATGAACAGTGGGAATAAAACATATTGCGTCATGTTCTTTTCCTTAGGAATAAGACATATCAATATACAAGAATATATTTAATACATTACAATATCACCGCAGACTCAAAGTGAGCTCAGTGTTGGTAGATAACTCTCTATTCCTAGACTAGATGAACAACCTCTACACAGACTCACTAATTTCTTAGCCAACCTCTTGGTATGAGATTAAAGATCCTTTTTTATATCCTTTGCTGCTAGGGAGAGATGTCTATTTCTATTTTTCTCCACTTGCTTTGTATGATCCAAATGCCTCACATGCTTCAGGTACCATCTAGTGCTCCACATAGAATTTTTTCATCAAGGGAAATATTAATTGCATGAAAAGCTCATATTTTGGCTGCCCCATGTCTTCATATGTTGTTGGAAATAGTCATTTGGGGACATTTCCCGATGATTCCTTTCTTGATCTGGAGATAATATTCTTGGTTTCCATCACAATTGATGAAAATCATACCGATGCACACTTTGTAGACTTTATACTCTATGCACTACTGACAAAACCCAGTCCGATGTGCACTTCTTGGAAATCCTCGCATGCTTACTTTGGTGCACACAAAACTATGAAATCGACACTCACTGCTTCCTTGGTGTGCACATGCAAAAATGGATCCAAATTTTTGGGTGCCAATAAGCACCCACCACTATTACCTGGCCCGTCCTTGAACCAGTTGGTTAAGTTCGTATGGCGAAAAATTAGAGTAAGAGTGAATCATCGGATAGAAAAACGAGCTGTGCACATGGATGGACCGAGTAAGAGTGAATCATCAAAACAAATTGATATTTCAAATCAACTCGGGTCCATGAATTATGAAGGCATTCCATATGGGGACATATGTATTTGGAGTGCATGCGACTAGATGCTCTCTCTATAACCTTTGTTGGTGCCCATGGAGGGGAATAAAGGATTTTCTTGAGGCCTATGACCAAGCACTAAGCACAAAAAATAATTAGGGTTCCACCAAGAGACAATACCCATGGATTCTTGTCTGTGGATATTAGGACGGCTAGGCCAATCTGGTGGGCCTAGAGACTCTACCTAAGGAGGGATGTGGGAATATGGGACGAGGTGAGAGAATGGGGCTTGGAAATGGGTTTGTGCATAGGTTCAAGAATTGGAGGGGTAGTGAGATGGATGGTATATATGGTGAAAGAGGAATCTCATATGCATCAAAAAATGGGATAAAGCATGGCATATATTATATGAATGAGCCTTCCCAATCAACAAAGAGGATAAATCATGATGACCTTAGCAGTGAGAGATAAGGGAAGTTAGTAGAATGGTGGTTTGACCTAATAGTTGTTGATGCAATGCTAATTTTTTATGAAACATCATGTAGGAATAGGAGGGTATTGATGAGGTGGGGGAGAAAACGTCCCATAATGGTGATGTAAATGGGCCATAGATTTAGTGAAGGAGGGGAAGAATAATTTGGATTGAAGGGAAATAAGAGACGGAGGTTGTGACATGGGGAATTTTCTCCAAGGAGTTTTTATGGGAGAGTGGGTGATGTAGGAGCATCATAATCACAACTAATGAGGCATGGTGGAAGGTGACTCAGCATACAACACAACATACATTTAACTGGTTTGGATTCCAAGAATGACACAACATCTAAATTTTGAGACCTTTGTAATTAAATATTCCCGGAGATATAAAAGACTAGAGACATTGTGTGTACTCCAGAATGTTGTAATTGTCTTTAATGACTATAAGATTATACATATTTTGAGCATCGACTAATCTCTAAATTGTAAATGTGCATTTACTGTAATAATCTTAGTGGTAGGAATGATTTTATTAATATGTGAAAGAACTAGATGGATCTGGAGAGAAGGATTTAGAATCCAGTTCATGTATAAATCAATGTATTTTATGCTATAGACATGCTTTTTTTTCATTAAGAAGAAGAAGAGAAGAGAATTGCTCCCAAATTCTAGAGACTGTAACTTGTTCTTATCTCTAAAGATAATTTAGATATTGTGTTGTTATATTTCTTCCTCTACATGTTTGTTGTTTCATTGAATGAATTTGTGATTTTATTTTAAGTTTCAATTGTTTCTCTTCTGGGAGTCACAGTGCAAGATGTGCATAGTCCTAAATCAAGGTGTGCGGAGGCCCAATTTTTTTTATATTCAGAATCTCAGGAGTGATAGTGAAATTTTGTATAGATCAAGCACAAGGAGTGCACATGAAACTCTTAAAAGTCCAAAGATCATGAGAGTTAGATAAAGAAGTGCACAGACCATTAAACTCTAAGGGTCGAAGCTCAGGAGGGAAGCACAAGTGTGTGCCAGGGTTCACTTCATCGAAGTGGACAAAGATTAGGATAAATAGCATGTGCAAAGTTCCAAGTGGGAACTCAAGAAAGTGGAGAATCTCTAGTTTGAAGAACGGATGGTTGGGATACTTCCACCTTGAACCCTAATAAACAACAATCATTCGATTGAAGTAGAAGAGTGTGGTCGTTAAGCCCTGAGTCCTTCAGAATTTGTCAGTTTGACAATTTGGGGATGATTAGTTATTGTCAGGAGACGCAGAGCCGCAAATCCCTAAATACTGGATTTATTCTCATCCATCGATCAGTGTCCAAGCGCGGGCCATAGATTTTCAAGATATTCGGTGATTCGACACTCCGGTTGATTTGGTCATTGTTGGATGGAGCGGAAAATCCTCTAAAGCTCGAAGTCCCGAAATCCTTGTCAACCATAGATTGTGTAAGGGAAGTGGATCCTCATCTGCAATCCGATTGATTCTTATAGCCAATGTCAGAGAATTCAAAGGATAGGGAGGGGACTTATACCCACCTATCAAGTCACTTTATGACTGGATTTCATTGGTAGCAACTCTGGTGAATTGTAGTGGATTGTCACATTGGGTAAACCTCCTATATTCCTAAAGCGTCAAAGTGCACCTTTTTTAGTTAATCCCTTGGTCCTAGCCTGTGGTCATGTGAAAAAATCCACTGGAGAAAAGATACCTGTGTGAATTTGAAATTTCATGCAGGTGTGTGGAAAGGATTGTGGTAAAGAGTCTAGGAGTTYTGAAAGGTCCCACGAGCCAATTCGTCTCTTGTGATATTTGATCCTATACCGAGAGGTCATGTTAACCRTAGGGGTTTGTATCAATGGATATTTATATCGTGGAGACAAGGGAGAGATGGAGGATGAKAAATATGAAAGGGAGAAGGTCACGAGTGAATGATGATTTAGAGTATGATGGTGGAAGGGTGTAGTCATAAATATCTCAATGTAGATTTGATAGCATGGTGATATGTCTTGTGGATAAATGTATCTATTGAGGAATCCATCTGAGACTCGTGTGAATTTTTCATCAGATCCCATATACGGTACTTGTGGTACATGGTAATCATATTCTCATATTCTAGGAGTGTGAAAAGGTTTTCCCATGGTCTTGTCTTCATGTGTGAATGAAGTGGGATGATGGTTGGAGAGGAGGTTCRGAACGTAGAACTTCCCCCTAAGTGGTGGTAGTGATGGTTCTACTRAATGTGGAATCAGATCAATCAAGTGTCTTTCAATGAATGAGGTACAATGGTATTATCAAGGTGACCCAAGACCCATTGCTATTTTCAATAGTGMAAATAGGGTAGAAATTTTGGGGACCTATATGTATATGCACAAGACTCGCTAGATGGGGGTGCCTCACATGTTATCTGTGCATCCTAGATTGATTTGAAATTTTATAAATAATTCATTGTAGTGACCCCTAGTGGGTTGCGACGTGGGCCTGTATTTGTTACTTCACTCATGTTTGGCCCGGGGGGCTTAGTAGTAGGCCCATCTGATTCTTGCAATAGCCATTGGTGTAGGAGCTCATCAAAACTGGTATGTAGCTTGTTGGGGTCTATTATATGGGGACGAAATGGATGACATTTAGTGAATGGATATTGGGGGTGTATTAGATCATTCATTGTATGTAGAGGAAGTGTGGGTGTTTTGAAGGCTATGTTCATGAAAAAATTGGGGATTGGCGACAAAGAAGGTGGTTGTGGGAGGGCCCGATGGGACTTTAAGTATTTACGATGTGCACTGCACCGTTTCATGGCTAACCACCCTCTTTCACAAAGATATGTGATGTGAGGTATGGTCACTCTAATTCTGATTTGTTCACACATGTCCACCTCCATGGTCACCCATTCACGGTATGGTTCTCAATGCACGACCCACCATCGTGCATAGATTCCGACCAATAATGTATCAAGGGTGAAAAATATCTAATACTCTAGAATATTTTGTATTCATGCAATTAATACATCCACCCACTCTGACCCATCATATCGATAGAAGCCAAAGTCTTTCGCGCTATTCTGTCAAGATATGTGTGCACCTCCTTTTTGACACCTTGTAAATCTTGTTTTTGACATCTATCCAAGGCATCATCAAAGTTTGTGTCACAATATTTGAAACTCCTCCAACTTAATTCTCCATCTGTGGTGGGGTTGATGTAGTCCTCCCTGTGCCCTATGACCTTGTAAATATTCTCAAATATCGAGCTCTATGTCCTCGTCTATGTGATCATTGTAGCAAACAACCTCATATATATGGGTCCAGTGGTTTGACCATGCGCAAGGTGTTAGTTTCATAGGACATCTTCCTCTTCTTCAATTTTAGCACTGCATTATTTTCAAAGGCCCAGTCAATTCATAGTAATGTAGGATAGGGATTAGAATCATCCATTATCTTGACGACTTCAAAATTGGCCTTTGTTTTCACCCCTTCAATATTCACTCCAACCTGCTCCAGTTGACCTATGGAATAGATCTTGTACTAGTTGGATAACTAGAGTTGTATGGATGATCAAACCAACTTAGGATTACCCATCACTTCCCAATACTTCTTGGGTAAAATGTACACATTGGATCCCATATGCAATATGACTCCATCCATATCATACCCACCAAGCTCTTTCAACATCTTAAATTCTTGGCTAGTGCGCTTTTTCTTGTTGATATGGAAAACATCCCTTTCTAGCAGTGTACTGGATATGGTGGTTTATTCTCCTTGTTCCTTCATGTAAGAATTTAACATATAGGTTAACTTACTTACATATTTTGGATCTTTAAGAAAACACAAACAATAGTGTAAGAAGTGATTGACTTGATCTTCATCTTTTTCCATGTGACCTACATCGCATAAGGATTTTGTGCGTGTTTTTCATTGCAACTCCTCTTAGCGTTGTTCTTCATAAGCTTTCTGCTCAATTCATCGCAACATAGTATGTAGGTGTTCTTATTCTATTGATATTTGGGTCAACCGTTGGATCTCCTCATGCATGCGAGCCTCCTCCAATGAACTTTATGTCATGCATTGCAATTATTCACGAACATGGGCTTATTCTAGTGACCATTGAGTCACCTCTTGTACTTCTTCATGGATCCATGCTTCCTATAATGAAATTTGAGTTTCCATTTGGATGATGCACACCCCCTCCACAACCCACAGGTTGGAAGGTCCACGTCAACACAGGATCTTTCCTTATCCATTGGCCCGAAGAGCTCTGAGCAATAGCTCTTCTATTTCCCTTTCGGGAAATCTGCACCCACTCTTAACTTTGAGAAATCCCCTTTATACTTCGGGGGATCGGACTTTCGCACCTTCGTGAATCCGGCGGTTGAGCGTCTGTCTTTCAAATCCCCAAAACCTGAAAACCGTCAACGCTGACCCGTCCTCTTTCTCTTTCGGGATTTTCCTTATCGCAATTTTGGCGGTCGCGGTGTCAAGAAGCTTGTTCCCGTGATTCTCAAAACCCAATTTTCCGAAATTCTGACGCGCTCACAATGTTGAATTTTCAATGCCCCTTTACTCCATCGGGACTTCGGACTTCACAATATCGCGAATCCTAATGCAAATAATTTCGAACATCACTCCCCAAAACTCTGAAATGATCAACGAAGTTTGACTTTGTGTCAATAGTGTGCCACCTGTCCACTTGCTGACTCCTCTGTGGCCCACAAAAATCCTTTTATATTTTTGGGACTTCGAATTTCGTGATTTTGCGATTCCCGTTGCAAAGTTTATGGGACTTCAACCTATGAAACCCCGATATAGAAATCCACGTGTAAATCCAATGGCCCTTGTGGCTTGGATCTACGGTCCTACTCTTCCTGAGCTTTATAACCTTTAGGGATACTCGTGGTAACTCCCCTCCTCCTTCGTGAGATATAACGGCTCACAGAAATTCATGAATTATCTACAGAGAATTTCGACTACCCGTTCTTTTCCTCGATAACTCATCCTCCTATGGTTCGGCGTCGCTATGCCTTCCTTCAACTCCTTCGAAGGTTTAAATCCTTCTAAACTTTCCCAACTCTGAGTCTTTCAGCAAACCCCTTTGCACGCACTCCTTGTGGTAGACTTTCAAACACTTCCAAGTGTTGGAATCCTTCGACTCTGTGCACATCTACAGCAGTAGTCTCTAAATACTTCACTCAGGTTCCCAACCCTGAGGCTTCGCTTGGCCTGTGCACTCCTTGCATGTCTCCTGTGCCAACTGCACTTCTGTGGAAATGAGAACAAAAACTTTCTCTCCTGAGATTTCAGAGACAAACCTCTCAACACCTTGTCGATGCACTCCTTGTGGACAATTCAACTGCACTCCTTGCAGGAACTCTTGCTCAGATAGAGAAACAATTGAAACTCATTCCTCTCCTCTTTCCTCTCAGATTTCAAACATTCAACAAGANAAATAGGGTAGAAATTTTGGGGACCTATATGTATATGCACAAGACTCGCTAGATGGGGGTGCCTCACATGTTATCTGTGCATCCTAGATTGATTTGAAATTTTATAAATAATTCATTGTAGTGACCCCTAGTGGGTTGCGACGTGGGCCTGTATTTGTTACTTCACTCATGTTTGGCCCGGGGGGCTTAGTAGTAGGCCCATCTGATTCTTGCAATAGCCATTGGTGTAGGAGCTCATCAAAACTGGTATGTAGCTTGTTGGGGTCTATTATATGGGGACGAAATGGATGACATTTAGTGAATGGATATTGGGGGTGTATTAGATCATTCATTGTATGTAGAGGAAGTGTGGGTGTTTTGAAGGCTATGTTCATGAAAAAATTGGGGATTGGCGACAAAGAAGGTGGTTGTGGGAGGGCCCGATGGGACTTTAAGTATTTACGATGTGCACTGCACCGTTTCATGGCTAACCACCCTCTTTCACAAAGATATGTGATGTGAGGTATGGTCACTCTAATTCTGATTTGTTCACACATGTCCACCTCCATGGTCACCCATTCACGGTATGGTTCTCAATGCACGACCCACCATCGTGCATAGATTCCGACCAATAATGTATCAAGGGTGAAAAATATCTAATACTCTAGAATATTTTGTATTCATGCAATTAATACATCCACCCACTCTGACCCATCATATCGATAGAAGCCAAAGTCTTTCGCGCTATTCTGTCAAGATATGTGTGCACCTCCTTTTTGACACCTTGTAAATCTTGTTTTTGACATCTATCCAAGGCATCATCAAAGTTTGTGTCACAATATTTGAAACTCCTCCAACTTAATTCTCCATCTGTGGTGGGGTTGATGTAGTCCTCCCTGTGCCCTATGACCTTGTAAATATTCTCAAATATCGAGCTCTATGTCCTCGTCTATGTGATCATTGTAGCAAACAACCTCATATATATGGGTCCAGTGGTTTGACCATGCGCAAGGTGTTAGTTTCATAGGACATCTTCCTCTTCTTCAATTTTAGCACTGCATTATTTTCAAAGGCCCAGTCAATTCATAGTAATGTAGGATAGGGATTAGAATCATCCATTATCTTGACGACTTCAAAATTGGCCTTTGTTTTCACCCCTTCAATATTCACTCCAACCTGCTCCAGTTGACCTATGGAATAGATCTTGTACTAGTTGGATAACTAGAGTTGTATGGATGATCAAACCAACTTAGGATTACCCATCACTTCCCAATACTTCTTGGGTAAAATGTACACATTGGATCCCATATGCAATATGACTCCATCCATATCATACCCACCAAGCTCTTTCAACATCTTAAATTCTTGGCTAGTGCGCTTTTTCTTGTTGATATGGAAAACATCCCTTTCTAGCAGTGTACTGGATATGGTGGTTTATTCTCCTTGTTCCTTCATGTAAGAATTTAACATATAGGTTAACTTACTTACATATTTTGGATCTTTAAGAAAACACAAACAATAGTGTAAGAAGTGATTGACTTGATCTTCATCTTTTTCCATGTGACCTACATCGCATAAGGATTTTGTGCGTGTTTTTCATTGCAACTCCTCTTAGCGTTGTTCTTCATAAGCTTTCTGCTCAATTCATCGCAACATAGTATGTAGGTGTTCTTATTCTATTGATATTTGGGTCAACCGTTGGATCTCCTCATGCATGCGAGCCTCCTCCAATGAACTTTATGTCATGCATTGCAATTATTCACGAACATGGGCTTATTCTAGTGACCATTGAGTCACCTCTTGTACTTCTTCATGGATCCATGCTTCCTATAATGAAATTTGAGTTTCCATTTGGATGATGCACACCCCCTCCACAACCCACAGGTTGGAAGGTCCACGTCAACACAGGATCTTTCCTTATCCATTGGCCCGAGGAGCTCTGAGCAATAGCTCTTCTATTTCCCTTTCGGGAAATCTGCACCCACTCTTAACTTTGAGAAATCCCCTTTATACTTCGAGGGATCGGACTTTCTCACCTTCGCGAATCCGGCGGTTGAGCGTCTGTCTTTCAAATCCCCGAAACCCGAAAACCGTCAACGCTGACCCGTCCTCTTTCTCTTTCGGGATTTTCCTTATCGCAATTTTGGCGGTCGCGGTGTCAAGAAGCTTGTTCCCGTGATTCTCAAAACCCGATTTTCCGAAATTCTGACGCGCTCACAAGGTTGAATTTTCAATGCCCCTTTACTCCATCGGGAATTCGGACTTCACAATATCGCGAATCCTAATGCAAATAATTTCGAACATCACTCCCCAAAACTCTGAAATGATCAACGGAGTTTGACTTTGTGTCAATAGTGTGCCACCTGTCCACCTGCTGACTCCTCTGTGGCCCACAAAAATCCTTTTATCTTTTTTGGACTTCACATTTCGTGATTTCGCGATTCCCGTTGCAAAGTTTATGGGACTTCAACCTATGAAACCCCGATATAGAAATCCACGTGTAAATCCAATGGCCCTTGTGGCTTGGATCTACGGTCCTACTCCTCCTGAGCTTTATAACCTTTTGGGATACTCGTGGTAACTCCCCTCCTCCTTCGTGAGATCTAACGGCTCACAGAAATTCATGAATTATCTACAGAGAATTCCGACCACCCGTTCTTTTCCTCGATAACTCATCCTCCTATGGTCCGGCGTCGCTATGCCTTCCTTCAACTCCTTCGAAGGTTTAAATCCTTCTAAACTTTCCCAACTCTGAGTCTTTCAGCAAACCCCTTTGCATGCACTCCTTGTGGTAGACTTTCAAACACTTCCAAGTGTTGGAATCCTTCGACTCTGTGCACATCTGCACCAGTAGTCTCTAAATACTTCACTCAGGTTCCCAACCCTGAGGCTTCGCTTGGCCTGTGCACTCCTTGCATGTCTCCTGTGCCAACTGCACTTTTGTGGAAATGAGAACAAAAACTTTCTCTCCTGAGCTTTCAGAGACAAACCTCTCAACACCTTGTCGATGCACTCCTTGCGGACAATTCAACTGCACTCCTTGCAGGAACTCTTGCTCAGATAGAGAAACAATTGAAACTCATTCCTCTCCTCTTTCCTCTCAGATTTCAAACATTCAACAAGAAATCATTCATACATGGTATAAAAGCAATTTCATGACAGAAAGAGTAAAAAATTCATGAGCATAACATTCAAAGATGCATACACAGAGAATATATGAACACCATGAGTCTGAATCACAACCTTCTTGTATTAGTTCAGAAATTTTGTACATGGAGTCTGCTACACATCTCTCTCTACTTCTCCTCCTATGCTCTCAGAATTATGTTCATGCTCCCCTGTTACAATATACAATGAGGGTGTCTATATTCTATTTCCCTCTCTCCGTCTAAAAACTGTCTAATCTAGAATTAAATTCTATCTACTTGCATTAACTACCATAAATGCCTTCTATCTACTAAGGACGAGAGCAATTTTCTCAAGGTCCGATTACATTATACAAGTGCGCCTCCACTTGATGTTTTATTAATGGTTCAAGATATTTCAAAATTTGTGTTGGTCGCTTTTCCAGCTGTCTGTTGTCTCCGCGCTGGCTCGCTTTAGATGCTCCTGCATCATACTCCCTCTCTTGAAAATTTTCATGGGCTCCTATCCATGAGCTCATGCATGGTGTCTCCATGCTTCTGTATCTTTTCTTCGTTCTCCCAGATGACATCTTCAACTGGATGGCCCTTCCACTTGACCAAATACTCAAAATATTGCTTTCGCATGGTCTTCTTGCTTACTCTTTTGTCCAGTATGCGCTCCATCTGCGACTTATCTGCAACTGGCATCTTCTTTGTCCACTGGATTACTGGTTGCTCATTTCCTGTTCCTATTTCCTCAGATTTATATGGGTACAAATCTAATATATTGAATATTGGAGAAATTCCGATCCCATCGGGTAATTCAATCTCGTAAGCATTCGTCCCAAATTTCTTCAAGACCTTGCATGGCCTGATTTTCTTCATCTTCATCTTATTATATGTTCCTCTCGGGAACCTTCCCTTCCTTAAATGTGCTAGAACCAAATCAACAACCTCAAAATGAAGTTGTCTCTTTTGTTGATCGGCTCTCCGCTTATATTCCTGGCTTGAACTCTGCAATGTCTCCTTCACCTGGCTGTGAAGTTCTTTCATCGCCTCTACGAAATCTTCTGCACTAGCGCTCCTAAACGCAGTCTGTTCTGAATATCTCAATTCATAAATTCCCCTCGGTTGCATGCCATAAACAATCTGAAATGGACTCTACCCTGTGCTTTTGTTAATCGAGTCATTATAAGTAAATTCCGCCTATGGTAATATGTTGTCCCATTGGCTGTGGTGTTCTATCACCAGGCTTCTCAACAAGTCTCCCAGACTTTTGTTTACCACTTTGGTCTGTCCATCCGTCTGAGGATGATAAGCTGAACTAAATGACAAGTTAGTTCCCAGCTTCTTCCATAAGGTTCTCCAAAAGTTCCCTATGAATTTGGTGTCTCAATCCGAAACTATGCTTCTTGGTAAGCCATGAAGTCGAATGACTTCTTTGAAAAAACGATTCGCAATGTGAGTTGCATCATTGGTCTTCTGACATGGAATGAAGTGTGCCATCTTGGAAAATATATCCACCACCACAAAGATTGATTCAAATCCTCTTTGTGTTCTTGGCAACCCCAATATGAAATCCATGCTGATTGCATCCCATGACCTTTCAGGTATGGGTAATGGTTGATAAAACCCTGCATTATGCTTCCTTCCCTTCGAATGCTGGAAAATTTTGCATCTGTCCACGAATATCTTGATGTTTGCTCGCATTCCTGGCCAAAAATATGACTCATTCAATTTTGCGAACGTCTTGTCGTGACCAAAGTTCCCTACCAATCCTCCACTGTGTTTCTCCTTTCGCAAATTCTCCCTCATGGAGCATTTCAGAATACATAGTTGATTACCTTTAAACAGTAATCCTTCCTGGATCATGTACTCTACCCATTGGCTTCTATCCCTGAGAATTGGATTCTCAGCTGCTTCATATGCTCCCTTGAAATCCTGATCATCTGCGTACATGCCCCTGAGATCATCAAAACCCAATGTTTTGACTTTGAATTCCTCCAATAGCAAACACTTCCTTCTCAAAGCATCATAAACTTTGTTAGTGGTACTAGAAATATGTTTAATCAACCCTAAACCCATTTGACATGTCTCTGACTCAAATTTTCCTGTTGAGTCACAAACTGAAGTGCATGATTGTCACTGTACAAGACAAACTCCTTCGGGATCAAGTAATGTCTCCATTTCTTCAATCCCTGGATAATAGCATAACACTCCTTATCGTAAGTGGAGTATTTCACTTTTGCTTCGTTTAGCTTCTTGCTGAAGTATGATATCGACATGTCTTCCTGACTCAAGACTGCCCCTATTGCAAATCCACTCACATCGCATTTCACTTGGAATGTCCTTTGGAAATCCGGCAACACCAGAAC
>JZKD02S0120194.1:9928-20355 GCA_000966675.3 Picea glauca | reverse complement strand
GCATGTTTTCATATATTCTGCAACTAATTTGTCTTTCTACATATTTTTTTGAATATAAATGCAATATATATAAAAAATTATATGTATATATAACAGACGCTTCCTGGACGCTTCGTTTCCGAGGATTTTTGGAAAATGACGCTTCCGACGCTCCCGCTTCCTAAAACGCTCCCGCTTCGCTCCCGCTTCTGGCAACACTGGGGTCAACTCCATGTGCCATGATGATATGTACCTGATGGTGCTACTAGTTTGAAGACTTACTGGTTCTACAAGGCATTTTGGGCCTCAACAAGTGTTTTTGTAATTTGAATTTCCGCTCCCCTGCGTGAGATTATAATGTAATGGGTCTGCATGGATCATAGTTTAGGTCAGTTGCCTATGACTTCATCATTAGAGGAGTTCATTTCATCGAGTGTTTTTTTTTCCTCAGGTTATTAATTTGGCCTAACCAGCCTTATTAATTTCCCTTGAGTTTTTCACTCCCACAATAATTCTCCAAAGTGGTGAAAGACACTCTAATGGTCGAGCCCTATGGTAGATAGTGTCTAGGAATATTGTAAATGACCATCCTAGACATCTTCTAGAGTCTTGCGGAATTTCGTCGAGTCTAGATAGTTTTTTTTTTTAATTTTTTAAAATTACCCATTTAATGGTAATTTTAATTAATTTTTGATAAAAATTGTAAAAACTGGATCCTTGGGATTTTGATAGGTGTATTTGTGCTCAACAGAAATGGAATGAGACCCTCTACACCCTTGGACCAAGTTTCATCTCAATTGGATGAGTTTTGCTAGGTGTTTGTCCATGGGGAGTCTCAGTTAATCTAAGACAACAATTTAATTGCTGGAATTGACAAAGTCAAAGTTGTCAAAATTTTGTAATAGGAGCAAATTAATTAGAGGAAGAGTGGGAGAACTTACCCAAATCCATTCCTAAGCTATCCTAACCCTTTCCCAACCTTCACCTTACCCCCTCACCTAGCCATTAAGTCAAAACGTCTCTTTCCCCTAGAGAGTTGCGCCCCCTTCTAGAAGATCTTTAGAAAATCAAAAAAATAATAAAGTGAGACTCCTCTCTATTGGTGCACCTCCCTAGTCCCTCCAACTCACATTTTGACTTTTCAACACTTGCCAACTCAATTCCAACTCATTTCCAAAACCCTAGGTGACTAAAACCCTAGGAAGTGCGCCCCCCTTCTTGAGATGCTCAATATTGCTATGTGATCGACACTTGGAGAGCATCCAAGAGGGGTAACTCTTGGCTCTCAAGTATAAATAAGAGCCTCCCCTCCTTCATTTTACACATGATTTCTTTCAATGCATGGTTACTCTACCCATCTCTCCTCTCCTCTTCCTTCTCTCCCACTCTTCTTTCTCATTCTTCTTGCTCTCTCTTTCTTTTTTCAAGCTTGGAAAAGTATTTGTCTTAGCTTGCTTCTAATACAAAAAACTTTGGAGGATACATGTTGTGAAGAGTCTTCTTGGTGCCATATTGCTTAATGAGGTGATTTTGTTCTTGTTGTTTCTTGTTTTCATTTGTTGTAGATCTAGAGTAGGGATCCCAAACAAAGTATTTTGTTTGGGTAGATCTTTTGGTAGTACTATCATAGATCTAGTTAGTATATCTTGTAGATCTAACAAAATATTTTGTTTTATTACATGAATGTGCTCATCCTTTTCTTTTTTTTGTAGCATTGTTTCAAGAAATTTGCAGGTCACCCAAGGGTTTGAAGTTAGATTTCAGATCTGAGAATCTTCTTCATTATCCATTTAAAACCTCTAGCATTTTCTATTATGCTTTTCTTTTCATATTCTTCTATATATGGGTGGATTTGTGTTCTGAAATAGACCAAAAACGAATATATATATTGCTGGTTTTATACTTAAAATTTCTGGTTTCCACTAACAAAAATTTTCTACAGTTTTTTAGTCATTTCTGCAACTTTTCCAGCAAGTTCTACTTGTTGGTTAGTGACAGAAACGTGGAGGAACAACCCATTTGGGAGTATCTAAAGTCAAACAAACTCCTCCTAAGTTGGGGTAACAAGTACCCACTGTTAGTCTTTTAGCTCGAGAGGTACTCCACATGTTTTGTCTTGTATGCAGATGTTACCTTAATATTTGCACTACCAAGCACTTGACTTTGTAATAGTTTTTATAAAGTTGTTTTAAGTGGTTCTTTTAGTAAAGTGATYTTTTTAATAAAGTGTACCTTCTATTTTTTAAAGTGACTTTATTTTCATAAAGCACTTATGTAATAAAGTGAAATTCACTTTAATTTTAAATGAGACATTTTGGAGGGAATGGATCATGACCCTTGATCTTGAAAAAGGCAGGATCTAATCTTGACCTTTGGATCTAGTGTTGAGGAAGGTGAAAAGACACTTTTGGGGGGAAAATGTCATTTTCAGATTATAAAAGAATGCATTGGGTAGTGTGCAAGACATGTTGTGAAGACATCAGGAGGATGTTGAGAGCACATCGGAAGGAGAGTTAGAGAGATTTTCTAAGCATGCTTGAGAGAGGAAAGTGAGCAGCAAAGAGAGCAACTTTTTTCAAGGAAAGTGGGCACAATTCCTGAGAAAAATTTTCTGTGGATTTTTGGCCGAAATATTTTTCTGTTGTGGGAGGCCATATTGTATAGATTTGTACAGTTCATACGATTCCGTACAATCCGTACAGTGGTACGGATTTGGCACGGAAATCAAGAAATTCTGGGCACGGATTTCGAGGCAGATTTCTGTTTTCTGTTAGCTGTTTTTGGGCCGTTCGGAACAGCCCATACAACGGACTGTGGGCATGGAAAACGAGGTATGGAAGAGGTTGGACAACAGTACGGTTTTGGCACAGAAAACAAGACAGATTTCTATGGGATAGATTTGGTGTTGTGAGGTATTTTCCTTGGCTGGAAATGTAGATTTGCTGCTGTTTTGTACTTTCCTGAAGCATAATAATAAGATCTCTCTCTCTCTCTCTCGTTGGGTTTCCCCACATTGGGGTTTTCCTTGGCATTTGCCTAAATTTCTAAGTGTTATTGGGTTGTTGTCCACTGTGTTTTTCCACTGCATATTTTTGCTTAGCAATGTGTATTTCTGCTTATGGAAATTTCTGAATGTGGGTTTTTGCATTTATGAAGTTTATGAAGACAATTATCTCTAGGTTGTTAAGTGTTTGACAGAATTTCAGTTTGCTGATTTTAGTCATTAAAAATCTACACCCACTTTTCTCTATCTCTAATTCTCATTTAAATCAAGCCCAAGGGAGTCCCAATGGCTTGCTTTTAACAAACAAATTTAATTTTCTGCGTTTTATTTTTATTGTTTGCCTATACTTAGGAAAGAGTTTGGCAAAACCAACCATCCTATATCGTAAGGCTAAGAACTAGGTGGTTTATTGCTTGTATATGGTTTAGATCTTAGAAGCTCTTTACTTTTCACTACTTAAGCCATGGAGGCATAGTAACTTTACCTGTGTTTTTCAAGCATAACTTTATTTTCAAGTACTTACTTTTCTTTCAAGTTTAATCACTTAATCTTTTTCAAGCTTAAGCAATCTATTTCACTTTACTTGCAAGCACTTAATTTAACTCAACGTAATCTTTAAGGCCATTTACCTTAATAATTCTTGAGGCTTCAATCTATCTAGTTAATTAGATCACCTTTAACTATTTCAACTTTTCCATAAAAAAAAGAACCTAAGGAAGAAGCAGTGGGTGCTAGATCAGGGATGGTCTCATGGCACTAGGTGTCCCCCTTGTGGAGTACTTTTGTTCCCGGATTGACCTGTGGAGCTAGGGTGTGGCCTTGTTTGCCTCACTTCTTGAGCACCCAACAATCTTTTTGGTATAAGCAAGGAGAGTTTTTGGGAAGTCACATAGTTTTATGATTCACATCTTAACTTAATCAACTTAAGCATCCTAAAACTTAATCCACCTCAACTTGGTATAATTTCTTAATCTTTTGATGGGTTATGCTCTTTAACTTTGCAAACACTTCATTTAAGTTATTTCACATGCAATTTTATTGAGCTCTTGTGGATGGTTAACTAGTTCACCCCTTGAAGTTGCGCATCCTTTGGATGCACTTCTTGTTTGGGCTTGTAATTGTGTGTTGATGCCATTGAAACCACCCCTTGAAGTTGCGCATCTTGTAGAGGCACTTCATTGTTTGGGTGTGTTGGCTTGTTGTATTGTGGCGATCTCCTCTTGAAGGCTCTTTTCTTTCCCTGCACAAATAAGTCAAGTTAGTTAATGCTTGCCTATTTCATCTTGTTAATAGTTGTTGTACCTTAAGTATTCTTTATATTCATTTGTGTAGATAGTTGTTTCATTTACTTGTATAAAGTAATTATTTTGTATGAAGTTGTAGAATTGTGTGAAGTAATTCTTTTGTAATCCTTTGTAAAGCTTAATCCCTTTAACTTAGTTGATCCCATTACCTAGCCTTAGGCACTAGTATTAGTTGTATTAGGGAAATGTTTTCGTCTTCATTGAAAGTTTGCATTTGCATTGCTGACTCTCATATAGGCTAGATTCCCCCCAACCTTCTAACAATTAAAATTAACTCCTAGATTTTTTTTTTTAACTCACATAGTAACTAGGGTCTACCCCCCTTGGCTTCCCTAGGAGTAAGCCTAGACGAAAGAAGTTCAAGTCGAGGTGACAATGGGCTTGAACTTAGACATTGTGTCTTCGAGGACAGACTAAGTGGATTGAGACTTAGTCCATGTTTACAAGTGTGTATAAGGACAACAACACCCCTCACTAACCCTAGACTACCAAAACCCTAAAAGTGCGTCCTCCTTGAGATGATGAACTCTTTTGGGTGAGTGACACTTGGAGCTCATCCAAGAGGGGTCGCTCTTTCCTCCCAAGTATAAAAGAAAGCCTCCCCTCACTCATTTCACATCTATTCTCAGTGTACTGTTACTAAACTCAAATCTCTCCCTCTTCTCTCGCACTCCTCTCTCTTTCTCCCATTTGCTCTTGCTCTTGTGTAAAGTTTGCTGCAAGTATTTGCAATAACTTTTTTGGTATTGAATAAAAGAAAGCTTTGGAGGATCCATGGTGTATTGAGAATATTCTTGGTGCCATCTTACTTATTGAGGTGATATTGTTTAGTTTTTCTTGTGCAAGTATTTTGGTTATAGATCTAGACGAGAAACCCCAAGCAAAGTATTTTGCTTGGGTAGATCTATGATAGTATTATTGTAGATCTAGTGAGTAATTTTTTGAGATTCTACAAAGTATTTTGTTTCATCTTCTAGATCTACTCATATCTTCTTTGTTTTGTAGCTTTGTTTCACAAGTTTTGCAGGTCACCTAAGGGTTTTGTGGACAAATTTCAGATCTGGAAATTTGTCCTTTCACCCAACTTAAGCCTCTAAAAATTTCTGCATTATTTTTCTGTACATTTCCATACTTCTTTTGGGCATTCTAACCCCTTTGAATAGTTCATTTCAATACATTTTACTTGTTGATTTTTACACAAAAAATTTATGTTTTAACTAACAGAAAATATTTGAAGATTTTGGTCTCTTTTGCAGCTTTTCCAACAAGCTTTGCTCGCTGTGTTTTTGCAGATTTGAAGTAGAAAGGAGGAGGTACACCCATTTGGGGCCCTAAAACGTCAAGGAAAAACCTCCCAAGTTGGGGTATTATTCACCCAACTCTTCTCTCTTCTTCCTTCATTGTAAGCAAGCCCAAAGAGAGTATCTTGGGCTTGCATTTCTGTCTAAGATATAATTTCTGCGTTTTTTAAAATTATTTGTGCCTATACCTTGCATAGTGGATTGGCCTAGCCACCCATGCAAAATCATAAGGCTAGTTGTTAGTTTTATTTCAACATTGTTATTTCATTTCAAGTTTGCCCCACTTGTCCCTAAGGCAAGGTTGTGTGGTTAAGTTTTCTTGCTTTCATTTCAAGTTAAGTTATTTTATTTTCATTCACCCACTTTGGCACAAAACCGGTAGGCTTGTCCTCCATCTTGTGCCTTTGTTGAGGTTGCAAGTAGAATTGTTGTTTTTCAAGTTATTTACTTTCTTAACTTGTTTGCCTACACCCTGTAAAGAGGATTGGCCTAGCCACCCATGCAGCATCGTGAGGCTAGTTAAATGGTTTATGGTTTATGCTTCTAGTTTTCCTTTCTAGTTCATTGTGTATATCTAAATAATTAGAAGCATTTCCTTTTATTTCATTATTGTATAAAGTCTTAGAAGCATTTTCATTCTTGTACATTTTCCTTAAGCACTTGTTATTTTACCTTTTTAAGCTCTCAACACAAGTAATCTTAATTGTTAAATCAATCAGCTTGTAGCTCTAGGAGGATCAATTAATCTAGTAATTAGATCACCCATTACTGATACAACTTTCGCCACCAAAAAGGGGGCTTGTGGAGGCTACTTGGGGTGCTAGATCAGGGATGCTCTCATGGCACTAAGTGTCCCCCTTGTTGAGCGCCCAAGTTTTCTGGGTTGACCTGTAGAGCTAGGTTAAGGCCTTGTTTGCCTTGCTTATTGAGCACCCAATAATCATTTTGGCCAAAGCAGTAGGAGTATTGGGGAAGTCACCTAGTCTAGATTTACAGCTTCATCTCACTTAATTCAACCTTAAAATTTACTCACACAACCTAAGCTCAAGTTCATAATCTATTCCAAGTTGTGTTTTACTTTCCTGCAATTTTATTTCAAGCATTATCTTTGTTGCAGTTTACATTTCAATTAAGCATTTTTATGGTTGAATGGTGCATCCTTGAAGTTGTGCACTAGTGCCCTTGGTGGCTTTCTTTTCCAGTTTATGCATCCTTGAAGTTGCACACTAGTGCCCATTGGTGGCTTTCTCTTCATGTTTTGGTTCCTTTAGACTCTAGAGTTGCACGCTAGTTCATGAGTTCCCCTCCTTGAAGTTGCGCACCTTTCCTTTGGGGCATTTCAAGCTTGGGTTGTAAGCCAAGTCTTTGTTGTAAATGCATCTTTGATCTATCTTCCTTTACATCTGCAAAATCAAATAAGTGGTTAGTTCATTGGTGTAATAGATCTACAAGTGCATCTTTCCTTTCTTTGTACATCTGTAAGTAGTTGTATCTTTGTTGAATCATCTAGTTATTCTTTATTGTTGTAATTGTATCTCATTCAATTTGTGAAGTTATTCTTTCATTTGTACTTAGATCTTTGTGTTGTAACTTAATTGACCCCATTTCCCAACCTTAGGCACTAGTCTTAGTTGACTTAGGGAAAGGGTTGCTTTTCATTAAAGGTTTGCATTGCATTGTTGCCTCTCATATAGGCTAGCTCCCCCTTACCTTTAACTAACTAAAATTAACTCCTAGAATTCATCTAATAATTCACATACTAACTAGGGTCTACCCCCCTTGGCTTCCCTAGGAGTAAGCCTAAACAGAAGAAGTCCAAATCAAGGTGACAAGTGGGTTTCGACTTAGCCATTGTACCTCCAAGGACACACTAAGTGGATTGAGATTTTTCCACGTTTGCAAGTGTGTATTAGGATGACAACACCCCCTATTTGTTGATGATGCGTTGGTTCAATTCTTTACTTCTTCCTAAAGAAAAGTTGGCTGCTTTCATCTTGAAACCCCTCTCATCGATTTGTCTTATTTTCCTTGTTGACTTTTTGATTTTCCATTTAATATTTTAAATTGTAAAATATTATTTGTTTATTTGTTAGGTATTAAACCTAACCGTAAAGTTATGGCAAGAGGGATGATATGTTAAGCCCAAACCTACCTTCCTAAAACTATAAAATAGTGACCTATTCCTCTCTTGTCACACTCACTCTTAGTCGAATTAAAGACTGAGGATTTTTCCATGGATAGGGTTATGAGTTTTTGCTGCGACTCTTTTGGACAAATCTATTTTGGGTTTTCTCAACTCCTTCTTTGTGTGTTTCTGGTCTGCTCCAACTATTGTCGATTTACCCCTATTAGCCTTGACTATCGCTGACCTGTAGAAGACTTTCTGAGCCAACCGTAAAGGGAGTTTTGTTGATGTTTGGTGTTCTGGTATCTTCTTGCTGGTTTGTCAAGTGTCGCCTTGTTGTCTAGATGATGTTTCCTTGAGAGTTTGTTGGTGCTGCCCTTGTGTGTTGCCTCACCTTGTTTGCTAGCAACCCTAGCACCAGTTGTTTTGGAACTATTGGTATTTGAAGCAAATTTCTGTGGGATGAAAATATTAAGGCTGTTTGTGGTTTCTTTTCCATCCCTAGGTTGGACAGTGTTGTTTTTCCTTCATCCCTGTTACTTGACAATGGCATGGTCTTTAGATTCTTGCCAGCTGAATTGTTTTCCGGTTTACTATCCTAAAAGTTCTTTTTGGCATTTGTCCCTATGATCATGATGAGATCTACCCTAAGGGTTTGATCCATGATCCATTAAGCTTTTTCTGAGCATACATTAAGGAAGGTTACAACAATATATCAAGTATTTTGTTTCTTATTTTAGCTAAGGTAACACTCAAGACTATGTTATGCTACTTACTGATTTATGTTATTAGATTATGCATCAGAAAATTTTAATGTGTTGCTGATCCATAATTACAGTAGCGAATGATGGAAATTTATAAAATTATTTATGTTTCTAGATAGTCTACTTTTTTCCCTTAAATTCTAACAGCATCAACCCAAGGTCCTTCATCTCAAATTCAGTTGCAAGGTTGGCCTTGCAGTCTGCTATTAGTTGCTTGTCCCCTCTCAGAAATAGGTCATCTACATATAGCACCAGTACGAGAGGCACCTCCCCTGCAAGAAAATACAGGTTCAGATCATCCTCACTCTGCTGGAAACCCATCTCTCTCAAGTAGCTGTCTATCCTCTAGTACCATGCTTGAGGTGCATGCTTGAACCCATACAAGGTTCTCCTCAGTCTACACACATGCGTCTCTCTGCTGCCTATCTCAAATCCCTCTGACTGCTCAACATATACCTCTTCCTCAAAAAATCCGTTAAGGAAAGCGGTCTTCACATCCATATGGTGAACGTGCCAACCCTTCCGTGTTGCCAACAATATGACTACTCAGATTGAGGAATACTTGGCCACCGGGGTGAATGTCTTCTCATAGTCAATTCCCTCTCGCTGTGAAAACCCCTTGGCCACGAAGCAGGCTTTGTACTTGTTCATTCTTCCATCTGTTGCATGCTTGACCTTGTAGATCCACTTGGATCCAACCACCTTCTTACCTTTTGGCCTGGGCACCACCCAATGTTTTAAAAACCGGAACTGGTCAAGGTCCAACCTGAACCGAAACCGGAACTGGTCGAACCGGTTTCAATGAACCGTTTTTTTTTAAATACATAAAATATTTAAATTTTAACAAAAAAAATATATTTTTAAGATTTTAAATCATGTTTCCAAAGCATTAGAGACAACATATCCAAAGTATGCTCATGAATATATCAAAATGACACCAAGTGCAATACATATCTAGAGATCGGAACATAAATACATAATCAAAGAGGCTCGAAATGGCCTCTACAACATCAAATAACATACTAAATTAGAGTCACTGATACTATAGGTGGGAATGCCAATGAAAAATACAAAATAGCCATAGGGTAGATACTAGAACCGTAGATGGAAGAAATTAGAATCTCATAGCTCATGAGTCGTGACTGTCAGTAGTTCTCCATGTCATAATGATCAAGATTGGCATCACTACCACTACTCTCTCCTCCATCGTCCTCCTCCTCCCCTATATCCAATGCAATCCGTGCATTTGTTGATGTGGACTCTAGAGGATGACCCCTCAAAAGTATCACCATCATCAAACGTGACCGGCTATAACACTAATTCATTAAGATCCAAGTTGGCTAATGCCAACTCAACACTATCGTTCAAACCCTTATCATCAGAAAACACATCCCACATCTTTGTCTTTCCCTTCAACCACTCTTCTCTCTGCTTGTATATATGACAAAGGTTTTATGTGGACATACACTACTAAGTCACCCGACATGACGACAAAGAGAAGAGTTCAATAGAAGAGTTTATACTGGAGTGAAGGTTACATTTTTACTGGGGTCGTGATAAAAGAGTTCAACAATCAATGCCACCAACATCGAGGTACATAGAGGGATTGGTTCTCTTGATTAAATGCCAGTTCCATACCCTCATACATGATAGAATCTAGTCGAAACATTGCAATCTTGCCAATCTTGAAATCTTGAAAACTATTTAGTCTGCTGAATTTTGAATGGGACCTGTTGACCGCCTATTCAACTAGGGGTCAACTCATGTGCCATGAAGATGCATCACCAGATGCAAATTTGATGAAGACAATATTGGTTCTACTTGGGTATTTGATACCCCAGCACAAATTTTGTAAACGAAATTTCCGCACCCCTGCGTGGGTTAATAATGTAATAAGTCTGCATGGATCATAGTTAGGTCAGGTGCCCTTGGATGTTTCCATTGGGGGAG
>JZKD02S0120183.1:0-17118 GCA_000966675.3 Picea glauca | reverse complement strand
TCAAATAAACTGAATGCCGTCTAAATGGAGTTCCCAGGAATACCTTCATCAAGTTCAGTGATTTCAAATAATCTGAATGCCGTCTGGCATGCCCTGTAGATGGAGTTAGACGGTAATTGTAGATGGCATGCCCTGTAGATGGAGTAGACGGTAATTGTAGATGGAGTTGTTTAATTCGTAGTAATTTTTTTAACTATAATTTAAATTTAAAAATTTAAGAGTAAAAAGAGTTTTAATTTATCCAAAATTTTTATTGAATTTGTGAGTATTTAAATAGATTTAAAATGAAAGTAATTTTTTAAAATAAAATTTCAAAAACATTTATAGGAAGATAAGGAAACAGATTAACCGAGGTATCTCGTAGGAGTGAAAGTCTGCAACCTTACATAATATTAGTTGGTTATTTCAGGTGGCATGGTGGGTTATTACATATGGCATAGTTTTTCTTGAATAATGGTGATGAGTAAGCTCTTATTAGCCAATAAAATTTCAAAAACATTTATAGGAAGATATGGAAACTGATTAACCATCCAAGATTTGGAGGCGTCTTGTAGAAGTGAAAGTCTATAACCTTACATAACACCAGCTGGTTATTTCAAGTGGCATGATGGGTTATTATATATGACGTGGTTTTCCTTGAATAATGATGATGAATAAATCCTTATTAGCTAATAACAACCAATAATATCCCACTCTTAATTGGTAGCAACTAATAATATCCCACTCTTGATCCCATTCTTGATTGGTTTACATACTAAGTTATGATAAATTTTCAGATAATCAACTTTGACACCTTCTAAAATATTTGACCAAATTTAACTTAAAAAGTTACCTGAAAAGAGATCTATTTGCTCCGAGATGAGCTTAGTACCGTGCGAGAGTTATACGGTAATTTAGTGCCAGAATTATACGGTAATTTAGATCCTGCTAGACACGAAAAGGCTGCGCCGTAGTACACAGTGAACATGGCGAGAGTCGGCCTGAGAGAAAATCCTTGCAGGAATAATTTGGTTGAATTGAATTTCGCCTGAATTTAAGAATCAAAACCTCCAATTCGGCTGAATTTGGTAACTGTGGTTATAAGTGGCTTTCTGCAAAGTGCTAATTTAATATGTTTTAAACATGTAAGTTAATATCCTCGGTAACTGTGGTTATAAGTGGCTTTCTGCAAAGTGCTATTGTAATATGTTTTAAACATGTAAGTTAATATCCTCCCGATTTTATATTTTTAAGTTTTATCCTGTGATGTGTAAGGCTACAGAAGCTACATTTCTGTAGTGTTAGAGCCATTCTCGTCCATGTGTCCCTCTGGCAAGTTTTCTTAAAATTATAGTCACGAGCCTACACTCATATATATGTGTTGGTGTGGTATATTTGTCTAGACGTCTAGGTTGGTGATTAAGACGCAAGGATGTCTTTTGATGTATTTACTATGATGTAATACTGCGGTTTCCTCAGTTTCGACTTGGGCCATTTTAGATGATGCAAAAGTTGGATACCTAAGTCACCTGAGACATGGAGGACACAAAAATATGAGTATTTAACAGAACGATCCTTGGAAATAGGACATCGAGGACACATTATATATATATAAATTATAAATTACATATACAAAAATAAATAATTAAAGTGTAAATATTTACATGACGATGATACAAATTCAATCATACAACAAGTACTGACTTAGTAAGTTAGTAACTACTAAGTTACTAACATAAATGATGACATTACCAATTCAACACTATTGTCCAAACCCATATCATCAGGGAACACATCCCACATCTTTGTTTTTCCCTTCAACCACTCTTCTCTCTGCTCAGTGTTTGCATAGAAGACAAAGGTTGGTGTGCACATACACCACTAACTCATTTGACATGATGACGAAGAGAAGATTTCAACATAAGAGTTTATACTTGTTGAAGGGTACATTTTTACTGGGGTCATGACAAAAGAGTTCAACGATCAATGCCACCAACATCAAGGTACATAAAGGGCTTGGTGCACTTGATTAAATGCCAGTTCCATACCCTTATACATGATAGAATCTAGTGGAAACATTGCAATCCTTTCAATCTTGAAATCCTGAAAACCGTTAAGTTAGTTGAATTTTGAATGGGACCTAAAATTCTACTTTCTCCATATGAAGTCCAATGAGGTTGAAACCACTCACAAGCATCCTGAAACAATTAATGGTAATGTTAAAAATTTAAGTAAAAGGATGAAAATGAAAGATAAAAGAAAATCCTGAAACAAGGAAATGGAGGGGGTGGGGACCTCTTTAAATAGCATTAGTAAGGACAAATAACCTTTAGCTGCACACCAAAACACCTCACAACTGCAACTTGCATGGGAAAACATGAGCCAGGATCCTTTTCTGAACAAGACACGTGTCCTGTTTTCAGGACACGCGTGTCCTCTGAACATGACACGTTCTAAACAAGTGTCGGACACGAATTAGGTGGAATCGTGTCCGACATGTTGGACACGCAACACAGCGAGGGGTTTGGACGTGTCATGTGACTTAGTTGAATATATTTAGTTTTGTGTAAGCAATGAAATTATGTTCAATGCTTCTGTTATTAAAATTTTTGTGGTAATAGTTATCTTCAGAATTGTTTGGAATACTCACAATATTATTATTTGTTTGTTTAATGTTTCTGTTATGTTCCAAGGATTTGTCTGATAAGATATGTCTCTTGGTTTTTAGTCTCTCCAACAAATTGTGTTTTTACCGTTGAGTTCACTGTTAAATGTGAAGTTTGGAGTCATAAATGAGCTTCAAGACTTTTAGAAAATTTGTTTTCCCACAAGATTAGTGTGTTTCTAAATGTTGTCATGTGCCACACATTCTCACTTCTTTGGAGGTTAGCAATCTTAGCACTACTCTAAGTGAGCTCAATTAACTGTAGAATTTCATCTTGAAGTATATTATTTACTGTATTGGATTTACCTTCATGTTTTCACAATAGATATGTCAATGGATATTGTAAAAATGCACTTTTTAGTGAATGTTGGTTTAGAATGTTTATTCACTGTATTTGAGTACATTGTTTGTTGAGAATGTTTGAGGTAGTGGCTGCAACACATGATGCATGTAATTTCATTCATCCTAAACAGCTTATCGCATAGATAATGGATGCATTTCGCCCATTGATCTTAGAGCAATGGCAAGTGAGTTTGATTCCAGTAAAGGACCATTATGGTAGCTCTAACCAATGGTTTTTTGGAATTTCACATTCAAGTCATCGCTTTCTCATCAGTTACAGATCTAATTATGCTCCGTGGTTACCAATGCTGTAATAACTATTGTGTTGGCTAGTACTTTTTGCTTAAGAATTGTATTTCACATGCCTCTGTTTTCATTAAATTTTTTGAATTGGACATAGTTCTGGTTGGCAATGTCCTTGGTTCTACTTAACCTTTTCACCTTTTCATAGTGTACTAGATATCATACTTGAAATTAGTTTATTGTTAGAAGACACTTGTAATTTTAGCTCTTTAATTATTTTTCCCTTAGGAGAGGCGCATTCGCTGCAGGTGGAAAAGATATTGTTTGAGGGCAAGTCAGAGTATCAAGATTTGATGGTATTTCAGGTTTGGATTCAATTTATCAACAATAGGACCGTGCCAATCTTCATAATTGATGATATTCAATATTTCAGGCTTTTCATCTTGTTGTCTCTAAATTTTCTTCAATCCCATTTTTAATCTCTTCATAATGGTCCTTGATATTCTGGTTGCAGTCAGTAACACATGGGAAAGTGCTTGTTCTGGATAAAATGATTCAGTTGACAGAGAAAGATGAATGCGCCTACCAAGAGATGATAGCTCATCTTCCACTTTGTTCTATTTCATCTCCTAAAAAGGTATTTCTTTACCTGTAAGTTATAATAATGTCTGCATATGCTATACGCATAATTATGATGTGGATAACTTGTAACTTTGTAATCCAAGTTACACAGAGCTCCTCATTGGCTCTTTGTTCACTGTTTCAAAAATTTCCAATAACTGGAGGCATGCTAGACCACTCTGTCAACATCTCACTAAATTTCTGTGCAGGCAATGGCTGGGAATGGTGCAGTCAATATTTCCATCTGAGGATATAGTGCTTTTGGAAATGTATTCCTAATAATGATTTTTTTTGCCATCTAAGGCTTTAGCTTAATCACTATTCTAAGAAATATTATACAAACTTCTAGCACTGCAAGGCTAAACGATTTCATTCTAGAGAAATGAAGCTCCTATATTGTTCAATGTTTTTGATCGTAGATGCTCAGGATGAAAACATGCATATCGAACATGCATATCGTTGGTGGTAGTGGTTTGAATATAAATTTTAGCTCATAGCTTTGGATCAGTTGTGTTCTACAAGGAAAAAGTAAACAGGCATAAGAAAATGTATGGAAATCCTTTGATGTCCCATTTACTATGAGATTAGATGGAGGTTCCACTGCCTTTACTGGGATTTGAGGGGTTTCCTCACTAGAATAGACCAGACATGCCTATCTCTTTTTACGAGGGAGGTGTTAGGACAGAGCTTAGATTTTACAAGGACATCCTTGGATAGACTCCATCAAGCATATACTTCTATCCCATCAATGCTATCCCATCCGCTAGTGGTAGCAAGTGACAATTAGACACCCAGGATACTTCCAACACTAGATCTATGAGACCATGAACCTCCTCTTGCTCTTCGGATAGCAGACCAGCCCTCATGATGTTTTTGAGGAATTCTAGTTCCCGATTTCAACAGAAGTCTCATCTCAGCTCTCAGTACAGGCCAGTTGCTTGCCCGGCATGAGTTTGTCATCTAGGTTCTTTACGACATCCTCGAATGTTAAGAGAGTTTTGGCAGATCACTCTGGACCTCAGTGCGACCCTCTCAGACATAGACTCTCCCATGAGGACATCGTAAGACAATGCATTGGCTCTTTCTTCATGGTTGATGATCCTCTAGGGATTCTTTCTTTTCTATTTCTCCATGATTCCCAACTTTGTATCTCACTGCTAGATCATTGACTCTAAGTCTTAGACATTGGACTTCATTTTTATAGTAACTGCATTGATACTTCTATTTCTATTTATTCATTCTTATGTAGTTAGTAGTCCCTTTGACCTACTTTTGGTTAGGTTTTAAACATTTATTAATAAAATTATATTATCTTATCGTCCTGCTCTATGTTCTCAAAATTAAATTATCTTATCTTCCTGCTCTATATCCACCTCTATCTGCGATACTTGGTGCAGGGGCTTCCCCTCTCTCTTTCACATTTTGCACCTGCTTTTGATGATGTGTAGCCTTTTATCTTGTTATTTTTGGGGTTATATAACATGTATTTGTTAACTTCTCTCATTCAGTATTTTAGTTTTTTTTTTTAAGCTTAGATCTGTTTTTATAAGAGCTGCATTAGTACTCCCATTGGTGTATTGATTCTTATAGTCCCTTTGACCTACTTTTGAATTTCATATGTGCGTATTTGCTGCTACTTTCTTCAGTTTGATGTGTTTTATTTCCTAATAAAAACCAGATGGCAGTTTTCATAGGGATTTCAGTTTTCTGTTTTCCTACGTAGCTGTTGGTGTATTGATTCTTATAGTCCCTTTGACCTACTTTTGAATTCCATATGTGCGTTCTTCAGTTTGATGTGTTTTAGTTTCTAATAAAAACCAGATGGCAGTTTTGATAGGAATTTCAGTTTTCTGTTTTCCTACGTAGCAGTTTTGATAGGGATTTCTGTTTTCTGTTTTCCTACGTAGCAGTTTTGATAGGTATTTCAGTTTTCTGTTTTCCTACGTAGGTAGATTAGAAATCAGACTAGGACTGTTACCATGTTCTGAAGAATTTTAACACAACTAGGTCGCCAGGGCTTCATTGTCGGTTGCTACAGGGCCAGAACCAGTATCAGTGTTGGCAGTTGCACCAGAATCTACAGTTGCAACATGTGTCAGCTTTGAGGCTGTGACTAGCAGGGCCACGGGCCTTTCCTTTTAAGTTCCACAGGGGTAGAGTCAGTAGAGCTATCGTTCTGATTGAGAGGGAGAGAGAATAAGGTCTTAGGTGGAGGTTCGAATGAGCCACAATGCACCTAACCAGGGCTTGCAGAGATGCCAAGGCAGTTACCATTTACAGTTGCTTTCCTCTGAGTAAGTCATGGAGGCCCGTGATTCGGCCTCCCATTCCTTCCAACCGATCAATTATTTCCTGTTTCCAATGGTCCCGGCGCATTTACTTACCAAATTCTTTTCCTCAAACCCATCTCTCCACCTTGTTCATTGAATGGCTGAATGTATCACATTTCCTTAGGTTGGTGCCACACCTTTTTCATATGAACAGAGTCCCTTCTGAAATCCTCTGAGTCCAAAAAAGACGTAATTCACCCATTACAGCAATGACAATGCTCCATGGCACTTCCCAATCCAATATAAATTTGCTTACCGAATTCTTTTCCTCAAACCCATATCTCCACATTGTTCATTGAATGACTGAATATGTCGCATTTCCTTAGGTTGGTGCTACACCTTTTTCATATGAGCAGAGCCCCTTCTGAAGTCCTTTGAGTACAAAAAGGACGTAACAACCATTACAGCAATGACAATGCTCCATGGCACTTCTCAATCCAATATAAATAGACCAATTAGCACCGAGAATGATGGAAGAATCGCTTACGCTCAAATCCTCCGACTAGAAGGAATAAAAATAATGCCATCCTGGATGACCCTCTCGCTTAATATCTAGCTTGCTAAGGATGTCTTCGATGCCAGGGAGGCTTTGCATTAAAACATGGACAGACCGGATAACCCACACGCAAGGACCTTGGCCGCCAAAGTACGCTTATTCAGAGTGGAATGTGAGATTTCATACATTGAATGAAGAGGGGTGCGTTGAAGTCATTTAATACCCATCTCCACCTCACCGCATGACATGACTAAGTGTAATGGGAGAGCTTCCATTTTTAAACCACGTCACTTCATGGGAGGGGGCACGTGGAGGTGGTGGAATCTCTCCCACCACCTTTACCCATGAACACCCTTGTTGCATTTGTGCTATGCAGTTTAGTTGGCGGTTTGCCTCAACATTTAACATTCGTAGAACCTGGAAATAGTGAAATTGATTGACATTAAGTCCCACAGATATGGCTTGATTGCATATTCTGGCAAGCTTTGGGGTTGGCAAGAGGTTTTTGGCAGACGAGGGCATGATTAATTACTCTTCAATCACTGTCACTTTTCAAACCCCTTTGCTTTGTAAGAAAATTGAATCCTTGAAGGACTGTGAGCACTTATGTTTCATTTTCAGTGGTCATACCTAGTCCCTACGCAAACTCCAAGACTTTCTATCCATTTCATAGACGACACCTGCACCTGCTGCTCCTGTGTGAAAGATTATTAGACTATAGGAAGAGAACCAAAAAACTATGGACGAAGATGCGAGTAGTTCATTGGCTGGATTACTTATGTAGATGTTGAAGAGTAATTGAATGCAGTTGATTGCACTTATGCAACTTCAACTAAAAAACAACATTTCCCACTGCAGGTATTGGTTGTTGGAGGAGGTGATGGGGGTGTTCTTCGAGAAATATGTCGACACAGCTCGGTGGAACAAATTGATATATGTGAAATTGATGAAATGGTTATAAATGTAAGTGCCAAGTAATTCTCACCTCTTTAGGATAAATTGCCCATTCATAAATTCTTGTTCCTATTTATTGTATTCTAGTTGGACACTGCTTTAGTTACCTTGTACTTTTATAATTCCAACCGTACCTTTACATTGTAGCTCTTTCACTGTGCCTTTTTTATTGGAACTAAATTAAAATCCTTTTCCTGTATGTGCTGCCGATACACTAATGATATAATACATTAATCCTACAGGTATCCAAACAGTTTTTCCCAAACGTGGCTGTAGGCTATGATGATCCTCGTGTAAGGCTTCATATTGGTGATGGTATGTAATTTGGTTCATTTCAATCTTCAAATTTCTAAATTAGTATACTGTTCTTATTTTGAGCATTTATGATGTCAATTAAGTGGCTATAACAGAGATTTATTGTGCAACAAATGATAATGATACTATGTTTTAATTCTAATTATCTTGAACATGTCAAGCCAGAACAGAAACTCTTAGTGAAAAATTTGAACGGTAGGATGCGATTTTATAAATGCCAAATGGTGTGGAGAGGAAGGGAAATTCTTCTATGGAGGTGAGCTAGCCACTGATATTAAATTATTTTTTTCTTTGCAGGAACTGCCTTTTTAAGGGAATGTCTGGCTGGAATTTATGATGCAATTATAGTAGACTCTACCGATCCAGTAGGTATGGTTAACTGCCTGAAAATAATTTTCCTAGCTGGAAGGAATTGGTGAAGACATGATTTGTACGCGACATGTTTGATGAAATGATTTCATCATTGTTAATTGTTTGTAATTGCTACCTAGTGATCACGAGGTCTATCCACTAGAGCTTTACACCAGGTGCACACAAATATATGGTACCTAGTTACTAGTGCCATTTGTAGACCATATATCAAAAGATCTGGAGCATGTATTGCTCAAGGAGCTTACATGGATATGAACTCCCTTTCCAGTGTTCACATGTTACAAAATTGGGAAGATGTGCATTTCATTACTATGCGGTTTTTGTAATTCATTAATAATTTGGGTCTATATTATTCAGGTCCTGCACAGGAACTATTTGGAAAACCATTTTATGAAACAGTGTCCAGAGCATTGAGGCCCGGAGGCGTAGTTATAAGTCAGGCCGAAAGCTTGTGGTTACATATGCACGTTATTCAAGCTATTGTCACAGCGTGCAGGCAGACTTTCAAGGGCTCTGTTCACTATGCATGGACATCAGTCCCATCATATCCAAGGTATGTGATCTTTGATTAATGACCCTAATAGATTTCAAACAGAAAATTAATACAATCCATGCCTTTTCTTCTCTAGAAATGAATAAATGAATGAGCTTTGATTGTTAGCAATCTATTTTTATACTTGACACTGCAAATTGCAATGCTTTTGTCAAGTGGATGGTCACAGAGGTAATATTGTGATCAAATATGTTTGTAGGGTTTATATGATCTTTTTGAGATGTTTCTGTTGCAACTCTTATATGGGTATATACACAGCTTTACTAACGCTCCTGTTCTTATCATGTGATATTCAGTGGCACGATTGGTTTTGTGATTTGCTCAAGTGAAGGACCGCCAGTAGATTTCAAAAATCCTGTTAATCCTATTGAAGAGCAGAAGGCTGCAACTAAGTTGAGGGGTCCTCTAAAATTCTACAACTCAGAGGTACTATTCCTATCTTTTTGTTGTTTCTGCAACTTGAGTTTTCTCATTATAATTTTTGTCACAGTTTTGTATGTTAGAATCTTAGTGTTAATAGGAGCTTAACTCAGGCCTAGAGTCTTAGATTGTATCCTATTTATGATTACAAAATTTGGAATTAATAGACATGATATTGTCATAAATGCAGACTTGATATGTTTGATAATGTTCCAGTCCTGAAGCTTTGTCTGAGGATGTTCCAGGCCCAAAGATTATAAGAGATTTTCTGATATAATGACGAATTGATTCAACTTAGACAGATTTAATGAACGGTACATAATAAAAATCTTGTAAGTCCTCATATAATAACAAATTAGAACTGCAAATACCTGTGGGGCTGATATTCGCATCCAGATTGATTGGATTATTTTTTATATGAAATAGAAGATAGAGTGATGCTTGTAGCTAATGTATAGATGCAAGAAGCCTTTTGAAGGTCAGGGTCTTCCTTTTTTGATGCAAAAATCTCCTTGGAGTGTAACTTAGCCTTCTGGAAACTGATAGCCATCTTTCTGTCCATAGTATTGCCTCAATCATTCTTTTAATATTTAAATGTTCTACAATTTCTAACGTCGTTTTGATAAGCAAAGGATTAAATTTTCCTTTTATTTGAAAGGTAATTAATAAGACTGAAAAAATGCATTCTTACATAAGGTCTTGATGTTGTTGTATCTCTGACCAAAAACACACAGAAAAAGAATATGGGTGCTAAAGGGCCTATTTCTGAAACTGTTGCACCTGCTTATACAGAGCTTGAAGAAATTGTAGCTAATGATATTGTGAGACATGTCTAAGGATGATCCCATATCATGTGGAATAAATATGAATTAGAGACTTTATATCTGATGCTTTGTATGAATACGAATGCCATGTTTTGAAAAATATATTAGCTTCCTACCACCAGAGGCTAACATAATGATTTTGTATTGTAGATCTATGTAGCAGCATCTTGATTGCTTACTCCAATTGGAAACTAATGTGATATTTTGGATTCCAGGTGCATGCAGCTGCATTTGCTTTGCCGACATTTGTTAAGCAGGCACTGGATGACATTAATCTTTGAGCAGATTGATTCCTGTTATTCAATGGACAAACATATGTTAGAGTCCTACTCTGATCTCTCTACTTTGGGGTATTGGGAATTAGTCAATTAATGTAATAGGCCATCTTCTTTGAATAATGCCTATTAGATAGTTAGTGGATATTTATTTCATGTAAAAGGCTCATTTTTCTCAAAGAAGGCCTATTAGGTGGTTGGTACTCATTAATGATGGGACCGCAAATAGTTAGGATTTTTCTATTAAGAATCTATTTATATAGCTAGAATGTTATGGAATGTTTGTCACGTGTTGTAATTGGAGCTCTACTCATAAGAGGTTGCGCCCTTGAAGAGGCGTATGAACATTGCTCTCTTTTTTGAAAATCGTTAAAACAAGGCTTATATTTCGCTTGTTTCGTCTCATTGTCTCTTGTATCTTCTTTTTTCACTTATACTTCTCTAAATCCCTTTTTTGTTATTCAGTTTTAAGGGTTCAGGATCACTACAAGTGGTATCAAAGTTCATTCCTAGTATCAAAGATTTTAGTTTTTTTTTAGGCTAGAGACGTGCTTTGACATCTTTAATAACACAAAGATTTGTCGTTCAGCAGGTAAACCTGTGGTTGAGGAAGAATACACATAGAAAACACAAGTGGCGTCACTTGGTAGGACATCATTGTAACCTCTATTGGTACCCCTTCATGTAGTGTTGCATCAATCAACACCCATATATGGGTTTCTCTTCCATGTTCCCTCTGGTGTATAGGAAGCCCCCTAAGTGCATTTGAAACCAGCCTTACATAAACCTATCGACCGTCTTGTTGCTATAGTACACCAAGAACAACACTCTAGGAGATCACTCTAATGTACCAAGGAATTGGGTAGTACGGCTAAGGGTATGGTCTATTCTCCTTAGTTGGTGCAGTGAAAGATTCGCTTAAGTATTAGTATTGGAAACCCTTAGGTTTATTAGACAGCTATAGCACTTAACACTCTTTTGTTTTTATGACCTTGCAAACCCTAGCCTTTGTAGCACAAGACATGAAATTCCCTCATAAAGTAGAATATCAAGAATTTGGGGATTCTGTCACTCTTAATACTCAAATAAGAGTAAGAAAGAGTTTGGCCTTGACAACACTCTTGCAGAAGAACTATCTCAAAATATTCCTTGTTCAATGTTTATTGCAGTGGTACCACTCTCTAGTAACCTTTTTTTTGTGGATTCGACCATACCATTTTGTGCGACTTTTCTCCATAGACTCTTGTTGAAATGCTAATTGCATTGATACGACTCTCCAATAATCCTTCTAGTGGACCCACAAGCCCATGGAAACCACTAGAAACTTGTCTGTCGAGACCTAGCTCACCAATCTGGAAAATTGGTTCAATGAGCTTCAAAATAAGCTCAACCAACAAACTACTAAGATGATGGAGATCCAAATCAACACTAACTAGCAAATTGTGAGCATGCAAGCTCCGATGGCCCAATTTAAGAGTCCACAAACATTTATCCTCACTTCCCTAATCCCTAATGAATGAGGGCAGGATCCACCAGTCTAGTATGAAGGGGTTGAATCCTCCAATGGTGATGGGCATCACTCCATGCCACCCTTTCAGGATCACTGTTAATATGTTTTTCTTGTCAAAGGAAAAAGAGAAACATTGGAGGGGCCACAAGAAGATCCTAGAATTCCCTCTCATTTTTAAAGAGGTGGAACTCCTAGTCTTGAGTGTCAGATTCTCTTGATATTTCTCAATGAATGCAATGAGTGAGTGCTAAACAACAAACCCCACCATAATATTTTAACTCATAAAAATCTCTCTATAACGACATATTTTCTTTTAAAACACAAAGATGCTTGAGAAAGGACCAGGCAATCATACTCATTGAAGGAAATAATATGAAGATAACTGCAAGATTCTCTAACAGAGTTTTCCCATGACACAATTTTCCTTCTTTTAAATAATATAAGTGTAGGGTCAATTAGGACTTTGCAAGACAAAGAAAAGAAATAAAAACATGATTGGATTTTAATCAAAGAACTTTAAAAACAAAGAAATAAAAACATGATTGGATTTGAATCAAAAAACTTTAAAAGACAATTTCATTGAATATCAATAGAGCCGAGAAGAGTCATCTGCTCAAGTTTCCATTGATTTAGAACCATGCAAAATTTATAAAAACAAGATGGCTACTTGAATAGTTCTTTGTGGGGCCACTTTTAAACAATAGGATCCCAAATATGACAGAGTTTATGATTGTTTGAAACAAAGTGAGCTGACATAGCCTCTACCAAAATCTCAATGACTAATACTTAAATGAGAAATTAAATGCATTTGTCCTCAAGGGCGGGGCGAGACTCCCGTGAACCTGGAATAGAAAGGAAAGACTTGGAGGAAAACAAGGGGCAATTGGTCAGTCCAAGGTTCGTCAGCTGCAAAACTAGACAGAAATGAACCCAATGGAAAAGATAATATGGAAGAAGAAAAGGTTGGGGAAAGTCATATAAGGCAGACTTATGAAATTTGAGAACGGCTCAAATTTGAACTGCCATTTTTCATCATGAACTTGAATTAAATAAACTCTAATGTTGCTATGTGTGCTTCATAAACCCTAACTACCACTTTAATTGAATCCTTATGAGGTCTTGGTCACTTTATCCAAAGTCTTATTGACCCAAAATTTGATAAGTCCCTAATGGGACCAACCACGACCTCCTCATTTACTTTCAAAGCAAGTATTCCTTATGAGGCCTTAGTCACTTTATCCAAAGCCTTATCGACCAACACTTTGATGAAGTCCCTGATGGGACCAACTATGACCTCCTCTTTCACTTTCAAAGCAAGTATTTCACTTTGGACCTCTCTCAATTCTATGTATTGCTACTGCACAATTGAGTCAATTCTGGAATTTTCGACCACCAGGTCATTCAACCATCATGTTATTTTTGTTCTCAACAAGGTGGTGAATCCATCGAACTATTTGGCCAATGTGGTCTTGAAAGTTATCAGCTTCAACTCACATTCTTCTTTAGTAAGGGCCTTATCTTGATGAACACTTGTGGGTTCGTCTATTTCCTTAATTGCATCAATGCTCTTAAAAAATGTTTGACTCCTTTTGGTTGATATATCATAAGTAGTAATCAATTGCTGCAAAATGTCTAATCTAACATCCCACTTGGATTTGATTTGGTTTAGTCTCACATTTGAAGGGATATTTTCCTTTTGCATTTTGTGCTCATTCATGTCTTCCAAGGCGATGGAAGCCTCAACATAACTCTTACAAAATTATTGATCAACCTGCAAATGTTGTTTTCGAGTATCAGTCAAAGAAGTAATCTTGGTGGTGAGGATAGAGGATTTACTTACTAGCTCCCAAAGATCCATTAGCAAATTCACCCTTTCTTCAATGTTGGCACCTATTTTCTCTCTTACTCCCCGCAACAATTTCCGAGCTTTCTTTGTTCTATAAATTACCTTTGCATTATGCTCTAGTTGTTCTTTAGGGGTTCTCATGGCTAATGGTTGTGTAAAAAATGGCTTAGGTATTGATGTAGATTCCAATTTAGCGATCCTCCTTTTCAACTTGGTGTTCTCATCTATTTTCTCTTCTCTTGAACATATTTCCGAAGCATTCCACCGGTAGTGTCATGTAGCCGAAGGGATCCTTCCATTCTTAATTCTTTAATGCCCAATGAGGTGCAATTGTTCTCTAAGAGCTTATTCCCTTTTACCCTTACTCTCCTAGTCTAGAATTTCTTAGCCCGTGGATCAAAGTTGGGGTGGTGCAATGCGATTTAGTTAACTTCAAAGACTGGAAGTTTCAATGGGAGAGTTGTTCCTTCAACCAAAGAATTGCTTCCCAATTGCACAACATCCCAAGAAAGTATCATATCAACTTCAACCTTCGTGATATCATCAATGACTTAGACCATCTTAGGTTGAGTTGTAGGATCATTTTTAGGTGACCTCTTCCTCTTAGGGACACCACACTCCCTCTTCATCTTGACTTGAGGCGAGTTAAGGTCATCTCCGATATCATTAACATTGCTAGTGCCTCTAGTGTCTTCCTTGGGGGAAGTAGTAGTGGTATATTTCCCTTAATAAGTAGTGGTATTTCTCTCATAATGAGACATAGAGCCAACTCTCACTTTGGTCGATGATTGAACTCTTTACTTCACAATTGGTGTCTAGTACCTGACATCATTGGGGATAGCTCCTTGGGTTTCTTTTCCTCTAGGACTAGTAGTAGAACCAATTAGGGTGTGTAAATCACCGTGGGTTTTAACTTCATCACTATGAGAACCAACATGTCCTTGCATGCCCTCAAGACCTTGATTATCTCCACCACCCTCAATCTTTCATCTAGAATTAGCAAAACACAAGACATACTTTTGTTTTGTGATAAAATCTTGAGACATTCCTTTAGGGTTGTAATCCCTAATAGCCTCGACTTCCTTTAAATCAATAGATTTTAAACCTTGAGCCAACTTTGTTATGTGAATCAAACTTTTCACTGTGATACTTGCAAATCTGAATGGAGTAGTAATGAATTGTTTCCTCTTCTTCCCCTAAAAAAATGAGGAATACTTATGGTACTATCTGCATAACTCATTCAGAAATAATCTATCACACATGAATCTAGGTAATACATATGGTTTTTCCTAAAAAACATAAAGTCGAATGCATGTATTTCTTTCTTCATAAATGAAGTCTTCCTTCCCTTGAAGAAGGTATCAAACTTCTTTCCTTAATCTCTCTAGGGAATGCCCAACCAACATCTGTCTAAATCTCCCAACAAACAAATCCTGAACTTTGTAAAAATTTAAGGGGGCCTTGTTTTCTTACAATAGATGGGTACCATTATGGAATAGGTTCCAAGTCCACATGAATATCCCCTTTGGGGGTCACATTTTCAAATTGGCTACAAAAGAGATTGGCATATACCAAATACAAGGCCATGAAGAATCTTTGGGTTTTCTGAAAATTAGCCAGTTGGTGGGAAATCTCGTTTGATATTAACTCTCACCAATCAAAGACTACATCTTTATTAATCACATAGTGCATTACATATAGAACATACCTAGGGACTTTCAATACACTCTCCTAGCCAACAATCCTAGAAAACATCCATGCAACCTCTTAGTATGGCTTTATCAAGTTTGCAATGTCAAATTGGTAGGTCGTGATGTTCTTAGTGGTTGGATGTGCCAACCCTTTCCTAAAAAAAGAAGCCATATTCCCATTTGCATTAATGATATGTATTTAACCTTGAAAACCCTAGTTGGCATTGGGAGTCTCAACATACCTTTAAAGGTGGTAGGTGTCAGAGAAATAGGTGACTTGCCATCTTCTTTCACCTTCACAAGCCAGTGTTTGGTATCAAAATTTCTAGAACACCAATGGAAAATCTCTCGGAAATCATACACTTCAGGAACATAGCTAGCCTTGGCTAAACTCGACATCTACACCCTACAGTCCTTTTGTAAATGTTCCTCCATCTCTAAATACCACTTATAAGATGAAGACCAATGGAATTCCTTGTCGAGTTGAGCTAGATTTTTCCATGTATCACCACAATATGGTTCGTAGCTCTTTCTAGGAGCCATTTTTTTATCCTTTTCCAACCAACTACAAAACCCTAGACATAGTACTCCTAATAAATAACCAAGTTTCAACTTGTCCATGTTTATTTTTCAAATTTGTGCATCATGATGCTCTTTAATAAAAGCCTCGCCACCTTGGAGATTTGGTATTACCCTTGAATGGACATCTTTGAATATGGGCCAATGAGCTTTAAATGTGACATGATAACCATGTCATCCCATACATAAATGAAACTATGAGCAAGATTAGAGGTGGCAATTCCCCATATTCTTCATGCGGAACGTGGGGCAAAGAACTCAATGAAGGTGAATATGTCCACACTCTGCACTCTTGCATGTGGGATGTGGAATATGGAACACTGATTCTAACACAGTTAACAAAGGGAAAAACACCTTGCATTTCACACTTCACATGCATAATGTGGGAGATGATGAAAAAATGGAAAAGATGGAATTGTGCACAGATAATTTTGTGCTTCGCATTCCACATGAAAAATGTAGAAATGAATTCAAAGACTTGTAGAAGTGGATTTCAACAAAAGATCATTAACAATCACCCAAATCGATGTGGCACAGACTTCCTAAAGTCAACCTAAACAAGCTTTGATGGTTCCATCCCCACATGTTGGGTTACTTTGATCCAGGTGGATATCGGTGGTCACCCACCTTTTGCAAGTGGCTAAAAACAGTTTTCTCGCAATTTTGGTAATTTACTATTTTTAGCAGTTTTTCGGGTCCTGAACTTCCAGAGTCGTTTTGAGGCCCTAAACGACGTTTTTTGGGAAAACGGAGACTAACATGAATAAAAGTTCAATGTTCCTCACACAAAATTTGTAGTCCTCGGATATATCTTTCTAACGGTGTATCGAGCACCCCAAACGAAGATCGTATGCAAAAGTTACACCCCCAGGAAGTTGACATATCAACTACCTCCATCGAGGCCCACAAACCTTTTGGCTTTTCATCTTCTGGGGTTAGGGTTTTGGATTTTCCTTATGTTAAAAAGGCCCTTAGAGCCTCATTGTAATAATCATCTTTTTGCGAATGCGAGTAGTCGTCACATCTCTTCTCAGAGATAAGCTGCCACCATTCTAGCGAGTCTTTCACTCTGTATTTTTACAGTCTCTGTACATTTATTTCAT
>JZKD02S0120171.1:308187-318723 GCA_000966675.3 Picea glauca | reverse complement strand
AGTATTCTATGATACAAGGGAAAAGAAACATGGTCCACATTCATAACAATTAACCGACATTATTAGTAAGTAAGCCAAGAAAACTCATACATACTAGTGTACATGTACAATAAATACATGTGTAGCTAGTACATACAAGTCTTGTGCATGTACTAATAATCAATAACTATCATCCTTATAGTAATTTATGTATGCATCCAATCCAATCAACACAACTATTCTTTTATAAAAGACAATAAACCAATCAAATGTTTGTGAAATCCTTTAATTGCAATTATCTAGTTCAACAATTTTATTTAGAAAACTATTGTTTAGTTATGTAATTATGAATATTCATATTTACACATTTTCTTTTCCTTTTTAGAAGGGAAAAACAATAATTTCCACCATCAGACAAATCTCCATACTTTCTCAACTATTTCTACTCATCCTTTCTCCCTAAATTACTTCCATCTTCATTCCTATCCTTCATCTGCTGGACTATCTTGGAGCATCAACTATATTGACCTAACTCCAAATAGAACCCGTAAGTGGAATTGTCACTATCCCGACCAAGCTTTCCTAGCAGGAAACTGACAATCATCATCACGCGTATAGGAAAGTGTGAGATAACACCGTCCTTCCATGACTTCAAGTTTTGGAGGATGCACGGTGGGAAATGCCTCCACCCCTCCTAATCATAACTAGGGTCCACACCCTACAATGGAATATACAGTGGCACCTTGTTGCTGGGATATTTGTCATCATTTATTCAGTTTTGAGCAGTCTCATCACCCGAAATACTGCACTGGTCCACATATCATAGCAATGCATCCAAACCAATATAATTTCACATACAAAGATTCATACCATAATGTTTCTTGGCTAGTGGTCATGACATCCACTTTCATCATCCTTATCGCTTGGCCATTTCATAGCCCATAACCTACAGATTAGTCTATAACACAAACTCATGCATTTATATGCATTATCATCATGTAATTGCATACAATCATCATTTCAATTTGGTATCCATGTACCAACAACTTATCATTAAGTTTTCAAGTTAGAAATAGATCTCATAATATCCCATAATTCAAATTCGACACCCATTCATAAAATTATCATTTACCAAATAGATTGCATCATATCCAACATCATTCTAATAGAATTTAAACCTTCATAGGATTCTCATTCACACAATATGTCGCATCATATACATCATCATCAATAACATTTAGACATTCATAAAATTTACATTCACATAGTAGATCGCATTACATCCATCATCATAAATAACTTTTAAACATTCATAAAATTTACATTCACATAGTAGATTGTATTATATCCATCATCATTCAAATACATATAAACATTCATAAAGGTTCATATGCCTTAAAAGTTTAAGTGTATCATTTAATAGTTTCACTTGTGAATAGAAAATAAAAGTATGTAGGCCTCGTGTAATCTTGGTTGTCTAAGTCAAAAGGTGGTGTTACATACACCCAACCTTCGAGAAACATATTCTCTAGGTGGTCAATAAAGTGAGGGATAGTCTTGTTGTAGTGTCTTGGCATATTCCCAAGTAGAAAATCTTGGACTATACTTGTCCCATTGGACCTTAACTTGGTCTACCAGACAGTTCTTGAGCTGTCAGACTCTATGGTCCAATATGCGTAACGGTTCTACCGTGAGAGTTCCCATGTCCAATACCTACAATTACTTCCAATTTAGTTTTTGTGATTCATCAGCAACATAATGACGTAAAACAGATACATGAAAAACATTATGAGTTTCGTGCAAGTGGGGTGGCAGTACGAGACGATAGGCAATAGGTCCAATTTTCTCCTATATTTTGAATGGTCCTATAAATTGAGGTGGCAACTTTGTCCCCTTCCCAAATTGTATGGTACTCTTATTAGGCCTGATACAAATGAAAACATGGTCTCCCACTTCATAACTTCGATCGGTCCTGTGTGCATTCGCATAAATGTTTTGCCTATCCTGTGCTTCCTTTAGTCTCTGCCTAATCTAAATCACCTGTTCCACCATCTATTGAATCAATTCTTGCCCAATTGTTACTCAGTCTTCTAATCTATCCCAACTCAATGATGTTCTACATGGCCTTCCATATAGAGCTTCGTAGGGTAGCATTCTGATGGAGCTATGAAAACTGTTATTGTAGGAGAACTCTACCAAAGGTAGGTACTTCTCCCAATGGGTTTGATTATCCATGACATACATCCTAAGCATGTCTTCCATGACTTGATTTACTCTCTCAGTTTTCCCATCTATTTTAAGATGATAAGTTGTGCTTAAGTTCAACTGAGTCCCCAATGCTAACTGCAAACTTTTCCAAAACCTAGAAGTGAATCTGGAGTCCCTACATGAAATGATATTCTTCGGTATCCCATGCAAACAAATAACCTCACTTAAAAACACACATTCCACATCAATGACATCGTAAGTGTCTCTAACCGGAATAAAATGAGCACTCTTGGTTAACTTATCAACTATCACAAGAATGGCATTGTGTCTATGAGATGTGAGCGGCAACCCCACAACAAAATCCATAGAAATGACTTCCCATTTGGACATAGGAACATCATGTGGTTGTAGGAGGCCTACCGGGTGATGGTGGTTGGATTTCACTTGTTGACACTCTAGGAGCTTGGCAATGAAATGGACTACATCGCTCTTCATGCCTATCTAGAAGAAGAGCTTCCCCATGTCTACGTACATCTTCTTCACACTTGGATGTGCACAATAAAGTGATCTATGGGCTTATTTTAGTATGATGCTTCGAATATCCCCATCTTCAGGGATGTACATCCTTCCCTGATATCTCAATAGTCCGTCGGATTCTAGACTATATTCTTCATACTTTGGATCTAATTTCCTCCCACTCTGGAGGTTTGAAGTAACCTCTAAATACCAACTGTCTCCTTGGAGTTATGTCAACACATGTTCCCTCAGATTGACTTTCAAGGGTACCAGGGAGAAGACACGTGGTCTCTTGCTCAAGGCATCTATGACTACATTTTCCTTTCCCTTGATGTATGAAACACCAAAATCGTACTCACTCATAAACTCACTCCATCACCGTTTCCTAGCATTTAGATCCCTTTGAGTGAAGAGATGTTTTAAACTTTGATGGTTTGTTTTGAGCTGAAAGTTTCGCCCCACAAGATAGTGCCTCAAAAGTTTCAGAGCTAGCATTATAGTTGCCAACTCTAAATCATGAGTCATGTATATCTCTTCATGTTTCTTAAACTTCCTTGAAGCATAAGCTATCACCCCTCCATCCTACATTAGCACGGCCCCCAACCCTTGCTTCGAGGCATCTATGTAGACTGTGAAGTACTTTTCCATATTTGACACTCATAGAATTGGCGCACTAGTTAGTAACCTCTTAATATCAATGAATGCACTATCAAATTCTTTTGTCCATTCATACCTAACCCCCTTGCACTGCAAAGTGGTGATGGGTTTCACTATTTTTTAGAATCCTTCCACAAATCTCTGATAATAACCTACTAGCCCCATGAAGCTTCTCACCTCATGGGCATTTTTCGGCACTGGCCACTCCATAATGGCCTTTACCTTTTCAGGGTCCACAGAGATTCCTTCACCACAAATGATATGACCTAAATAGTGAATTTCTTTCTGGAAGAAGGAACACTTCAACAACTTCCCATACAATTTGTTCTCCCTAAGGCAGGACAGTGCCACTCGCAAGTGTTCCTCATGTTCTCTTTCGTTCTTGGAATAGATGATTATGTCATCTAGAAAGACTTGTACAAAATAGGGTAAGAACTTCCAGAATACGCCATTCATGAGGCTCATGAAAAATTTTGGCTCATTGGTCAATCCGAAAGGTACTATGAAAAAATCGTAATGTCCAAGCCGAGTTTGAAAGGCAGTTTTAGGAATATCGCCTTCCTTAATCCTTAACTGTTGATACCCTGATCGCAAATCAATCTTTGAGAATACCACTACTCCTTTCATCTGATCAAAGAGGTCATCTATCCATGGAATTGGGTGCCTATTTTTCACTGTAGCATGGTTCAATTCCCTATAGTCTATACACAATCGTAAGGATCTGTAACGACCCTAATGGTATAAAGGTTTAAGAATTATAAAGTAAAAATTAATTAGGGGATTAATTGTCTTAACAAGGTATTAATTAAACAAAGATTGATCTAGTTATATTAATTAAGTAAGTTATTAATTAATTAAAGGCTATAATAAGTGATTAATTAATTAAATTTTTAACTACAAATTACATTTAATAACATGAGTAATAGATTTAATAGATTAACGATATATGATATAAAATGGTTAAACCCGAGAAGATAAAAACATTAAAGGGGGATCAGGGACATTAACGAGGGCAGGTGAGGAGGTAAATGCAGGAGTCGGTGTAGGAGGAATAAGGGAGGAAAGGAGGTTTATGCGAGAGGAGATACGACAGAGGAAGGGAGAGGGAGTTTGAGGACGGTTGGATTTGCAGGGAGGAGAGTTTCTCGCAGGGGAATTTTGAACAGTTGAGGCACCGGTTTGCTGGAGGTTTTGGGCACAGGGGCCAGGATATCCATAGATATCTTGGAGCTAGGTAGTTTTCCTAGTTGGCAGGGAGGATAGTAGGTTTGGGAAGTATTGTTTTGTGCATCAGGTAGCAGGAAGGCAACAGCAAGGCAACCAGGTGACATAAATTAGCATCAGAACCAGGTAAGTTGTTAAATTTATGTATTGTTTCATTCTGCCAATGAAATCATTAATCATTGATAAATATAAGTTACTGAAGTTACTATTATGAAAATCAATATTATGTTATGAAGTTATTGTCTCATTTTATGAAATAAATTTCTTATGAAATAATGTGATGTTAAATTTATTTGGTTGTTACATTTGGTATCAGAGCGTCTTAGTTTGAAATCTGGGCCTGAGGGCCAAAACCCCAAGCGTTAACTCCAGCCATGCTTAACTTGCAAGCAAAACATGTCAGTTTGCGTCTTAATAGATTGTGTCAAGAAAAATTCATCTTGACCCAATATGACTGATACAGTATCCGAAAATATACTCAAGGCAGTACCCCTACATTATCCAAGCAAATGGTCTCATATATATCACAAGAAACCGATTTAGGAAATACCCTTTAACTGGATCATATATGGCTACTACAGTATTAGTTTGAATATTCAAAGGAATTCCCTTTAAAATAGTGGCAGCAAACCATATAGTTTGAAGGATCATTTCCTATGAAATGGCTACCCTTAAAGCATCCTGATAAAGCTATTAAGCACGAAAAACAGAGGTGATAACTTAATTTTATTTGAGCAATACTTGTCAATGAGGTTTCAGGTAGAATAGACACATGAAATCTATGAAAACATTGAGGGAAGCTTCTATCCAAGGCTTGAAGTTGGCAAGATTCAATAACTACATGAATTATACTATATAAAATGCAATAGGACTTTTTCAAAACCTTGAAAAGGCCTACTTCATCTCAAACTTACCTAAATGAGGAACTGCCAATGCACAGCAGGAAAAAGGAAATTTTGAAGACCTGTATTGCGCGAGAATGGTGTAAACTACTTGCCTGTATTAGCCTCGGTAAATTTTAAATAATGTAAAATCTCATGAACAATAGACCAATACCAATTTTAACCTTACCAAGAAAGCAATTTTAACACCACGTAATGTTTCATGCAACTAATCGTTATCCCAAAAGAGAGTTGTCTATTACGCAGGAGAACGAATCTGAGCCATCAGATCTTAGCCAGATACCCAACAGTCGTCGGATCTACAGGGAGTTGCGAGGGAGTTAAGTCCTCGAGTACAGGCATCGAGATATCGGCGTTCGTGAAATCAGGAGTCACAAGATCGAGGAATTCGGTACATTTCAAGTCTCGAAATAGAGGGAACGATCGGGACCGTCCGTTTGAGGAGACACGTGGTGGAGATCGAACGACCCATCAGTATATGGGCTACCAGGGTTTTGAGTTGACAGAGGATTTTCGTCATCGGAGCATTGAAAACTCCAAAACAACGAGAGGCGATCAGAACCGTCCATTCTTGGGACGCATGGTAGTGATCAGAGCCATCGGGAAAGGTCCCGACAAGAGGTTGTCCATCGAGCAATCGGGAGTCGGGAAATCACGGATCCCACGGACGAGTGGTCCTTGCAGTTTGGAAACCCAAGGCCCGATTTTCCGAAAAGTGGAAAGCTCTGTGGTGGAAGCCAGCTGTCATCGCAGATCGGGATATCGTGAGTCCTGAGAACATAGTAGTGAGAGTAGTGAAATCACGAAACAATATTTCTCGATGGGCAAAGGGATAGCGGGGCCCACGGAAGGGTCAATGGTGGACAGGTGGTAGATTGCATCGTGGATCGGAATATTGCAAGTTTTGTGGACAAAGTGTCCATGCACTACGAAACTGTGAACTTCGAAACCCTGAAAGGAGGGAAGGTTGTGATCACGGGGCAACGGTCACATGGGCCGAGAGCCTAGCTTGGAGGGCTAGCCGAAGTTACCCTGCATCGAAATTCAGAGTTTCACAAGTCTAGAGGACATGCACTTTTCAGCATAGAAAACCTTGAATCTCGATGAGGAGTATGACTGAGGTCATATGGGAGGAGGTCACACGGATCATTGGTTTAAGCTATCGAGATTTAAGAAATCAGAGTTTTAGGAAATATGATGACAAGAGACGTGCTCTTATAGAACCGCGAACCTCAAAATCGTGACGTAATAAAATTATCTCTTAAACCTTCTTTAAAACCAATTAATTAACTAATGTTTTAAGTAAGACTTAATCGCATCGCGAAATCGGAGATCGGGGTTTCGTGATTGAAATTGCATCGATCATCTGTTACAGAAAACCCCGAATCCCAATTTCTTTGACATTTAAATGAAAAACTCACAAATTTAAAGTTATAACCGCTTTAAATAAATTTTAAAAGGGCGCTGAATTTTTTTTTATATTTTGTAAATTTTTAAGCCATTCGTTGTCCAAAAGTAAATGCTAAAAGGGCATCGCGAATTTTGTAGTGACGAAATTCTTGCTCGAGAAGGACCGAAACCCCGATGTGAAGCCATAAGGTAGCGGTCACACTAGAGCAGGTCACATGGACCTCGGTATAGCCAGAAAGGGGATAACGCGCAAGGAAGAGGCGTACTGGGTATCGGGATATCGGGAATCCCGTAGACACGGGGGTCATGCATTTCGGCATTACGATGTCCGAAACCTTGACAGGGGACAAGGCTATGACCTCGTGGGATAATGATCATATGGGCCAAGAGCTTAGCAAGGAGGGCTAATGCACAAAGTACCATATCGGTAGATCGGTGATCGGGAGATTGTGAGGATTGAGGTTCGTGACATCAAGGGTCGCGGAACCCTGAATCTTGATAGGGAGTAAGACTGCGGTCACATAGGAGAGGGTCGCATGGACCAAAGCTTAGCCAGGGGAGGGGCTAAAGCCAGAGGGTAGCGCATCAGCATATCGGAGATCGAGAGTCTGTGAGGATAGGGAAATCTCGGCATTGGGCATAAGGAAACCCTGAAACCTGAAATTGAATCGGGGAATTTCACAGTTAGGTGCAAAAGGCCATGAGCAATACGGGAAGCCAATGTATATGCATCTAACTACATGTATATATAGAGATGAATAAATTTATAAATACAAATGAAATAAATTGAAAGAAAAATACCAAAATTCATCTAGAGCTGGAATTACAAGCAAATCATTTTTATTTCGCATTGCAAAATAGGAAATTACCATTTATCACCAAAGTATAAGAAAGTTTCATGCAATTTCTTGACTCGATCAACTCCGCGTTCTTCACAAAGGTATTGAAACTGAACACAAGCTGGCAGACTGAATTGTACCTCTTACCATACCTGAGAGTGAACTCCGCAAATTGTATAGACTTGGGATTGGTTCCCAATATTTTAAAGAGACTGGACTCTAGGTCCTGGATCTTGTCAGTGACCATATCAATATACTATGTTTCTACAAAACGAACGGGCAGCAGATACAGTAATGGTCAGCGCTAGAAAGGTGCTCAAAGCAATGGTGAGGATGTGAGCCATGGCAGGGGAGATTCTGGAAACCTCTGAATAGAGCAAAGGTAGATCTGTGGTGGAGAAAGAATGATGCAAGGAAAGTCCCAGCGGATGAGAAAGTGGAGGTAGAGGAAGGACACGTAGGGATTCGAAGAGCTGACAGGTGTAGAATTTTGGGGTTAGATACAAGGGAACTAGAGGAATCTAGGTGGGCACATGGAATCCATGCGTGCCCGAATCCATGTGTGTTCTCTTATTTATTTTTATATTTTAAAGTGTAAAAATAATTTAAAGTAAATTGAATAATTTAGGATAAATAATTTATTTATATATATATATAAAGGTCAAGTTAGTTTAAATTAAAGTAAAGTTAATTTGGGTTAAATTATTGTAATAATAATTTTAAATTAATTATTTTATTGAAGTGTAAGGTTAATCTACCTTAAAGTTAATTAATGATGTTAGGGCTTAGACTAGGACAAGCAGGAAGGAGGTGGCATATGCACTAGGAGAGTAAGCATAGGAAGGGACGAGTAAGTCACAAGGCTAATGTAGCTACAGGGCAAGGAAATCACTAATTATTTTCATAGGGGCGAGGAAACCAAGCTTAGATGTTTAATCCTAACCCAAACCTAGCCAATCCCCATAAAGGAGTAATGTTTGTTTACAGACAAGTAAAAAAAACTTAAGCCTAACCCTATTTCTACGTTTAAGTAGCACTAATTTGAAACGTCCTGGAACTCACCCTGATAACTTTGGGGTGATGCAGGTTAAGGCATACAAGATGGTCAGGACTCGAAGAGGTCGAGGTAGGGGAGCGTCATCACGGGCACCGCCAACACCACCAGCGCCACCACCACCATCGCCCGAACTAGCCCTCATATTGCGCTCGTTGGAAGCCATTAACGAGACTTTAAAGGGGCGCCAACCGGCAGGGATTGAAGCAGAACCCCCACCGTCTTGAACGGGTGATCCAGAAGCGTCAAGGGATTCAGGGGGAGGACCTCCACCTGAAGACATCATGCGAGAATTGCAGAAGATCAAACTTATGGAGTTTTCCGTAGGTCGCGCTAGTGAACGCGCGGAAGCATGGTTGGAAGGCATGACAAGGTGTTTTGCCTTAATGGACTATGCATCCAACACAAAGGCAAAGATCACAATTTTTTAGTTAAGAGACAACGCCTTGAACTGGTGGGGAAACTTGGAAAGACAACTACACCTTACCCCAGAGACAGTATCTTGGGAACTTTTTGAGGAGAGGTTCTGAAGGAAATATCTAGCAGCATACTACGAGGAACAATAGGTAGGGGCATTTCATGCCTTAGTACAAGGAAACAAAACTGTAGAAGAATATGAGATCAGGTTTATGGAACTAGTCAAATATGTTTCGTATATGGACGATGACCAATGACAAGCAGAGCGCTTCGTCTATGGATTGAACCCTAAGATAAGAGCTATGGTGTGGATGTGGAAACCGTCTTCAGTAGCGGAGGTGGTGGAAAATGTGCGTTACGTGGAAGAACACATGAACTTGACTCGGGATACAAGACCGACATTTCCGCATTGCCTAGGATTCGTAGGGAAGGCCCCGAGGACATTTCCTAGGGGAGGGGGCTCAAGGCCACCGCCATATGGTAACAAAGTCACGCCAAGGACAGTAGTTGCAGGGATTTCAATGGAAGCGAGTGCAACATCTCGTTCATCGCCAATGGTGAAGACATGACCACGACCATCTTAGGGAACAACGAGTAGGGGCAGGAGTTCCAGGGGAAGGAACTCATTTTAGAGACAGTCACATAACAATGCACAAGTTCAATCTCATGTTACCTGTTGGAGGTGCGAAGGACCCCTTTACCAATGCGACTTCCCATAGTTACAATCAGGGTTCATACATAGAGAAGGAAAGGCACCGATGGGGAGAGTAAGTAGCAACCACCAGATTTACGCAACGGTTAATAACCGCCAGGACGAACATTAATCCACGGTGGTGGAGTCGTCAGGTACATTAAATCATATTAATGTTAAGGTTTTATTTGATTTTGGTGCGACAGATAGTTTCATTTGACCATCTTCAATAGAAAAGAGTGGGCTGGCAGCCTACGAGCACGATGACTTTAAACAAGTCGAGATGGCTTCGGGGGAAAAACAAGCGATAGGACCTAGTGTTGATAATTGTATAGTAGACCTGGGAGTGTGTACTACCAGGTTGAAGGTATACATCACTGCTCTTGGGGCATATGACCTAATCATTGGAATGGATTGGTTAGCAGCTCATCGAGATTTGGTATATTGTTTCACAAAGAAGGTGCTTTGTTTCGATGATGAAGGAAGACCAGTAGAGATCCAGGGTGTACAGAGAAAAGTGTCAATACGCTTTATATCAACTATGAAGGTTAAGCGATGCTTGAGACAAGGGTGTCAACTTTATGTAGTGGAAGCAGTGAATGAAAGGAAGGGACCCTCATTGGATCAGTACCCGGTATT
>JZKD02S0120171.1:282410-294605 GCA_000966675.3 Picea glauca | reverse complement strand
TGGTTATCACTGGGTCAAAATAAAGGATGAAGACATAAGTAAAACAATGTTTAGAATGAGATATGGACATTATGAGTTTGTTGTTATTTTGTTTGGTCTCACTAACACACCAACAACATTTATCTGTTTAGTGAATAGCATTTTCAGTCAATATTTGGATGATTTTGTGTTGGTATTTATTGACGACATTCTAGTGTATTTGAAAAAGGAAGAAAAACACGAAGAATATCTAAATATAGTATTGCAGGCCCTAAGAAAACACAAGTTATATGAAAAATTTGACAAATGTGACTTCTACCAAAAGAGAATACATAACCTAGGACATGTAATATCTGAAGAAGGTATTGCAGTCGACCCAAAAAAGATAAGAGCCATCATGGGATGGCCTATCCATACTGATTTCATGGACATTCGGTCATTCATGGGAATTATCAGTTACTACTGTAGATTTATCGATGTATTCTACAGGATTACATACCCAATCACATCTCTATAGAAAAAAGGGACTGAGTTTACTTGATGAACTGTCAGGATAATTTTAATATGTTAAAAGAACTATTAACAACTACACCTATTTTAAGGGTAGCATACCCTGATAAATACTTTACAGTTTGTGTGGATGCGAGAAAAGAAGGCTTGGGAGGTGTCGTAAATCAATAAGGGCACGTTATTTGTTACAAGTCATGAAAACTAAAAGAGCATGAACGAAACTATGTCACACATTACTTTGAATTATCAATGGTAATTCATGCGTTAAAAATGTGGTGACACTATATAATGGGTAGAAAATATATGTTGCTAACCGATAACCGTGGTGTGAAATTCTTATTTAGTCAACTAGATCTTAATGCAAGGCAAGCAAGATGGTTGACCTTCTAGAGAAAATTTGATTTCAAGGTAAGATGCATCAAGGGTAAGGAAAACAAAGTGGCAGATGCCTTAAGTAGAAAAATTCATGGGCTTTTTGAAATAAGTATTAGAAGGGAAAAAAGATACCTTGAACCAAGGATAAAATCTATAAGTAGTAATGATGAAAAGTACATCAAAATAGTGGCAGATTTACAACATAATACAGGAAAATTAGACAGACCAGATCTGAGTTTAGATAGAAATGGACTAATAATATTTAAAAATAGGTGGTACATGCCATATTCTGTTGAATTAAAGCTAACAATTTTGGATGAAGTACACAAGAATCCATATGTTGGTCATATGAGATACCAGAAAATGGTAACAACATTGAAAAAGTTGTTTTATTAGCCTAACATGAAAGGTGAGACAACAAAATACTTATCTAAGTGCCTAGATTGTCAATAGGTGAAGGATGAACACTAGCACCCAACCGAATTGTTACAACCTCTACCTATACCAAAATGGAAATGGGAGACTATCTCACTAGAATTTATCACAGGTTTGCCTAAAACCCCAAAGAAAAATATTTCAATTATGGTATCGATTGATAAACTTAGAAAATCTGCACATTTTGTTTCTGTGAAATCTACTTATAAAGCTATTAACATTTCTGAAATATTTATGAAGGAAATATTTATATTGCATTCTATTCCTAAAATGGTGATTTTAGATAGAGATGTCAAATTTAGATCAACGTTTTAGAAAGAATTGTTTGCAGGGTTGAATACTAACTTGAATTTCAGCACAAGCTACCATCCACAAATGGATGGGCAAACTGAACAAATGAACCAAATTATGGAAGATATGTTACGAATGTACATAAGGATGAAACAAACTAAGTGGGAGGAATACCTGTATTTAGTGGAATTTGTGTACAATAATGGTTATCAAACATCGACTAAGATGATCCCCTTCGAGGTACTATATGACAAAAAGTGTAAAACTCCAATTCGCAGGGATAACCCAGTTGGAAAACTCATGATGGGACTAGAAATGCTCCAGGAAATGGAGAAAATGCTAAGAAAGGTACAATAGAATTTAAAAGAAGCACATGAAAGACAAAAAAGCTATGCAGATCTGAAAACAAGACAACAAGAATTTAAAGTTGGAGAGCAAATGTATTTAAAATTCAAAGAAATAAGAAGTTCATTAAATCTAGGAAACTGTTCAAATTTGGCACCCAGGTTTTGTGGCCCCTTCGAGATCTTAGATCGAATTGGACCCATGGCATATCAACTTGCACTTTTTGCAAATTTAAAAGTTCATAATGTATTTCATGTTTCTTTGTTAAAAAACTATCTTCATGATCCTACTCACATTATTGGTTGGGACATGGTGCAGGTGGAACTAGAAGGCAAGTTCTAAGTGAAACCTTTGTGCATTCTATATTGGAAAGAAACAATATTACGGAACATAGTCATCACCCAGGTAAAAGTGAAATCGAAGCACTTTAGTCCTAAGGAGGCCACTTGGGAATTGAAGCAAGATTTGAAGAAATATTATCCAACCCTCTTCTGAGAAAGGAACAAACACTGAGGACAGTGTTGTACTGAAGGGGGAGAGGATGTAATATCCCCCAAAATAATTAATTATTAAAGTTTGTATGCACTTAGGAATTTTATTTCCGTTTTTGGCAAATTTGTATATGGAAAATTATTTCCATTTATGGCAATTCTGAATTTAGAATTTGATTATTTGTAATTAATTATTGTGACTATTGGGCAAAGATTTGATTTTCCCAACCACCTCTTTGATTGTGATACATGTAAAAGACAAATATTTTTATATATTAATTGTTGAATGACAAATGGAACAACCATGTTGAAAACAGATGACCATGATTCCATGAGTGGGGAACATACTTGAGTTACCTTAGGGATGAATTTTACAAGTGGAAAATGAGGAGATTGGCCACTAGTATCCCTTGAAAATCATGGATTTTTAAAGATGAGAAAATTCCCAAAAAGGGAAAAAGACCTAGGCACAAGAGGCTTTGGATATACAACATATGTGAGGAGGCAGGACGTTGTTGAGTATGATTGAGAAAGGATATCACTTGCTATTATGAAAAATGTTTTGAGTGTGAGGCAAGTGCATTTCTGATCTGAAACAAGACTATAGAGAAAGAGGATCATTGGAATTCACCCTTATGTCCTCATGGTCAAGCTAGGGGGTGAACGAAGTAAGTAGTTTGGCTTTTATTTTCTATAGTTGGATGGAACTTGTATGTTCCATTTGTGTTCCATATTTGATTTCAGATATGTTATTCTACCTATTCTCTTGATGAATATTTTATTGTGTATTAAACTGATAGGAATGAGATGAATCTGTGAAAATTACTTATTCATGTGAACACATTCACTAAACAGAAATAGTAAAGAAAATGTAAGTTCGATATGTTGTTTGATATTGGGAATATATTCGTATAACTATGAATGTGGATTTAGGTATAAGAAGGAATACAGATTTATTAAATATTGCTATAGGTCAGATAACCTTAAGTGCAGACCTACATGAAGTGCATGTGTATGTTTTTTTATAGGTATCTGAATAAATATATATATATATATAAAGGAATGCATTCAATCTAAATAAAACAAAAGTATTGTTATGCTAATCATAACATGCACCATGTATGCATATATATATACACATATAGGTATTCAACTTAAGGAATATTGGATTGTTGTAAGTGCCAAATAAAATTTTGGAAATGAATACAATATATATATATATATATATATATATATATATCATTGCATGTTTAGATATACAAAGATGCATAAACATCTAATGTACTCATACATAGAAATGTTTTATCGATTTCTTGAATCACTTGAGAGATCAAGTAATTTTCCATTGATCAGACTATACCAAAGACATAGAAAATTATAGTCCTTTTTACATTACAGTGAACCCATAAACAAAGTTTTAATGTTATATAATACATATTTTAGATATTGTTCAATACTTAACAATATTCATTTGGGTTTCATAAAATCCATGTGTTCATTAATGATAAAATGATAAATGATCTATATAGATAGATTCTCCTGGTCGAAACCTTTACAACAAAGTACCTTGGGTAAGGACTTGGTACCACTAGAAAACTGAACCTAAACGTCTAAACTAATACACCATAATCAAAACTCAAATACCTTTTTAGAGCAAGGCGATTTCCTTGATTCGTTGTCTGCGAACTGTTTAATCCTACAAGGAGGAAATGATAAGGTTTAGTAAAATATGTTGAAATAATCGAATGAAAGTAAATATTAGTTATTAAATAAGTGAATGATAGTTAGCTTATAGCTGACATTGAAATAGTTTCCCCGCCAAGGTTTCAAGGATGATCTGTACATAGTCAAAAGGGGGAAAGCAGACCAGGGAATGAATGATGGGAACCCTCTCACAAAAATAAAGGGCCCCATCATTAGTTTATGTAACTGATCAAAACACTTTAATACACAGGTAAATAAACCAAGAAATGTAACGGAAATACATGAAGTAAATAAACAAAGCATAGTCAACCATACAAAGGGTACGTAATGCATAGCACAAATGAGAACTGAAAATATGAATCACACAGAGTTAGGATAAATCCCGAGATCGTGAGTGTGTTTTTCTTAGCGTTAATTCACACCCTCGTTTTACCAGAATGTTTTGAACTCTGATTTTGAACTACAAAAAACAAAAAATGATGAAATCGAAACAAGAGCATATGGTTTCTAAATCAGATAGTTGGAAGGGTTAGACAAATCTAGTGACTGAGGAGTTGTAATGTCCTCTCTAACAGAACCTAGAATTTCATAAATTTAAACATAACATTTCTATCATAATTTTTTACGGTTATATATTCAGCAAAATAACACTTTACAGTTTATGGCTCAACAAAATTCAAAATGGGCAGCATGATGTAAATGATATATTGAATAATATAGACAACATAAATAACATATTGAATCATACAAACAAAACACTTTTCAAGTAATTTGTTTCCCAAATCTATTTGTCCAAGCTGAAGATGAAACTGTGCCCAAGTTGCTCTGCCAAACTCCACCCAAAAGTGAATCTTTCCACCCAGCCAACTAGGAACAGAGCCTATCTGGCTCCCTAGCTCCAGGATTCCGTAATTGACATCGTAAGTGTCTCTAACTGAAATAAAACGTGCACTCTTGGTTAACTTATCAAATATCACAATAATGGCATTGTGTCTATGAGATGTGAGCGACAACCCCACAACAAAATCCATAGAGATGACTTCCCACTTTGACATAGGAACATCATGTGGTTGTAGGAGACCTACCGGGTGATGGTGGTCATATTTCACTTGTTGACACTCTAGGCATTTGGTGACGAAATGGACTTCATTGCGCTTCATGCCTATCTAGAAGAAGAGCTTCCTCATGTCTCCATACATTTTCTTCACACCTGGATTCACACAATAAAGTGCTCTATGGGCTTCCTTCAGTATTATGGTTCGAATATCCCCATCTTCAGGGATGTACATCCTTCCTCGATATCTCAATAGTCTATCTACTTATAGACTATATCCTTCAAAATTTGGATCTAATTGCCTCTCACTCTGGAGGTTTGAGGTAACCTTTAAATACCAACTCTCTCCAAGGAGTTGCGTCAATACACATTCCCTCAGATTGACTTTTAAGGGTACCAAGGAGAAGACACGTGGTCTCCTGCTTAAGGAATCTGCGACCACATTCTCTTTTCCCTTGATATATGAAATACCAAAATAGTACTCACTCATGAAATCACTCCATCGCCTTTCCCTGACATCCATATCCCTTTTAGTGAAGAGATGTTTTAAACTTTGATGGTCTGTTTTGAGCTCAAAGTTTCACCCTACTAGATAGTGCCTCCAAATTTTTAGAGCTAACATTACAACTACCAACTCTAAATCATGAGTAGCATAAATCTCTTTGGGTTTCTTCAACTTCCTTGACACATAAGCTATCACTCCTCCATCTTGCATTAGCACATCCCCCAACCCTTACTTTGAGGCATCGATGCAGACTGTGAAGTCCTTTTCCATATCAGCACTCATATAATTGGTGCACTAGTTATTAACCTTTTAAGCTCGATGAATGCACTATCACATTCTTCTGTCCATTCATACCTAACCCCATTACGCTACAAAGTGGTGATGGGTTTTACTATTTTAGAGAACCCTTCCACAAATCTTTGATAACAACCTGCTAGCCCCATGAAGCTTCTTACCTCATGAGCATTTTTCGGCACTGGCCATTCCATAATGGCCTTTACCTTTTCTGGGTCCATAAAGATTCTTTCACCAAAAATGATATGACCTAAATAGTGAATTTCTTTCTCAAAGAAGGAATACTTCGACAACTTCCCATAAAATTTGTTCTTTCTAAGGCAAGACAACACCGCTCGCAAGTGTTCCTCATGCTCTCTTTTGTTTTTGGAATAGATGAGGATGTCATCTGGAAAGACTTGCACAAAGAAGTCTAGGTATTTCCAGAATACACCATTCATGAGGCTCATGAATATGGCTAGCACATTGGTCAATATGAAATGTACTACAATGAACTCGTAATGCCCAAACTGAGTTTGAAAGGCAGTTTTAGGAATATTGTCTTCATTAATCCTTAATTGGTGATACCCTGATCACAAATCATTCTTTGAGAATACCATTGCTCCTTTCATCTGATTAAAGAGATCATATATCCATGGAATTGGGTACCTATTTTTCATTGTAGCATTGTTCAAGTCTCTGTAATCTATACACAGTCCTAAGGAACCATCCTTCTTATTTACAAAAATTACTAGTGCACCCCAAGGTGAGACACTGGGCCTTAATAGACCTAAGTCCAATAGCTCTTTCAACTACATTTTCAACTCATAAATTTATGGTGCTGTCATCCGATACAGAGTCTTGGAAATTGGTTATGCACTAGGTTTTAGCTCAATAGTAAAATCAAGCTCCCTCTCAAGAGGTAACCCTGGTAACTTGTTCGGAAAAACATCCTTAAATTCTAACAATATCGGGTACTGATACAAGGAGGGTCCTTTCCTTTCATTCACTTATTCTATTACATAAAGATGACACTCTTGCCTCATGCACTGCTTAACCTTCATAGTTGAAATAAAGCATAGAGACACCTTTCTCCATACACCCTAGATCTGTATTAGCCTTCTCTTGTCGTCAACACAAAGCACCCTTTCTGCGAAAAAATATACCATAGCTCGATGGGCTTCTAACCAATCCATTCTAATGATTAGGTCATATGCCCCAAGAGCAGTGACATATACCTTCAACCTGGTAGTACACACTCCTAGTTATACTATACAATTAACAATGCTAGGTCCTACCTCTTGTTTTTCCCCCGAAGCCATCTCGACTTGTTTAAAGTCATTGTGCTCATAGGCTACCAACCCACTCTTTTTTAATGTAGATGGTGAAATGAATCTATCTGTAACACTAGAATCAAATAAAATGTTAACATTGATATGATTTAGTGTACCTGGCGATTCCACCACCATGGATTGATGTCCATCCTAGCGATTATTAACCACTATGTAAATATGGTGGATGCCACTTGCTCTCCCCATCATGACCTTTCCTTTTCTATGCACAAATCCCAATTATAACTCTGGGCAGTCATGTTGGTAATGGGGCCCTCCACATCCCCAACAGGTAACACAAGATTAACTTGCGTACTTCTTTGTGACGGTCCCTGAAATGAGTTCCTTCCTCTGGAACCCCTGCCCCTACTAGTTGCTCCTTGAGATGGTCATGGACCTGCCTATGTCATTGGTGATGAACATAATGCTACACTCGCTTCCATTGAAATCCTTGCGGCTACTATCCTTGGTACGACTCTATTACCATATGGAGGTGGCCTTGAGCCCCCTCCCTTGGGAAATTTCTTAGGGGTGTTCCCCAGAATCCAGGATGATGCGGAAAGGTCGATCTCGTACCTCCATTTAAGTTCATGTGTTCCTCTACATAACACTCATTTTTATTGCTTCTACTACTGAAGACGATTTACACATCCTCACCATAGCCCTTATCTTAGGGTTTAACCCATAGACAAAGCGTTATACCTATCATTGGTCCTTATCCATGTATGAAACATGTTTGACCAATTCCATAAACCTAATCTCATATTCTTCTACGATCCTATTTCCCTATACTAGAGCATGAAATTCTCCCACCTGTTGTTCCTCGTAGTAAGATGCTAGATATTTCCTTTGGAACCTTTCCTCAAAACGTTCCCAAGAGACGGTGTCTGGGGTAAGGTTGAATTGCCTCTCCAGGTTGCCCCACTAGTTTAGGGCACTGTCTCTCAACTGAAAAATTGATATATTTTCCTTTGAAGTGGATGCATAGTCCCTTAAGGCAAAACACCTTGCCATGTCTTCCAACCATGCCTCGACACGTTCACTGGTACGACCCTTGACAAACTCTAGAAGTTTGATCTTTTGTATTTCTCTAGTGATGTCTTTAGTGGAGGTCCTCCCCTTGAATCCCTTGACGCTTCAAGATTACCTATTTCAGATGGTGGGGGTTCCACTTCGATCCCTGTTGGTTGACACCCCTTTAAAGTCTCATTTATGGCCTCCAAAGAGCACAGAATGAGAGATAATTCAGGCGATGGTGGTGGTAGTGTTGGAGGTCCCTGCGACAATGCCCCTCTACCTTGATTTCCTTGAGTCCTAACCATCCTATATACTTGAATCTGCATCAACCAAAGTTGTCAGGGTGAGTTCAAGTACATTTCACATTTGCGCAACTTAAACTAGAAAACAAGGTTAGGCGTAAGGTTTTTTTTACTTGTCTGTAAACAGATGTTACTCTCTTTAGGGGAAGTGGCTAGGTCTGGGTTAAAAGCCTCTAAGATCAATGTCTTTGCCTAAGAAAACTATTGACTCCCTTCCTCGTTAGCTACGCTAGCATTTCACCATACTCACCAATTTCTCTAACTTACTTGCCTAGTGTGCATGAAGCCCCCTCCAAAATTTCCTTAAAACTAGTTAATGTGATTTTGTACATAATTAACCATTAACCTTAGTAATTAGATAAGTGCTTAATTATTAACATTGATTACTCACTAGTAATAATTAATACTAGGTACCTACATACTTTAATTAAGTGAAATGAATCAATTTAAAATTCTAAATCAATATAAAACCAATACATATTTGAAATTAATTAAAACAATTAAGCTTTTAAAATTTAAATTGAATTAAAACAGTTAAATTAATTCTATTAAATAAATTCCAAAATTTAAAAATTAAAACAATTAAAATAAATAAATAATAATAATAATAAATAAAAATAAAAAATAAATATAAATAATTAATTAAATTAAAACAATAAATTAAAAAATAAAAATAAAAAATGAAACTAGCATCGTGGGTCCTCGCATGCGGCCCAAGTCCCCCCCCCCCAAAGTTATCACTACACAAAACCCTACACACACTCTCGGGCTCTCTATCACCAAACCCTACATGCCCAACCCTCGCTTCGCATATCATTCTGTCGCCTCCCCACTCTCCCTCTCGGCACGCTAGGCTTGATGCTAGGCCATAACCATCAACATGTGGGTGTAAGGCCTAGTGCTTAATCATGGCCAGTGTGGCTAAAGTCTCGGCCTGGAGTCACTGGTGGGCGATGTGAGCCAAAGGCTCGCTAGATTATCCTACGTTGAGGTCTCAGGGACTTGACCATATTCTCCTGAAGGCCATGCTGCAAAGAGTTGTTGAGAATGGAATGGAGGTCCTGAGGGAGAATGGATTGGCTCATTATCAGGGAGACCATGCACATTTGTAGAAGGACCATTCTATAAGGCACTGACTTAGTGGTTGGTTGCCGGCTTTGTGTTGTGTACAATCTCGTCAGATCCTCCTTCATATGACAAGAGGGCACTATCCCATGGGCTCTCTATGTTGGGCTATGTGTTTCTTGGTGAATGATTGCTTGTTGTATGCATGTTGTTTACAATCTTACAGACCAGTGTGGGATAGCGGATGCTAGATTTCTGGAGAAGGATGGAGTTGAAGACATTCTCATTATGGAAGCCACAGATCGAATTGGTGGGAGGCCATTGAAGCATGAGTTTACTGGTTTTTAACCTGCATTGTGCTTTCTCGTGGCTCCTCCACCATGATTTGGCTCTTGGTATTGGTATCTGGTGCTTGAGGAGGTATGAGAAAGGTCATTGGCATTGGTTATTCAAGGTAGATTTCGCTTATTTATCAAAGAAGAAAACTATAGGCAAACTCTCATTTTGTCAATGGCAACATGTTTAAAGGTTTCGCCTCTTATATTTGAGCATAGTTATTTTTAGGTCTCTCTTCATGAGTTTTGATTTCAATTTATGTTTCAACCAATCTCTGAAATGCAAATTCATGTGCTGTCATGACGAAGAAATTCGTGTAGAGTGTGGTTTGGCTTGGTGCTCAACCCTGTGCTTTGGTGACTGTTGTTGGATAAGCATATATTGATTAAGCAAATGAGTGGAAAAAATAATAAGCCCCTCGAGGGCTCCTCCTTGCTCATGTGCATTGTCTTGAGATGTGTTGGGAATGGCACTTGCGCTTAACATGTGTTGTGATTTTTTTTATTCATAGTATATGTATTTTTTTTGTCCCCCTTTTTTTTCTTTAAGCCCAGTACGTATATGATTATTTATTTTTATATCTATGTTTAAAAAAAAATTTGCATGCTTGGCTTGTAGGTTAGGTGGAGCCAGAGTTGGAGCTTGGCCCTCAGGCCCAGATTTACAAGTTTTCCTTAAATATATTATTTATACCTCTATTTATTTATGTTTATATCACCATTTTCAAGGATTTTACCTGTATAGGCCAATAAGTTTTAAATTCTTAGGGGGGTTTCAGGCAAGTTTTTGTTGACGGGCGAAATTGACCGTCCGTCAACTGGGAGAGTGGAACCGGTCCGAGGTTGTCTAAATAACCCAAGCCGTTTGGGATGGACCACCCTGACGAGTTTAATGACTCCGTTGGCCACCCTAAGGTCTTCTAGGAAAACCAAAGAGAGAAATGATTTGAGCTAAGAAATCTAAAGGAAACTAGAAACTAATAAAACAAAGAAAAAGAACTAAACTAATAAAGGAAACTAGAAACTAATAAAGCAAACTAAACTAACTACACTAATCTAACCATAAACTACTAACTATTATAAATAAAAAATACTAATTATGATTATAATAACTCAAATCAACTGCCTAATTATCAGCTATGAAATTCCTTATTCACAAATGTACACTATAGACAAACTACAGATTTGATTAAAACCTGCAAAACTCATGTGTTCGCTGCCCTAAGACAGCCAAGAATCTCTTTTTTATCTTTTATATTTTATGAAAAGGAAGCACAAACTACTGAAATTAAACAATGTAATCTAAATCTAACTAAACTATAATTTATATTAAACTTACTTAACATAAACAGTAAACATCTAACTAATTGACCTGGAAACGCTCCAAGTCTGCCCTGTGTAGGATGATTTCTTAAGCTGGTTGGAGGAAGAAATTCACACCATTTAATCCTTAAGCTTCTCGAAAACGATCAGCTATGCTGCTTCTTGAAGTATGTTACAGGACAAACAATACATAAAAGAAATCATAATAGTTTTATGATGATAAATCTCTACAATAAGGGAAACCTATTATGCAACAAACTTATATAACAATTCAATCTACGAAGAAGACAAAGCTATCATTCATAAAATGAATCAACGAATGTTACGTCCCTTATCTCTTTGAAAGAAACAAGATATGTATAACAGTAAGAAATTATATCACTTGCATTTGATTTAGATAGCAAAGTAATACTAAACCATAAACAAAATGATATACAAAACTTGGAACAAAGTGTCGATATATTGAAAAGAAAAAGCCACGACAAAACATCAATTCTGCTCTAGTTTGAATCAGAATTACATATCCTTGTTCTCCCAAAACTGAGGATGATAGATTATTACAAAACCATAAGTTTATATAGGTTTCTCACAAGGTAAAACATCCTTGTGAATAATAGTAAATAGTTTTACAAAATCAAGGAATAGTTCCAAAATCCCTTAAACTAAGTAACTAAAAATGTAGGTGAAATCCTTAAGATATCCTCCAACTGCTCCTCATATCTATTGCCAATTCGAATATACCTGAAATAGACACCAAAAATCAAGTTAGAAGAATATTTTATTAAGAAAACAATAAAATTTTGACTCCACAGACTCAGCTACAGAATCATCTGATTCTGTAGCTAGTCTAGAATAGCCAA
>JZKD02S0120171.1:245402-263655 GCA_000966675.3 Picea glauca | reverse complement strand
AAAAGTTAATCAACGATGAAAAACTATAGGATAGTGCATAGTGAATAAGTGCACTAGTATAGTAATGAAGATACTAGAGGATAGTATTTTTCCTCATGATTGTTACGCAATATATTTGTGGTATCATTCAATTCGACTATAGAGAGAAAATTTTAGTCTACATAACATTGCACCTGTATGAAGAAAAGATAAGTGTAAGCTCCAGAATATAGTAGAAATGGCTAAGTTACTTTTGCATATACAATTAAAGAATATTTTGAAACACCTAGTGAAAGTGAAAGGATAATTAATGACCCTAATAAGTTTTTTTTTATTTGGTAAATTTGGGGTATATTACAAGTACATTAGGGAAAACTTCATTAAAAAGATAGTGTAAGAATAATATTAAATTTCAGGAATGAGAATTAAGAAGATCATTGACTAAAATGTATCTCGGGTATATTCCTTTTAGATCAAGTAAATACCCATAAAAAATTAAATTATGGATCAATTATATACACGGTGACCTTTTGATCCTTTCTTAAACAAGAAAACAACTACATTTCTATAAAATCCCACTCTTGTGCACTGAGAAAACTTATTCTTTGAGGACACTTGCTTGAAAGTGATCCAGATTACTATACTATTAAACATTTGATTTTGATTATGAGATGTTATGGGTTGACGACATGTTGTTATACTGAATTGACATAGACAAGTGCTATTGACTCAGTTTTTCTGAGTGTGCTAGATATTGGATCTCGACGATGTAGAGGCATCGATGGAACCCCTTGGGCTCCAGATTGAGTCGGGGAGTGTACCATTGGGGTTTGATTGTTTTATATGTTATATTAGTGCATTTGATTAGATGATATGATATGGATATATTCTGGCATGATTCATTGATGATGCAGGTTGATGATAGCTTGCTGAACAAACTCACATCTGGAGTAAAGGGGGCATAGATGACTACCAGAGAGGTTTAGGGAGAGGTGTATATAGCAGCACAACCACAACCTACTAGCACTCCCACCATGGCTAGAACTGTAGGTTAATTTTTACCTAGTTCAAGAGGACCCACAATGCCATGAGGAAAGACTGCGATAGTAGCTCAGGATGATTCTAAGGGGTCTACAATAAGGTGGGGGCCTTATTCCATAGAGGCCCTTAGTCTCCCCAAGTTCACCTGGTGGAGTATTGACTCTAGGGTTTTTTGATGTCTACCGAGTCATTCAAGAGGCGAGTGGTACCCTTGGAGCACATGGTGCGTCCTGAAGGGCATGCCACACAAGAAAAATGGAAAGAGGTGAGTGACACCCTTGGAGCACATAGTGCGTCTTGAAGGGAACGTCATGCATGGGAAACAGGTGAGTCAAGTGGCACCCTTCGAGCACCTAGTGCGTCCTTGATGTAGGAGCATCATTGGAAAGTACACAGAGGGAGGACCACTCAGCACATGGGATTTCTTCCAGAATTTCAACATTAGCAGCTGCAGTCGATTTTGAAATCCACCTTAACTCAACACCAAAATTTACCTTTGGAGGCACGCTTGAACTAGTGCCAAATTTTACCCTTTGAGGCACGTTTTTAAAATCGCAAGAGGAGCAGGAATTTCCACTATGGCTCTGCACTGCGACTAGACTTAGATAGCATAGGATGTATTTTAAAGTAGGAAAGTAGTCAAGGGAAACCCTAGAAATATTTTTGAGTTAAGTAGAAGTTTGTACACCTGGATGGAGGGCTACAATATAGAGATATATTAGTTGTAAGAGAGAATTGCAAGTTAGTAGGAGATATCAGTTTTTGAGATAATGTAATTTGAATGTATTTTGTAGCCATTTCGGAACTTGTGAATATAACAGAGGGAAAATTGAAGCAAATACACGTTGTATGATCGATGTTTGCAATTTCCTCATATTTCTATTCTTATGATAAAGTGAATGAAACTTTGTGGGAGAGTAGGAAATTGCGAATGTTAATTTTCTAGTTTCAATTGTTTCTCTTCATTTAAATCTCAACAAGGTGTGCATCGAGCCAGAAGTGAACGAAAGGGGAATTTCTCTGTGAGAAATCCCTTGGATTTGAGTTATCAAGATCCCTTAAATGCAAGGAGTGCAAGGGAAATTGAAGTCTGCACCATATGAAGCTCAGGAGGAATAACACTATGGGAAAGTGTTGTCGAGATATAGGAATCCATTTCCCAGGAGAAGCGAAGGTCAGAACCTTCAAGGACTTAGAAAATTCTTCTAATTATGAAATATTAAAAATCTCAGGAGGGGGAGCATTGTTGATCATCAAATTTATGTGAAGGGTCAGTGGTCATCTGAGGTGAGACAGGAATGCAAATTTTAACATTGTGTATGTCCGGGAGGAAGGACGCATGAAGACCTGGACGGATGGTGGAGAGATTTTGGGGAGGGATGCGAAATCGTGTGAGCTATTGGATCGAGAGGAGTTGTGAGTAGGTTAGTGGGGAGACCTTTCAACTCTTGACCCTCATGGGGAATAGTAGCCGTCGGACCCCAAGAGATCTAGTCCATTGATCCCATTTTAGGTTTTCAGCTATCGAGAACGCAAAGGCAAAGAGATGGGACTCTTGGCCCACAAAAACCTAAAAGCATCCAGACCATCAGATCTTTGGAGGTTGGGAGTCATCGATCTAAAACATGGAGGTGTATCAGGTTTCAACTATTGGGAGTGTAAGGGCTGAGAGCAGGGACTCTTGACCTGCAAAACCTTGAAAGGATCCAGGTTGTTGGAACTTTGAAGGTTTTTGAACCATTGACCCATGGCATGGGGGTATTTCGGATTTCGACGACTGGGGATAGAAAAGGTAATAGTCGGGAGTCTTAACCTATGAAATCCCAAAAGCATTTAGGCCGTCAGATATTGGAGGCTTAGAGTCGTCGATACACAACAGGGAAGAGTTTCAGTTTTCTTGACTTGGAGGAACGAATAGACATTGTGAGGGGTGAAGTCGTGAAATGCGAAACATCGAATTGATCATTGTCATTGATTGAATGGAGATCTATAATGTAGATCTCTATCTTCACGATTTTGACTCTCGTAACTTGGAGAAGCCTGAAGCGCTCTATGGTAAAGTTTTAGGTCACATTATTTTGGTCACGTGAGTTAGGGAAAGGGGGCGATCTAGCCTCCGCTAGCCCTTATCGGGGTTTCAGGACTAGAGGAACCAGGGACTTGTTACATTGGAAAACCCCGTGGATGTGAAACGAATGTGGCTTTCAAGCTAAGTTGGTGGTCATTCCTATGGTCACGAGGAGTGGGGGTCATGCCTAAAAACATCTTGCCTGGGTAAAATATAGACAAGAGTCTATGGAATAAGTGTTAGAGGTTCTAGTTTGGAACCAAGAGAGTTGCTCTAACTCCTAAATTCAGAGACCGGGAGGTTGTGCAACCCTGAGGAGGGATAGGGGGTATGTATTAGGTGGTATCAAAGATGATTGTTCTTCATCTATAGAACTCAAGCGAAAGAGAAAGAGGAAGAGACAAAGAACTCAAAGTTGTACTCTATGTGTGACAAGAAATCAACACAATGTCGCCAAGGAGACGAGAGGCACCTTTAGCCAACCATGCTATAGAGAGGGAGATGCAAGAAATTCACGTGAGATTGGAAACAATGGAAGCAGCACAGAGAAGAGCACATGACATTGGAGACGTCAGTGAAGAAGAAAGTGAAAAGGTTGAAGTTGAAGAAGATGTTGTAGAGGAACGTTTGTTGAAAGCAGTTGCCAGACTGGGAGGGAGAGTAAAATAAAGGTTCTCATGTATGAGGGAAACCTCTATGATGAAGAACTGTTGGATTGGATGAGCTCCATGGACATACACTTCGATTATGAAGATGTCGATGAGGAGAAGAAAGTGAAGTAGACACTCACCAAGTTAAAAGGACATGCAACACTATGGTGGGGTGAACTACAAGCAGAGAGAAGAAGCAAAGGAAAATAGAGGATAAAGAGTTGGGATAGAATGGAAGCCAAGCTGAAGGCTAAGTTCATTCCCAAATATTATTAGATAAATCTGTTCAGGAAGATGTAGAACCTAAGATAGAAAGGGATGTTTGTTAAGGAGTACACCAAGGAGTTCTACCGGATGAACATCAAAACTGGAAAATGGGAGAGATATGAAGAGAAATTCACCAGATATATAAATGTCTTGAGATATGATATCCAAGACAAGCTCAGCATGATGTCAGTCAGAATAGTGGAGAATTCTTATCAGTTTGCACTGAAGGTAGAGGAGAATCTGTCCAAAAAACAAATTCAGCGAGGAAGAGGTAAAATATTGGTCCCAAGAAAGAGAAAGGGGTTTAACCACAATAGAACACATCAATCTAAGGATGAGGTTGGGAAACCAAACAATCATTTGGAATGAGGAGGAATTTCACGAGAAAGACAGGGTGGTGGAAGAAACTCTTCTAGAGGAAGAGGCAGAGAAGGAGTAGGATGTTATGCCTGTGGAAGATAGGACACATGTCTTCGGAATGTCCCAAGAAGAATAAGGAAGGAGGATAAGATCACATCTCAAAATCCCAATGAAGAAATGTTGAAGCAGAGGGAGCATCCCTGATGTTAAGAAAAGTTCTCTTGAAACCAAAGGCAGAAATTGAAAAGTGAGTGCAGAGAAAAAGTCTCTTCAGGATATCTTGCAAGACTAAGGACAAAGTATGAAAGGTGATCATTGACAGTGGGAGCACTGACAACCTAGTATCCATAGAGATGGTGGAGAAATTGGAGATGAAGACAACTGCACATCCAAAACCATACAAGGTCTCATGGTTGCAAAAAGGAAACCAGGTAACGATTATTAAACAATGCTTGGTTCAAATGAAGATAGAAGGTTGTAAAGATGAAATCCTATGTGATGTAATTCCCATGGACGTATGCCATATTCTGTTGGGAATACCATGGAAGTTTGACAGAAATGTCATTCATGATGGGAGGAAAAACACATATACACTAGAGAATAATGGTAGGATGCATATGTTGTTTCCAATGGAGGAGAAGAGAGTAAAATAGGAAGCCATCACAAGCATACTTCTCATGAGTGGGAAGGAACTCCTGAAAGTAGTCAAGGAATAATAGGAGATGTAGTTCGATGTGGTGAGGAAGCCCAAAGTCATCCTTATGATTACATCAATGGATGATTTGAATGAAGAAGTTCAGGAGCTACTAGATAATTTTGTTGATAGAGTGGTGGATGAGCTTCCAAACTCATTATCACCCATCAGGAGTATCAGTCATCATATCGACTTGATACTAGGAGCAAGTCTTCCTAACAAAGAAGCGTATATATTAACACCTCAAGAGAATGAGCAAGTGATAAACCAAGTCTAAGAACAGCTAGACAAATATTTGGTCAGAGAAAGTTTGAGCCCATGAACAGTACCAAGTGTGTTGAGTCCAAAGAAAGATGGTGGATGGAGAATGTGCACAGACTCAAGACCCATCAAGAAGATCACCATCAGGTACAAATTTCCTTTACGAGGAATGTATGATTTAATGGATTTCTTAAGTGGAGAAAATTTCTCTTCTAAGATAGATCTGAAAAGTGGATATCACCAGATCAGGATGACAGAAGGTGATGAATGGAAAACAACCTTTAAGACAAACGAACTTCAATATGAGTGGTTGGTTATTCCATTTGGCTTAACAAATGTGTCGAGTACTTTTATGAGGTTGATGAATGAAATTTTGAAAGATTTCATTGCCAAGTTCATAGTTGTAGATCTGGATGATATATTGATCTTTAGTAGGACTAAAGAGAATTTGAGGCACCTAACGCTAGTAATGAGGAGGCTACAGGAGGAAAAGATACTGATCAATTTGAAGAAGTCCTCTTTTATGAAGACATAAATGATTTATTTGGGTTTCATGATCTCTTCGAATGAACTGAAGATGGATCGAGAGAAGGTGAAAGTGATCAGAGAATGGTCGTCACCAAGAATCTTATTTGAGGTAAGGAGCTTCCATGGATTAGCAAGCTTCTATAGGAAGTTCATTAGAGACTTTAGTGGAATTTGTGTGCCAATGATGGATACAGTGAAGAAGTTGCACAAGTCCTTTAAATGGACAGAGGAGGCCGAAAGGAGCTTCAATATACCGAAGGAGGAGATAACAGAACAACCAATTCTGATCTTGACAAATTTTGAGAAGACATTTTAGGTAAGATGTGATGCAAGTGGAGTTGAAATAGGAGCCGTTTTGAGTTAGGATAATAGACTTGTTACCTATTTCAGCGAGAATTTGAATGAGACTAAGAAGAAATACTCCACATATGACAGGGTGTTCTATTCCATAATTCAAGCATTGATGAAATGGAGGCATTATCTTGTCCCACAAGAGTTTGTCTTGTATAGCGATAACCAATATTTACAACTCATAACCAAACAGAAAAAACTGAATCAGAGGCATGCAAAATGGGTTGAATTTATGCAAAATTTTACTTTTGTCATAAAACATATTGTTGGGAATGCTAACAAGGTTGTTGATGCGTTAAGCAGGAGATGTTTCATCATGCAAGAATTCTAGGTGAAGACCTTGGGGTTTGAACACCTTAAGGACATGTATCGTGATGAAGAAAATTTCAAGGAGGCACATGAAGCATGTGCTAATATTTTGTTGAGAGATAGAATTCAGTGGACATAGTACATGATTCAAGAATGACTGTTGTTCAGAGGAAATCAATTGTGCATACCAAAATGCTCAATAAGGGATAATCTTCTGAAGAAAAAGCATAGTGGAGGATTCGCTGAACATTTCAACTATGATAAAACATTTTCATAGTTGAGAAACTCATAATGTTAGCCAGGTATGAGAAGAGAAGTGATAAAGTTTGTGAACATATGTATAATCTGCCAACATGCAAAGTGGAAAAGAAAGAACACTGGGTTGTATCAACCATTGTCAATACCAGAGAGGCCTTCGGATGCAATAAGCATGGATTTTTTTTTGGGATTGTCAAGAACACAAAGAGGAGTGAATTCCATATTTGTGGTAGTGGATATATTTTCAAAGATAACTCATTCCAACCCATGCTAGAAGACTAGTGACGCAACACATGTTGCAAATCTTTTTTTTTAAAAAGTTGTGAGACTTCACGGCCTAACCATGAGCATTGTCTTAGACAGAGACACAAAATTTGTTGGTCACTTTTGGAGGAAGTTGTGAAAGAATATGGGGGTGGTTTTTTCCTTCAACTTAGCTTATCACCCTTAGAAATATGGGCAGACTGAAGTGGTAAATAGAAGTTTGGGAAAATTATTAAGGAGTCTAGTTACTAAACATCATAACCAGTGGGATCAGATTCTGCGACAAGAAGAATTTGCATACAATGATTCACCAAACAGGAGCACTAGAAGGATACCATTCCAAATACTATGTGGAATGCAACCAAGGGGAGTATCTAAGTCGAGACACTTGGAATAGGGTGATATTAGAAGCGTTGGAGAAGAGGATTTTGCTGCAGAGATGGAGAAACTCCATATACATATCAAAGGATAGTTGGAGAGTTCTAACTAGAAATACAAGCACAGAGTTGATCAACATCAGATGGAACTTCAATTTGAGTTAGGAGATCAAGTTTTAGCATATCTCGGGAAGGAAAGGTTACCTAGGGGAACATACAACAAGTTGAAGCTGAAAAAGATAGGACCCTATAAGATCTTGAGGAAGTTTGATGCAAACACTTATGAGATTGAGTTGCTAGATGGTGTGGGAATTTCGCCCATATTCAATGTTTCATACCTATATCCTTACAGGAAAGATGACACAGAAGGGTTGGAAGATCAAGGAAAGATTCAGTGGGAGAAACAGATGCCTGTGGAAGAAAATTTGTAGATGGAGAAAACTGTTGATCAGAGGATTGGCAAGAAAGCTAGAAGGAAAACCTATTTTGAGTATCTAGTCAAATGAAAGGGACACCCAATTGAAGATGTCAGTCAGGAAAGAAAATCCGCTATCGAGAAGCAGGGAAAATCCATAGTGGAGCTCATGGATAGGAGTCCATGAATTTTTGTCAAGGTGAGTATGATGCAGGAGCATTGTTGCTAAGCACACAAAAACAAAACCACTCAACATGTGGGAGTTCTTATAGAAATTCAATGTTAGCAGCTACAGTCGATTTTGAAATCTTCCATAACTCAGTGCCATAATTTACCTTTGGAGGCATGCTTCAACTAGTGTCAAATTTTACCCTTTGAGGCACAATTTGAAAATCGCAAGAAGAACAGGAGTTTCCACTACGGCTCTGGACTGTGACTGGACTAAGATAGCATAGGATGAATTTTAGAGTAGGCAAGTAGCCAGGGGAAACCCTAGAAATCGTTTCGACTTAAGTAGAAGCTTGTATGCCCAAATGCAGGGATGCAATATAGAGAGAAATTAGTTGTAAGAGAGAGCTGTGATTTACCAAGAGATATCAGTTTCTGAGCTACTATAATTTGAGTGTATTTTGAAGCCATTTCGACAGTTATGAATATAACAAAAGGAAAATTGAACCAAATAAACATTGTATGATTGGTGTTTTCAATTTCCTAATATTTTTTTTCTTATGAGAAAGTGAATGAATCTCTATGGGAGGGTAGGAAACTAAAAATGTTAGTTTTTTAGTTTCAATTGTTTCTCTTCATTCAAATCTCTACAAGGTGTGCACCAATCCAGAAGGGAATGCAAGGGGAATTTATCTGTGAGAAATCCCTTAGATCTGAGTTATAGAGATCCCTTAGATGCAAGGAGTGCGTGGGAAATCGAAGTCTGCACCAGATGAAGCTTAGGAGGAATAATACTCTAGGAAAGTGTTTTCAAGATCCAAGAATCCATTTTCCAGGAGAAGCGAAGGTTGGAACCTTCAGGGACTTAGAAAATTCTTCTAAGTCTAAAATATTAAAAATCTCAAGAGCGGGAGCACTGTTGACTGTCAGATTGATGTGAAGGGTCAGTGGTCATCTGAGGTGAGATAGGAAGGCAAATTTGAACATTGCGTAAGCCTAGGAGGAAAGACCCGCGAGGACCTAAACGGATGGTGGAGAGATTTCGGGGAGTGATGCAAAATCCTGTGAGTTGCTGGATGAAGAGGAGTTACAAGTAGGTTAGTGGGGAGACCTTTCAACAGTCGACCTTTAAGGGGAATAATATCTATAGGACCCAAATAGATCTGGTTCGTTGATCCCATTTTAGGTTTTTGGCTACGAGGAACACAAAGGGAAAGAGACAAAACTCTTGGCCCACAAAACCTCGAAAGCATATAGACTGTCGGATCTTCAGAGGTTGGGAGACGTGGATCTGCAGCATGGAGGTGTATCGGTTTTTGGATATCGGGAGTACAAGGGGTGAGAGCAGGGACTCTTCACCTGTGAAACCCCGAAAGGATATAGGAGGTCATATCTTCGAAGGATTATAATAGTTGAACTATGATGTGGGGATATTTTGGATTTTGACAACCGTGGATACAAAAGGTAAGAGTCAGTACTATTGACCTATGAAATCCCCAAAGGATTCAGGCTGTCGGATCTTGGAGGCTTAGAGTCGTCGATCCACAATAGGGAAGTGTTTTAGATTTTGTGACATGGAGGAATGAATAGACATTGCGAGGGGCGAGGTCATGAAACGCAAAACACTGAATTGATCATCATCGTTGATCAAAGGGAGATCTGGACCATAGATCTCGGTCTTCTTAGTTTTAGCTCTTGTAACTTGGAGAAGGCCGAAGCGGTCTATAGTAAAGTTAGTGTTCATATGCACGTGATCACGTGAACTAGGGAAAGGGGGGGAGCTAGCTTCCACTAGCCCTTATTGTGGTTTCGGGACTAGAGGAACTAGGGACTCATTACATTGGAAAACCCCTAGGATGTGAAACAGATGTGCCTTTCAGGCTAAGATGGTGGTTGTGCCTGTAGTCACGAGCAGTGAGGGGCATGCCTAAAACCATATTGCATGGTTAAAATATAGAAAAGAGTCTGTGGAGTAAGTGTTAGAGGTTACAGTTCAGAACCAGGAGAGACGCTCCTGCTCCATAATTCAAAGATCCTGACCGGGAGGTCGTGTAGCCCTGAGGAGGGATAGGGGGTCTGCATCAGTCCTAAAGGGCACATTGTGTTATTAATGATAAATGAATGAACCCATGTGGGATTATCAATAATAATGTGATGAGAAAGTTTTAAAACAAATTCCCTAATAAAATGTCGCCCATGAAAATTAAAGTCTAGGTCTAATTTTCTAGTGGCAGAATTTTCTATATCCTTTACAAAAAAAAGGGGAAAAATAAACCATATATATATATAAGTATATATTTTTTTATAAAAATAAATAAATAAATAAATAATTATTTTATTATATTATGATAATTAAAAGTTAATTTCTACACACCAAATTGAGTTCTATGTCAAAAGGGGAAACAAGGAAATCTAGAATAATTAGGAAACTAGGAAAAGAGGGAAACATAAAAAGAAAAGGGAAAAATATCTACCATTTAAGATCTTTTTAATTTTAAACTGAATTAGCAAATTAATAATGGGGAAAGTCATTAAAACCTGTAAGAGAATTTGGGGACCCCTAGGAGAGATTCTACAAGTGACTCTAAGTGGGTGAGGGAAATAAGGGTAATTAATTAATTAAAGAAATTAATTTATGGAGGAAAGAAGGGGATGGGTGAAATATGTATGGGGAGGAATTTCTATGAATCAATTTGTTAAACTTTAAATAAAATGGGATTTGGGAAAGTAAGGGACTTTGAAACTCTATATATCGAAGGGAGGAGAAGGATGAAGGATCTCTTTTGTTTGTGTAACATTAAACTACACAAATATCTACGTGACTGACTTAACTTGTGGGAGTTGGGATACCCAGATCAGTGATGAGTGGTAGCTCATCCTTGCGAGGCGATATGGGAGATAGTTTATTCTCAAGTTAGCGTACGTGGCCCCTTTGTGGCTAAGGGGAATACGTGGGAAGAAGAGTACCCCTAGCATTGGCTGGGAGGTACTTGGTAAGTCTCGTCGGTCCGCAAGAAAATATTGCACGGAGCGAGCGGGACATTAGCTTAGAGCGGGCAATCAGGAAATGGTACGCTTTCTTCATTTTGTACGGTAGATTGTAGTAGTAATAAGCTTTGGATTTGCATGTTTAGTGGGTAAGTAAATTGATTGTCTAGCGTTCTAGTTATTGAGTGTATTTTCCTTAACCTAGCTCGATGATTGATTGTCTCCCATGGCTTTCGATTCCCGGTAGGTCTTGACCACCTTGGGTGTATTGATTTGTGAAGTTTTTGGTTGTTTTTCCCTTCATCCCTAGCTCAACATTCCTTTGCTGAGAAGCTGGCCAGAATCTTGATCTACGATCATCGCTTTGACGTTAATAGACCTATGGATCTCAATGCCTTGATTTTATGTGCGTGAATGATGAGAAAAGGACCTATGGATCTACCTTCGTTCTTGTACTTGGCTGGTTGTTGATTTTGCCATCTGGAAAATACCTCTGTGTATGGATTATCTTGCATCCTGGTTGGTTTTTCTCTATGCCTTCACTGATAGCATCCATGCAATCATTTTCATGAATTTTCCCATTGGATCCGTGCGTTTCTCTTACTGTTGTCTGCGTTGTATTGGTATTAAGGAAATAGAAAAATGAATTTATTCCCTGTCTACTTTTTATATTTGGTGTTATGGCAATGGAAAAATGAAATGACTTCATGCCTGCATTTTTTGTATTCGGTATTCTGGAAATGTAAAAATGAAATGATTTCATGTCTGTGTTTTTTATATTTGGAAATCTGGCAATGGAAAAACGAAATGACTTTATGCTTGCATTTTTATATTTGGTATTCTGGAAATGGAAAAACAAAATGATTTCATGTCTGCATTTTATTATTTGGTATTCTGGCAATTGAAAAATGAAATGACATCATGCCTACATTTTTACATTTGGCAATTTGGCAATGGAAAAACAATTAAATTTCTAAGTCGGTGTCTTCCACTTAAGAATTTCTGTTTTTTTATTTACTCTTGCCTGGCAATTCACCCCTCTCTGGACTGCATTTCGTTTTACTACTAGGGCGATTTTTTCCCTTGTTGAAGACTGAGTTAAGAATTAAAAACTTACTGCTATTGGATTCATGGGAATTCCCACGTTTTGTCTTTTAAAAGATGGCTGATATGCGGTTGAATTACTCACGATTATTTTCATTTTATCTTGAGACTGAGATCGTTGTGGAATGCCCAGGTTTTTGTCTTTTAAAGGTTTTTTGATTAAATTGTGATGCATAATTGTTGAATTGATTCGTAGTTGATGTTATTTGGATTGAATTTGATGATTTAATTGTGATGAAGAATTTCCGAACTGATTCATAATTGATGTTGTTGATTGAATTTAATGACTAAGGTATAATGTAGAACGATTGATTGGATTTTATTTAATGTTAATCTGATGTTAATTTAAAGGGCGATTTATAATTTAGACTTGCTAAAATTAGATGGATAATCACGCCAAAACAAATTGTAACTTGATGTGCACAATTAGAATGGAACCCATGTTAAATTAGAATGTAATAATGGACCAGTTAGCTTGGGTGATTGGTGGTCTTGAGGATGATGTCATGTGGGCTCGTGTCACCCCTTGTCTTCATTCTTTTATGTCTCGTCAACCTTTCGTGTGGGGGTAGGTATAGTCTCCCAGTCATTTTTCGGTTCCTAGTGCGTCAGAGTTTTCTAGAGTCCTTGGTACAGATAGCTTATGTTTGCGCCAAGGTTATTGACACGTCTATCACCTGGGAATGGCATGATTCCTGATGCAGGAATGATGGAATGCCTTATGGGTTAGTGGTGAATGATATCCTAGTCGAAGTTGGTGCCTACTATGTGAGTGTTGTTGAGCGTCATATGTTGACTTGGGCGCATGCGTTGGTTCGTATGCCTTGAGGTTCTAGTATTGTTCGTCAATTTCATTATTCTGGGAAGGGGAAGTTGTCCCTTATCTTGTAGGCGTTTCTTTTTGGGTCAGGCAGTTAGTCATTCCTCATGGTTATTCTGTGCCTATTTTGCTCGATTTCCCTTATTCTTGTGTGTGGTTTCATCGTTGCCTATTTCTTGGGTTGCGTGCTTCTATTTGTCATCTGTGGTTTGGTCAAAATTTTGTTGTCATTTCCTTCATGCCCCTTAAATCTTAAAAAAAAAAAAAAAATTGGCTTTGCCCATGGCCGTAACACTGTGGATGTTACATATGGTATCAGATCCAGGTTCAAGCCGTGACTTGGGATCACTACAAATTTCGTTGATATGTTTTGATTATAATGATTTCTAATTAAGTTGACTTGTACTCGTGGAGGTAATCATGGTTAGAGGATGTCACGGAGGCAGACGAAAGATTTCTAGGGGAGGAGGCGCGATGCCTCCAGTAGCATCCACGCTTGAGGGGTCCAACCCCTAGGGAAGCGAACAATTTTTCAGGAAGGAGCAGATAACAGTAGGTGGTGTGGTTGGTTTGATGAGGTCTTTTCAGTGGATGTCTAAGGCACTGATCAACTGTTTGGAAAAAGATGAGGATAGAGTGTTGGCATCCCCTGAGTGTCCCCCACACACTCCAATCGGTATTGGTAGCAGTCACTGTGAACTCGAGAAGGTCAAATTTTCTGAGTTCTTTGGTGCCCCGGACGGTGCAGCCACCGAGGAACGGTTGGAAAATATGGCGATGTTCTTTGCACTTTGCGACTATACCTCCAACATGAAGGTCTTCATGACAGTCTTTCAAATGAAGGGGAGCACTCTTCTATGGTGGAAGATGCTCCTACCACAACTAAACATGGTTGTCAAAGACGTGTCATGGGAATGGTTCCGAGAGAGGTACCTATCAGAGGAATTCATTAAACATCAACTTAATGAGTTCAACAACTTTCGACAGCGAGGCTGTATGGTGTCCGAGTATGAGGCCCATTTTATGAAGTTGCTCTGGTATGCTCTGCATCTTAACAGTTAGAAACTTAAGATCAACAGGTTCATGTTCAGCCTTAATGGCAGTATACGTGCAAAGGTTAGGATTTTGATGCCTCAAACCTTTCACAATGTTGTCCAGAAGACCCTCATAGCAGAGGAGGATCTTATTAGTGGGGGTCAGAGAAGGACTGCACCAATATCGGCAGGGCAGGTGTCATCTGATGCGCAACAACACCAGACACTAGCCACACATATGCTCGGATATCGTGGCTTCCAGAGAGGACCCACTTTCACTACACCTCTGTCGATGCCTCAGTAGAGGACACCTTATCGGGGACCAAAACATTAGTAGCAACGTCGACCACAACAACAATAGTTCAGGCCTATTCAGCAGAATAGACCAGGATTCCAGGCCGGTGGGGCGTCATCTTCTACTTTAGGTAACATGACTACTGGACCAAAGAAGGGATGTTGGACGTGTGGGGAGCCACACTACCAGCATGACTTCCTTGAGGAGAGGACTAGAGAATATGGATCAGCCAGACCCACTACCGTGGAAGATTTGGGCAAGGCCCATCATATTCATGTAGTGATGAATAACCATTAGGAAGAGCATCAGTCGAATGTGCTTGAGATAACAAGTATCGTCACTGACAAGACCCTTGGTATTTTGATAGATCCTAGTGCTACCAAGAGTTTCATTTCTGGTGCAATGCTAAAAAGGATTAAGGTAAAGGCAGTCAAACAGGTTGAGTTTAGCTTCGTAGAGATAGCTTCGGGAGCTAAGAAAAAGTTTGGAGGAAAGGTTATGGGTTGTATCCTTAACCTGGGAGAGTTTGTCACCAGGGCCAACCTATACGTCATGATCCTAGGATCTTATGACACCGTGACCAGTATGGACTCGTTGGAATCGCATGAGGTGATACTCAACTATAATATGAAAAGGTTGAGCTTGGTATATGATGAGGGATAGAGACATGTGATTGTAGGTCGGAACCGAGGAGTTTCCTTGAGGTTCATCTCTTCCTTGAAGTTTCAGAAGAGCATGCATAAGAAATGTAAGCTTTATGCGATCCTTGTGTTAAACAAGAAGGGAATAGCGGAAGGTCTAGAAAACCTTCCTGTGGTGAGAGAGTTTGGAGACATCTTTCCAAAGGAGTTACCTAGGATGCCTCTGGAGAGGGAATTGGAGTTTACTATATACCTAAAACAAGGAATTGAACCAATAGCTAGAACACCTTATCGAATGTCGACCCCAGAGTTAGAAGAGTTGAGAATGCAACTGAAGGAATTGTTGGACTTGGGAATGATACGTCCAAGTCTGTCACCATGGGGTGCGCCTGTTATTTTCATACAAAAGAAGGATGGGTCATGGAGCTAGCTCATCATTGACTACTGTTAATTGAACAAGGCCACGATCAAGAATCAATATCCGTTGTTGAGGATTGATGATCTGTTCGATCAGATGAAGGGTGCAACAGTGCTCTCAAAGATTGATTTACGATCAGGGTATCACCAATTACGAATCAAGGAGGATGATGTCCCTAACACCTCCTTTAAGATGAGGTTTGGACATTATGAGTTTACTGTCTTACCGTTTGGACTGACAAACACCCCAGGGGTATTTATGATTTTGATGAATAGGGTGTTCCTCGAGTAGATGGACAAGTTCATGCAGGTATTCATTGATGATCTATTGATTTACTCTTGGATGACGAAGGAGCATAAGGAGCACTTACGCTTGGTACTACAATGTTTGTGAGAGCTCAAATTGTATGGGAAGTTGTCCAAATGCTCATTTTATCAATCAAAGATTCACTACTTAGGGAATGTCATCTCCAACGAACATATCGTCATGGATCCAACCAAGGTCGAGGCCATTATGGAATGGCCTACACCGATGAACATCACAGAAGTACGTAGCTTCATGGGTCTAGTAGGATACTATCGATGGTTCTTCGAGGGATTTTCAAGGATAGAAAATCTGATCACAGAATTATAGAAGAAAAACAAGAAGTTTGTTGGGACAGAAAAATGTGTGGAAGCATTTCGGAGGCTCAAGGAGATATTGAAAACAACGTCGATACTAAAGGTCCTTCACATGGACACAAAATTCCTGGAATGCACTGATGCATCCAAGGAAGTATTAGGCAAAGTCTTGATGCAAGACAATTGAGTGATCACTTACATCTCAAGGAAACTGAGAAGGCATGAGGAGAATTATGCGATGCACGATTTGGAGTTGCTAGCCATCATTTATGCCTTGAAATTTTGGAGACACTACCTTGTTGGGTGAAACTTTGAACTAAAGAGGGACCATTGTGGACTACAACACATCTTTACACAAAGTGACCTGAATGTGTGACAATGACATTGGTCAGAATTACTTAGCGAGTATGACTTTGAGATTACTTACATAAAAGGAACAGTGAACTGAGTGGTAGATGCATTGAGTCAGAGACCACACATATTTTCAGTGTTGCCTCTTCAGACGAATCTACATGAAAAGATTCTAATGTTACAGCATGGCGATGATAAGTACAAATAGGTCAAGGGTTTTATCAGACAAAAAACAATGATGGTACCAAGATTTGAATGATTTTCTTTTGAGGACGATAGTTTATTGAGGCTTAAAAATTGGATTTAAGTACCACCAAATGACGAGTTGAGGAGCTTGATCATAGAGAAGTTTACATGGCTCACACGGGATTCACGAAGATGAGGAAATACCTTAAACTCTTATTCTTATGGAAGGGAATGAAGGCATATATAGTCAACTATATGGCCAAATGTCTAGAATGTCAGTAGGTGAAGGTTGAACATAGACACCTAGTAGGATTACTACAACCATAAGTTGTTTCGTAATCTAAATGGAAGGTTATTTCAATGGATTTTATTTTTGGATTTCCACTAATAGTAAGGATACATGACTTGATTTTCATAATAGTGGATGCTCTGATGAAGAGTGCTCACTTTATTACTATGCGTACAACATATCAGGCACTTGACATAGCTAGAGTTTTCATCAGTGATATTGTGAGGTTGCATGTCATACCTAAGAGGATTATATCCAATTGTGGATCGATGTTTACTGGACAATTTTGGATGAGTTTCCAAGTGGCCTTGGGAACCCAACTTAAATTCAGTACGATGTATCACCTGGAAAATGATGGGAAGACCAAACGAATGAACCAAACCTTGGAGGACATGTTGCACATGTACGTGATGGACCAACAAAAGCGTTGGGAAGAATTATTGCCACTATTGGAATTTTTTTATAACAACAGTTACCAAAGCACCATTAAGATGGCACCTTTTGAGTTTCTTTTCGGGCGACCATGTTGGATGCCTTTGAGTTGGGATCAACTTGAGGATAGGGTCCTGTTGGGACCAAAAGTGATCCAAGAAATGGAAGATCAAATGAAAACAATAAGACAAAGGATTAAAGAAGCGCAGGATCGGCTGAAGAGTTTCGCTGATGCGCATCGTGTTGACCACAATTATGAGGTTGGCGATCGATTGTTCTTGAGGGTTAAACCACATAAGAGCTCGATAAAGTTTGGAAAAGGAGATAAACTCTTTCCTAGGTTCATGGGACCTTTCGAGATTGTAGAGAGAAAGGGGATTGTGGCCTATCGAGTAGCCTTGCCTGATTATTTGAGGCGAGTGCAGGATGTTTTTCATGTATCTTTTTAGAGACATTATATTAGTGATCATACACATGTTATTCACATGAGTTCCTTGTAGGTATCAGATGAGGGGGTGCTCACAGTTGAGCCTATATGCATCTTGGATCATTTCATTCGACAACTACAGTGTCAGATGGTAGAGAAGGTCAAGGTCTAGTGGGACAACTATAGTCCGCACTCGGTGACTTGGGAGGATGCATATGATATGCGCAAATAGTTTCCATTTTTGTTTGATAGATAGGCTTATGATACTATGATACACATTTTTGGCACTTCTACTGTGAAACTTAGGGACGAAGCTTAGACCAATAGGGGGTGTATGAAACATCCCTCTCATACTCACTGAGCGAACTTATTCTTTGAGGACACTTTCCCACAAGTGATCCAGATTACTATACTATTAAAAAATTGATTTTGATTATGAGACGTTATGGGTTGATGACATTTTGTTTTACTGCATTGACATAGATAGGTGGTATTGGCTCAATTTTAATTAGTGTGCAGGATCTTGAACCTTGAGGATGTAGAGGCATTGATGGAACCCCTTGGACTTTGGATCAATTTGGGGAGTGTACCATTAGGGTTTGATTGTTTCATATGTGATATTAGTGCATCTGATTATATGATATGATATGGATATATT
>JZKD02S0120171.1:202076-215292 GCA_000966675.3 Picea glauca | reverse complement strand
CCCTACGCATTTCTTCACCTTCATCAAGAGTCCAATTAGGATTTTCTGGAGGCTTATTTGGTGTAGAAGGTCCCTTTTTTGGTGGCATGTTGGCCAAATATCACTTTTGAATCTTCATTTTGAGGCGGTTCTACTAGACAATATTTATTTTGTTCTATCTCCCAAGTTTCGACCCTTCTGGGTATGAAACATTCTTTTAGGTAGTTCTCTGATAGTTCTTCTCTGCAATTCCATAGTTCTGATCAAAATTGGATGTGCCAAGTATAATTTACGGTAACTTTCTCACAACTTCCCGATTTTTGGCCTTTCCAGGAGATCTCACTTGTATAGCATGCCCCACAAAAAATAATTGATATCAAATTCTGAAACTCACACCAAACATACTACAGACTGTCCACGATCTAATGCAACCATTCCCACTCAATTTGGATACTCTATGAAGAAGTTATGATTGTTTTACCTGGAAGACCTTCTTGAGACAAGTCAATAGGACTAGTCAGATACCCTATCTTACAAAAGGTGTATACACAAATTTAAGATGACCCAGAAGCTGAACCTTTTACCACAGATACCTTACTAATTTCTGTAAATGGCCTTCGAAGTTTAGGGTCTGAAATGTTACCGAAAATTGTTTATAGTGAAAATTTTGAAATGACTCATTTCAGGATGATTCCAAAACCTTATCTTGTACAGGCTGTATCTCCAAAAGTATAAGGTCTCAGAAGCTTAATTTTGAACCCAACGTACCTTTATCTATATACTAAATCTCATCCAAGACTTTCCTTTTTAAACGTTGTATAAAAAGAATTATAGCAAAAATGCCACAGTATCTCAGATGTAGCAGCGAAACCCCAAGACCTTGAGGTCTGATACCATATGTTAAAAACCAAACATCAATATAGCATAGAAAAACCTCAGGAAAATTACTCAACACCTTGAAAGAGAGATAATTTCAGATAATAAGCCTCTTCGAGGGGGCAACCTCCTTTTACCTCACTTAAATGTTCAAGTACAAGATGATTCAAAATGAAAATGTCTCCTTGGTATATATAAGAGACTAGGAGGTATAATTACAACTAATGGCCTAAAGGTGACATAAATAAAATAACATTACTAATATAATATGCCCCAATTAAGGGGTAATGAGCCAATATTAGGGCTTAACAGATTAATCATAATAGAAAACACAGATAAGTAAGTGTTCAATAATTTGGCAAATATCTATCCTTCACTCATCATCCATGCAAAGGAAAGAAGGACATTTGAATCTATAGGTATATAAACACCAAAGTGACGAACGTCGATTAGGCTCTTGGCCTACTGCTTAGACACAGACTAATGACTAAAGTGATAAGGGAAAAAAACCAATTTCTTCGTAATAATCAATAAAACAACACATAAAAGTCATAGCAATTAGGGTTTTGGATCTCAAAGGGAATCAATTCAAAATCCTATGAGCGTAAGGCTGGGATGACCTTAAGTTCATTGATTATAAAATAATGAGTAAAACATAATCTTTACACAATAGAAGTACAGTAATGAAAGCACAGGAACAATATTAACCTACCATTCAAAAATAGATGCATGTGTATTGTAACGTAATGTGAAAGATTTGAGTCATTGTCTCATGCGCTATGTCCATCTCCTTCTTGTCGACCGATGTGACCTTACCGGTACCTCCTAGCCAACAATAGGGGTAATATTCTTCCCCCTGAGCCCCTCAAGCCTTAAAGGGGCCACACACACAATACCAGAGAACTAATAGCACCCAACTCACCTCGTAAGGTCGATATACCACTCATTACCTTAGCTAGGTATCCCAACTCCCACAAGAGAAAGTTCAGTCAATGAAAAATTCAGCAACGTAATGTTACAAAAAAATATGATATCATACTCCTCCTCCTCCATCCTTTTTATAGTGTTTCTAAGTAATTAGTTTCCCCAATTCCCATTAAATTCCTTTTTCATTAATTTAATTAGCTAAAACCTCCCCCGTACACATTTCTCCTATTCCCCTAGTTGCACAAGAAATTAATTTTATTAATTATTTAATTATTCCTATTTCCCTCACCCACCTAAAAGAATTCCTAAAAATGTTCCTTGGTGTCCCAATATTCCCTTACAAAACTTAAATGACTTATGCCTTATTTAAATCCTATTTGAGTTCATAAATAGCAATTTCCCAAGGATAGATTCCTTACTAAGATGGACATTCAACTTTTTCCTTATGTTCCCCCTTTTCTTTAGGTTTCCCCTTTTTCTTTAAGTTTCCCATTTATTTTAAGTTCCCCCTTTTTCCTTTTAACTAAAAATCAATTTAGCAAGTGTAGATAAAACAACCATTTCCCTTTTTCTTCTTTAATTAAAAATTAATATAGCAAGTATAGATGAAACAACCATTTACCCTCTTTTAGTTTTAACTAAGATTAAATGAGCAAAAATAGACAAAATTTTAATCCCCCCAAATAATTTGAATTTAATAAATTACTTTAAATTTCTTATCCCCCCTTCTTGTTACATGTTTATTTATTATTATTATTATTATTACTAATATTAATTTTACCACAAGCTCTACTTAGATCTAGGTTTTAATTTCACTAGGATGGGTGACATTTTCATTAGCGAAAAACTATTTTTAAATCTTACTTATCACATCATTCATTTTAAGGCCGACTAGGTTTATTCACTTAATAGTTAAAATCATTTTCCTTGCGCAACATGACCTTTAGGACACACTACATGCTCCAAGGGTTCCACTCGCCTCTTTCCTTTTTCCTTGCGCATCATTCCCTTCAGGACAAACTATGATATCCAAGGGTCCCACTCGCCTCTTTCCATTTTCCTTGCACAACGTGCCCTTCAGGATGTACTACGTGTTCCAAGGGTTCCACTCACCTCTTGACTAAACTTTGATAGACGTAAAAAACCTCTGGAGTCAATACTCTACCAGGTGATCTTGTGGGAGACTAAGGGCCTATAAGGAATAAGGCCCTTGCCTTATTTCGTTCCCCTTAGAATCATCACGAGTGATTATCACAACCTTCCCTCATGACATTGTGGGTCTTCTCGAACTAGGTAATCGTTAACCTACAGTTGGAGCCACAGCATGAGTGCTAGTAGGTTGTGGTAGGGTTGTTGTCCATGCCTCTCCCTCAAGTCTCTAGTTTTCCTCCATGACCCCTCTACCCCATATGTGAGTCTGGTTAGAAAGCTATCGTCAGTCTACATCCATCAACGAATCATGTAGGCAATAATAATCAATCATCATAACATCTAATCATATGTACATATATCACATAAACAACATTCAAACCCAAAATTCCACTCCATGACTCGATCTAGATTCCAAGGGGTTTCAACGATGCCTCTGCATTCTGAATGTCCAAAGTCCTGCACACTCCGGAGAACCCAGACAATAACACCTGTCTATGTGAATAAAAATAATAAGATATCATCAATCCATAATGTCTCATAACCATAATCGAACGACCAATAGTATAATAATCTGGATCACTTGCAACCAAGTGTCCTCAAGGATAAGTTCGCTCAATGTGCACAAGAGCAGGATGTTACATGAAACTTACAGGATGAGTGTCCCTGAGTTAACATAATTAAAAATTCAACTACAGGAACTGTTAGATAAAGGATATATCAGACCAAGTGTCTCCCCGTGGGGAGCACCAATATGATTTCTTAAAAATAAATATGGAACACTAAGATTATATATTGATTACTGTCAATTAAATAAAATAATGATTAAAAACAGGTACCCTCTACCCAAGATTAATGATTTATTTGATCAGGCTGGAGTAGCGAAAATATTCTCTAAACTAGACTTAAGATCTGTTTATCATAAAATCAAAATCAAATATAAAGACATAAATAAAACATCTTTTAGGAAACCTTATGGACATTACGAATTTGTAGTAATACCATTTGGAATTATAACACACCAACAACTTTTATGTGTCTAACGAACAATATATTCAACGAATACTTGGATAAATTAGTATTGATCTTTATTGATGATATATTAATATATTCAAAGTATGAATAAGAACATGAGAAACACTTTAAAATAGTATTACAAACTCTATGAAAGAATAAATTATATGCTAAGTTCAATAAATGTGATTTCTATCAAAGAAAGTTACAATATTTAGGACATGTGATATCAGAAAATGGTATTGCAGTAGACCGTGAAATGATTAAAGAAATTATGGAAAATCCTATACCTAAATACATAGTGTACATACGATCATTCATGGGGATCACCGATTATTACTGGAGGTTTATCAAAGGATTTTCCAAGATCTCCTATCCTATTACATCTGTGTACAAAAAGGGAACAAAATTTATTTGGTCTAAAAAATGGCACGATAATTTTGATAAATTAAATGGGTTACTAACTACAACACCAATCATTAAAGTGGGTAACCCTTATAAAGGTTTTACATTTTGTGTAGATGCAAGTAAAGAAGGATTAGGTGGAGTATTGACATAGGATGAACACAAAAGATTCTATGAATCTCGTAAAATAAAATAAAAACATGAATTATAAGTTGTAATTCATGCATTAAAAATATGACAGAATTATTTAATGGGAAAAAACATTCTATTATTAATAGATAAAAACGATGTGAAACACTTGTTTAGTCAACAAGATCTCAATGCAGAATAGGAAAGGTCGTTAGAATTTCTAAGCGAGTTCTATTTCAATGTATGACACATCCAAGGAAAAGAGAATAAGGTAGGAGATGCACTAAGTTGAAGAACTACTGAATTATATGAAGTCATTATCGGCAAAATAAAAAGTGATATTGATGAAATAATTAAATATGCAAGTAAAAACGATGCATAATACATCAAAACAACAGATCATTGCATAAAAAGGAAGGGAATTTGAATAATACATATTTTAGTATTGAAAAGAATGGACTATTAAGGTTCAAAAACATATTTTATATCCACATCATGTTGATTTGAAGTTGATAATCCTGAATGAGTTGCATAAAAATCCCTATTCTGGTCATCGAGGATATCAAAAAATGATAACATCCCTAAGAAAATAGTTTTATTGGCCTAATACGAAATCTAAAATAGTTGAATACTTATCTAAATKCTTGAATTATCAATAGGTAAAMGATGRACATCAACATCCAACAGGTCTATTACAACCTTTACYTATACCAGAATGGAAATGGGAAATYATTTTGATGGASTTCATTACAGGTTTTCTAAAAACTCAAAGACAAAATGATATAATCATAGTAKYAATTGATAAATTGAGTAARTCTCCTCACTTYRTAACTATGAAATCTCACTTGTAACTTGAATCGGACCAGTGGCRTACCAACTAACGCTCCCTAMAAATTTAAAAGTCTATAWTGTTTTTCATTTTCCATTATTAAAAAGATATATTCATGATCCTACTCACATTATTGATTGGAACATGGTGTAGGTGGAACCAAAAGGTGAGTTCCAAGTGGAACCTCTATSAATTCTAGACATGAAATAAAAAWTACTTCAGAAGATATCCATCRCCCAAGTWAAAGTGAAATGGAACCACTTTAKCCCTCATGATGYTACTTGGGAGCTGGAAGATGAAATRATGAAATATTATCCAACTCTGTTATAAGTGATAAATTGAGGGAAACACTAAAAATGAGGACAATGWTATACTTAAGGGGGAGAGGATGTGACATCCTCGAGRATTAAAACATTCTATTTTTAATRTTATTTCTTTGAAAAATAAATTTCGAGTTATGGAAATTTGTACTTGATATTGTTAGGGTATGTAATGAATATATTTGCGATTGTTGAGAAAKATTTTGATCCAACTATCCTCTTTGATAAAAAGATGTATGAGAAAKATATTTTTAATATATTTAATGYTRGAAACAAGTGGAACAACYAGGTTAAAAATATATGWMTMTGATTCCATGTGTGGGGAACATGTTTCARTTAACTCAAAGATGATTTTTAAAAGTGTCATAAGTRKATTTATATTRGTGGYAGCCCCTAAAAATTAATGATTTGTAAAGATGCAAATTTCCAAGGAGGGAAATGATATGAAGAAAATTCCTAGGAAAATAAAAAAAYGATAAATACAACATATGTGGRAGGTAGGACRTTGCTTAGTATGTGGTGGAAAAGGGACATTTGTTGTGTGAGCTCATTTCTCCCTTATGGAGTCATMGTCAAGGTAGGGGGTGATCAGGACAAGTAATATTGGTTATTTTGCATCTAYAGTTTAGTGGAACCTGGTTGTTCCATTTGTTTCTAGCTCGAATGTTACATATATGTATTCATTTTAACCTGYACTTGCTTGTAATATCCCCCAAAATAATTAATTATTAAAGTCTCTATGCACTTAGGAATTTTATTTCCATTTTTGGCAAATTYGTATTTGGAAAATTATTGTCATTTATGGCAATTTCAAATTTGGAATTTGATTAYTTGTARTTAATTATTGTTAYTGYTGGGAAAAGATTTGATTTTACCAACCAACTCTTTGACTGTGACACATGTAAAAGATAAATATTTTTACATATTAATTGTTGAAGGAAAAATGGAACAACAAGGTTGAAAACARTTGAACATGATTCCATGAGTGGGGAACATACTTGAMTTACCACAAGGTTGAATTTTACAAGTGGAAAATGAGGAATTTGGCCACTAGTAGGCCCTRAAAATCAAGGATTTGTAAAGATTCGAAAACTCCCAAAGAACAAAAAAKACYTAGGCACAAGATGTTATTGATATACAACAAAGGGGAGGAGGCATGATGTTACATAGAGTRTTGGAGAAAGGTTATCACTTGTTTTTATGAGCATTTCTTTGAGTTTGAGGAAAGGGAATMTATGATATGAAAGAGGACTCTAGCGAAAGAGGATCATTGGAATTCACCCTTATTGACTCATGGTCAGGCTAGGGGGTGAATGGAGCAAGTAGTTTCGTTGTTCTATTCAACGTTTGGGTGGAACTTGGTTGTTCCATTTGTGTTCCAACATCGATTTCAGATATGTTCTTATACCTATTATTTTGATGAATATTTTATTGTGTATTAGCTGATAGAGATGAGATGAATCTATGATAATTATTTATTCATGTGAATATACTCTCTGAACAGAAATATTAAAGAAAATATAAGTTCTATCTGTTGCTTGATATTAGGACTATATTGGTATAAACGGGAATGTGTAAATATGTGTAAGAAGGTATACATATTTATCAAAAGCTTTGTTATAGGTTTTAGATAAAACTTCTCTATAGACCTATTCCTACAGGATGTACCTGTGTTTGTTTTGACATGTATCCGAATATATATATAGTATATGCATTCAATCTAAATAGAATAGAAGTATTTTTGTGTTAATCATAACCTTTACTATGTATGTAGATATAAACATATATGTAATCAACTTTATGAAAATTGGATTGTTGCAATGTCAAATCAAATTATGGAAATGAATACAAAATATATTTATATATCGTGAAATGTATAGATACACAGAGCTGCATAAACACACAATATACTCATACACATAAAGATTGTATCGATCCTTGATTCACATTAGATTTCAAGTAAACTTCCATTGATCAGACTATATCGAAGGCATAGAAAAGTACAGTCCCTTTTACATTACAACAAATCCATAAACAAAGTTTTAATGGTATATAATACATGTTACGAAGGTTGTTCCATACTTAACAATATACTTTTTTTTTTCCAGAAAGTCTCTGTGTTCATTATTAATAAAATGATAGATTATTTGTTTAGCCAGAGCCTCGTTGTCGAAACTATTACAACATAGTAACCTAGGATAATAACCTAGTACCACTAGAAAACCGAACCTAAACTTTTAATTAAAATGCCACAATCGAAACTCAAATACCTTTTTCGACCAAGGCGGTCCCCTTGAGTCATTGCCTGTGAACTATTTAATACTGCAAAGGGAAAATGATAGGTTTAGTAAACAATGTTAAGAAAATCAAATGAAATTAAATGTTGAAGATTCAGTAACGAATAATACTTAGCTTTATCTGGCATGAATTTGATTGCCACCATCATTGAAGAAATGACCTGTCCACAGTCTGAAAGGGAGGAGTGGACCCAGAAATGACTAATGGGTACCATTGCAAGGAAATAGGGCCCCATCATTATTTTGGTAACCAAAGAATCTAACTGTATGCTCCAAAATGTAAATAAGCATTTTAAACATTGCTAAACATTTAATATATTTCATAACCAGAATATCAAAATGCACAGAGTATAGTCCCATATCCCACATAGGCATATACTTCCCAATTCAGGAATACATACAAGGATTGTGGGGTATTTTCTCCCCTGATATCGAAACTTACGAATTTCTGATTAAGAAACTCAAACAAGAACACCAGTAGAAACTGAATTTCAAATATACACTATGAAGCTACTGTAAACGTTTCTTTCCATCAAGGACAGTCTGTCCCATGGAAGAGAATCAGATGGGGATTTTGGGTATTTCTTTACTAGTTCCCTTACATGGAATAAGTACAGGTAGAACAATATTAAACACAGATTACAAAACTAGAGAAGTTAGAGTAAATTATACACTTGAAGTATAAACACTCTGGGAAATTTAATTATTTACACCGAGAGAAGTCTTATGACCTTAACGAATTATTTTATTAATTATGAGAGACATGAATAGAAAGGTATTATAGGCCTACTACTACATACACACAATTTTAGGAAAGAAAATATCTTTACAAACATAGGGGACATTTTCCTTTACGATTATACATCGTGAAATTTAAAACGAAATAAATCACAGTAAGTCCAGGGAGGTGTATTCTCATCTTTAAGAACTGATAATTCAAGGATTCATTCCTCGTCACCTCATTATGAATGCAGGCGATGTACATATAACATAATACGCAAGGAATAATGATATACAATTACACATACATGATTCCATAAGTGGATTCAAGAGTCACTATAGAAAACCCGAGCAACACTTAACAATGGGAGTTTTGGTGATAGGTATGTCATGCACAACTTAAGAAAAAATAAAGACATAAACAATGAAGAGAATATCAATGTCACGCTATAACTTCTTTTAGAAAAAACCCTTATTTTTTATTGCCATATAACTCTTGAACCAGAAAGAAAAAATTACCTATATAAACTTCAGACAAGGATCCAATGAAAACCATGAGTAGAGGGTGGTCTCACTTGCGGTATCATAAATGACCACAAGTTAGGGATATATATTACACAGAGCATGGGTGAAATGTATTCAAATATTTATTGATGGAGAAAGAGGAACCTCAAATGGGAGTCATAGGGAATAGTTACAGAGACAGTAGCTAATACGACTAACCTTTCTGAACTACCACAATTACTATAGGATAGCTTAAATGATAGAGGCCTTTGTGGACTTACCTAGTAGAGGAGGAAAACAATCGGTTGCACACCCTTTTCTTTCCTTACGCAAAGAAAAAACCCTCCATGTCATTGTCTTACACATAGAGATGTCTTGCAGGGTTTAACGTTGGGTGTTTTTTTTCAAATGCATAGAGCCAAAGAAAAAATGAGGCTTTAGTTACCTAGGAAGCCTTCATATTACAAAGTAATGGTGAGGGGGTGTTTTGGGTACTTTGGCATGTGAACAAACGTGTATGGCATGTCCACATTGGACACAAGAACCTAGTAATCAGTACGTTGAAGAACCCTCATAACTCTTGACTAGATAATTAATGGTATTTACAGACCAAAATTAACTTTGATTTCAACCAAGCCCCCATAACATTGTTAGTGCTAGTCCTTGTCACTAAGTTGGGTGGATTTTTCATGCTGGACAGTAAAATTTAGGGTTGGATGTAATGTGCCACCGGGCTTAGTGTTATGACCTGTCATGGCTTATGGGATTCCAACTCTTGAAACACTAATTATCGTTATGTGAACATCCTTCTCATTAAAAATTATGTAAACTAATTCCATTTAGTTACTATTTTAAAGTATTTAATGAAAAATTGGCAAGAACTTCCACTACATGTAACACTTAGAATGCATTATACAATAAGGGTATAATTTGTTCTAAGTAGACTTGTATATAGTCATATGTGGATAACATTAAAAACTTCGGGTAAGGAGTATGATAATTATATATTTAACTCAAGAAATACTAATCTAGGTGGATATTGGTGGGCATCCACCATTTCCAACTGGCTCAAAACATTTTTCTGGCAATTTTGGCAATTTACTATTTTTAGCAGTTTTAACTTCCGGGGCCATTTCGAGGACCTAAATGAAGGTTTTTCAGGATCAAGATTCTCAATGATATTCAAAGGCATGATTGAGCCCCAAAATGAATTTCATTGAGGCCCCAGGGGGGCATCTCAATTGGCAAGTGCCATGAAAATGAAGTTCCATGAGGTTTCGAGTTCAATTCCTCCCGACTTACCTTGTGTGCCGCGTAAGGGGAATCATGGGCACACCTGGAGGTTATAGTGGTAGCGGTTGGATAACATGGCCACGTGTAACGCGAGCACGTGCCCAACTAGTTGCTGATTCCTCCAGACACAAAAAAAAAAAAAAAAAAAAATGAATTTCATCGATGATACCTTTCAAACGAGATATCATATGCCTAAAACAGAAATTGTATGCAAAAGTTACGACCCCATGAAGTTGATGTACTAACTTACCCAAACGGGGCCCACATGACTTTTGGCGCTTCATCTCCTAGGGTTAGGTTTTTGGAATTCTTGTTTATTGTAAAAATATCTTTAGAGAATCATTGGTATGATCTTATTTTGAATGAGCACAACCATCACATCTCTTCTCAGAGATAAGCTGCCACCATTCCAGGAAGCTTGTTTCCGTTGCATTTTATAGTTTCAACTTATTTCCTTATTGAATAGAAAACCATTTTTATTGTATCTGTATTATTGTGTGTTAATTATATATTAATGATATTTATTCATTTCATTCTCCTCATAAAATCCAAATCATTTGTATCATAGAGGTATTCTCCTTTTCGTCTTAATGCATGTCCCCAATGAGGTCAGAGTACAAATAGTTGGGTCTCGAGCTTGTTTCTCTTGAGGAAAAAATATCTCACACACCCAAGTGACCTCTCATGGAAGGAGAAAATAAAGATGATGGGACAATATATCTTTTCAAACTATTGATTGAGGAATCCCTCATGCAACAAAGGAATGAGATGATGGATAGTTTCACACAAATCCTTCGACGACTACCAACATGTGACACAACTTCTTCAAGCGGAGGCGCCACCCCCTTCAAGGTAGAAATAAACTTTGATATTACTATATTTGAAGTTCATATAGATGCAAATGTTGTAGACAAGTGGTTGAATCTACTCAAAGGGTATTTTTCTGTCCATAACTTTTTGAATAGAGAAAATATTACTTTTGCGCTCCTCAAATCCATTCCCCATGTCAAAGATTGTTGGGAAACTTTCTGTGAGAAAAAGGAAACAGAGGAACCCTAATTATTTATAGTCATGACCACACGGGAATCCTTCAAGGATGATATTAAGGAACAATACTACCCTGTCAGAAGTTATGACAAGTTTTATACCAAATGGACCACACTGGGGAAAGAAAGAGACCAAGCAGTCCCGGATTTCAAAAATATATTTCATACCTTGTGCACCAAGATCGGTATCAAAGATTCAAAATGACATATGGTGCTCAAGTATCATGGAACTATGCATAGATACATCTAGACCAAAATGGAATTTCTGTATATCTCATCCTTGGGCACGACCTACCGATATGATGTCAAAATTGAGAAGAAGCTCAAAAATAAGACATGGAAATTTGGGCCTGGGAACCCCTCACATAGGAAAGGGTGGCCCCAAACCATAGAAAAAACGACACAAGAAATATGGACAATATCAGGACAACCAGTCCAAGATGCAATCAAAGAAGGACATCATAAATACAAATTATTGATGTGGAACACTACCGATACTTCCGTAAGATCCCTTGGCATAAAACTACCAAATTCTACTCAAAGAAGTCACTGGTGGCCAAAGTGAAAGCCTCTGAATCATATGGAGGTTCAGACTCTGAGCGAGAACGAGAAAGGGGAAGACAAAGCATTGACGTGGAACCCAGTGCCACTGTAGCGACCACCAATCTCCAGCCTAGTGAACCAGAGGATCTAGAAGAAGGATAACGCCTCTTCCATTCATAGATGTGGGTAAAATTCACCCCATTGCACTTGTTTAATGACAGGGGTAGCTAGAAGAAACTCATCTCAGTAGAGGTCATCATGTAGTTGGCCCTACCGAAAATGCCACACCCACAACCCTACACCATTCGATGTGTCTTCGAAGGAAGGGATTTCCATGTCATCCAAGAGTGTCGACTATCATATGACATCAAGCCCTTCAAAGATGAGGTATTGTGTGATCTTTCGACTCTCTAAATTTGAGATGTTCTTTTGGTCCAAAATTATTTATGGAAATGTCTTATTGTATATGAGTCTAGGCCTCATAGTGTTATTATTAATTTGAACAGGAAATTGTATAGGATACCCAAGGTAGTCACACCTAGTGTTATTTCCTTGATCTCTACTCAGCAATGCAGGAAGGTCATCTCTCAGATGGGGAAGTTTGTATTCTTCATGATTCACTCTCAAAATAAGTGAAAGATCACAGTCACATCCAGGGTCTCTGCAACCGACCTCTCCACATAGAAAAATCAAGTAGATAAGGTTGTGGAAGCATACTTAGATATATTCTCCTCATGTACCAGGGTACCTATGCATTGTCAATTCAAGAACCCCATAGATCTGTCCTTTGGTGCACCACTGTCCAATGGTCTAGTCTATCATCTCTCTCTGTTAGAGAATGAGGAGATCAAGTGACAGATCCAATAACTGCTCCACAATGGGCACATCCATCCTATCTCATCACCTTGTGGGAGCCCAATCATGCAGGCACAGAAGAAAGATGGAACCTGGAAACTCTGCATTGATTACCGGTGACGGCAACCGCACTCTCAGCAGGCGGTCACCCCACCAGGACCCTCTCGCTCTATGGCCCGAAGAGTCGATGCTCTTCCAACTCCTCCTCGAGAGTTCTATCACCCAAAGTCTTCTCGGGAACCTTCCCTTTCGGAACTCGGGAAGTTGGGTTTCGCGGACTCGCGAACCTTATGCGCACCTTCAGTGCAATATGAAATCTCCGAATCCCGA
>JZKD02S0120171.1:157740-176785 GCA_000966675.3 Picea glauca | reverse complement strand
TAAGAATTAAAAGTGTATATATGAATATGCATATTACTGTAAGGAATTAGGCAGAGCCGTATCACTTGAATATCTAATTGTATCATAATCAAAATCAGACTTTTGATATATATATATATATAGATTTAGAATTTGTATAGAAGGTTTCATAACCTGTTTAAACATCTAATGATTCATACAATACGAGTCTCAACGATGTTATAGGAAGGTAAATATATCCTTCCCTTTTATGCCAGTGGTTTAAGCTTGTCCATTTCAATCGTTTACAAAACAAATTCCTTTTCTAATATGAATAGCGTAGAAGTGAAAACTCAGTGAACTTAAAGGAGCATGAATTTCAGAAACACACAAATATAAATATTTTTACACACTGTTGTAGATTGCAAATGTATGGCCACATGAGTTAACTAAAGATTGTCTGATTTGTATAAAGATCACAATAGACCAGAAGAGGTATCAATAGAATTCCATTATCTGAGTGCATATACTATCAATATAGAGTCTTGAGTTATACATTGAAAACAAGTAGCCACCATCCTACTTCCTTTTCGTTATTAAGGAAAAGAGAAATTGGTATTATAAAGACTTACATACATGTCTCATAGACAGATCGATACTTAAAAGAAAAATTCTTCAACCCTACATAATATATCTTGCATACATAAATAACCCGCTATTACGGGGTCTGGTGAAAATGCCACGATGATTGTATTCTAGGATAAGATCGTTTCTTTCGACAAAACCTAAATGGAAACTTTCAAGAAGATACTGTAATATGGAAGCCCAATACATTTTGCACTAGAAGTTGTCCTTGAAATACCGAGACTTCGAATTTCACACAAACCTACAAGAAAACCAAAAAAAGTTAATTAATAACAAATTAAAGTGAATAACAATTCAATGCCGAAACATAGAATAATTATCAAGGTAAATGATTACAATAGAATCAACTTATATAAGTAGGCAGATGAAACTTAGCTGCGATTTGGGATCTTTCGTCCTATTCACAGCATTGAAGGAGTCATCCACATACCATAGGGGAGAAGGGAACCAAGGTTTGTCTGATGCATACCCTCGTAGAAAACAAGGGGGTCCTGTCATTATATCTCTGTAAGAAATTCTTTAAAAAAAAAACCATGAATGACAGTATGAGAATAAAGAAAACTAATTTTAAACAAAAGTTGATTCAAGAGAAAACAAGCTGCATAACAATCATACAAATTCAATCGAGAATGTCACCACGAGAATTGTTCTCTCACAACCATAATAATATAGAAATTTGGATCCCTAACCAAATATCAAACAAGAACATACAAAATTATCATTGGAGTCCGAATAGAGAATAAACAAAATTAATTTAAGAGTTATGAGGTTCTGGACAATTCTTTACAATAGAAAAGTTGGAGCTGGTATCTATGCATGTACAAGTAAGATTAGGGTAAATGCAGAAATGACGAGTTGAAGCCAAAAACCCTGTACATTAATAAAGAAAACTCTCTCACCACGGCTACAGGAATGTGGCCACTACTACATGACCTAAAAACGAAGTATCCTTGGTCTACATAGTAAGCAAAGAGGTCGATACTCACAGACTTAGCACTAAATTGAATAAGAATACAAGGGAGAAGGATATACTAAGGATCTCCTATAGTGAGCATGGTANTTTCAATCGTTTACAAAACAAATTCCTTTTCTAATATGAATAGCGTAGAAGTGAAAACTCAGTGAACTTAAAGGAGCATGAATTTCAGAAACACACAAATATAAATATTTTTACAAACTGTTGTAGATTGCAAATGTATGGCCACATGAGTTAACTAAAGATTGTCTAATTTGTATAAATATCACAATAGACCAGAAGAAGTATCAATAGAATTCCATTATATGAGTGCATATACTATCAATATAAAGTCTTGAGTTATACATTGAAAACAAGTAGCCACCATCCTACTTCCTTTTCGTTATTAAGGAAAAGAGAAATTGGTATTATAAAGACTTACATAAATGTCTCATAGATAGATCGATACTTAAAAGAAAAAGTCTTCAACCCTACATAATATATTTTGCATACATAAATAATCCTCTATTACGGGGTCTGGTGAAAATGCCACGATGACTGTATTCTAGGATAAGATCGTTTCTTTTGATAAAACCTAAATGGAAATTTTCAAGAAGACACTGTAATATGGAAGCCCAATACATTTTTCACTAGAAGTTGTCCTTGAAATACTGAGACTTTGAATTTCACACAAACCTACAAGAAAACCAAGAAATGTTAATTAATAACAAATTAAAGTGAATAACAATTCAATGCCGAAACATAGAATAATTATCAAGGTAAATGATTACAAAAGAATCAACTTAGATAAGTACACAGATGAAACTTAGCTGCGATTTGGGACCTTTCGTCCTATCCACACCATTGAAGGAGTCATCCACATACCATAGGGGAGAAGGGAACCAAGGTTTGTCTGATCCATACCCTCGTAGCAAACAGGGGGGTCCTGTCATTATATCTCTGTCTGTCATTATATCTCTGTAAGAAATTCTTTAAAATAAAAACCATGAATGACAGTATGAGAATAAAGAAAACTAATTTTAAACCAAAGTTGATTCAAGAGAAAACAAGCTTCATAACAATCATACAAATTCAATTGAGAATGTCACCACAAGAACTGTTCTCTCACAACCACAATAATATAGAAATTTGGATCCCTAACCAAATATCAAACAAGAACATACAAAATTATCATTGGAGTCCGAATAGAGAATAAACAAAATTAATTTAAGAGTTATGAAGTTCTCGACAATTCTTTATAATAGAAAAGTTGGAGCTGGTATCTATGCATGTACAAGTAAGATTAGGGTAAATGCAGAAATGACGAATTGAAGCCAAAAACCCTGTACATTAATAAAGAAAACTCTCTCACCATGGCTATAGGAATGTGGCCACGACTACATGACTTAAAAACCAAGTATCCTTGGTCTACATAGTAAGAAAAGAGGTCGATACTCATAGACTTAGCACTAAATTGAATAAGAATACAAGGGAGAAGGATATACTAAGGATCTCCTATAGTGAGCATGGTAAGGGGCAGTTCAGTTAAAGAATAATAATGATATTCGAGGCCTAGTATCGACGAAAACCCCATGAGAGGGTATAGGTTTGGTAAGAGAACTTTGGACATACCGCCTAGTATATAATTACTCGACGCTATGAAGCTTAACCATTGTTTTGAACACAATAGAGATACAACGAGTATTCCTAATAGAAATACAAATATTTACCCAACAATAAATAATCAAAGACCGCCTATGTAGAAAACCTCCACGAATAAATGGTTGCAGAGGGTGAAATGGCTAATTTACAGGAAACTAAAGACACAACCCTTATCACTGAAACTTATGAATCCATCCACGACCGAAGGGAATAATTTACAAAGCCAAAACTAAGAAGGGGAAAGTTATTTTCTAGAAATTCGTAAGGAACAACAACTACAGTGATGACCAAAACCCTCCTGAATTTCACCACTCATTCCAAATAGCATAAGGGTGTCGTGAAATTACTAGGAAATCGTATAGATTTTACATTTTCACTCGATAGGGACCATCATAATTCCAACCACCCACATCGAGGACAAACGCAGAGTAAAATTTCTGAAGCATCGGGCAAAAGGTTTACAATAGGCCTGTAACCCTTACCATGCAATGTAATAGTGGGAGTACAAAAACCTCATCCCGCCATGTGATAGAGTAGAGGTGAAAAAATTCATTGGATATAGAGGCTAGTGGTGGCCTCGAGATTTCATCTCGCAGGGTCTCCACTAATGGACTGGACAGGGGCTCCGTAATGTACCCCAATATTTACATAAAAAAAAATTAATTAGGGTACTTTGAGTTACTCCTTTGTCTCAAAAATGTTCAAACATTTATTACTTCCTATTGTACAAGTACATTTATTACTTCCTATTGTACAAGTAAATTTATTACTTGTACAACAATCCTATTGTCTATTACTTCCTATCCTATTTATTTTTAACGTAGGTTCGCCTCTTCTCATTGCAGCGTTGAGTTATACATGTATATAAGTAGATATCTAATGATATTTCATTTTTCACCGAAAACTTAATACTACTCACCATCTTCATTTTAGGTTTGCATCCCACTTATATGATATGGAGGTGTAACTACCTAGAAACACTATCATGTTAGTGTGATGGTCATATATGTAAGGCCTTATAGTTCCAATTCTCATATACCAGTATAGAGTCGGTTAATGAAGAGGTTAAATATTAATTAGAAAATAGATTTAACCAGATATCGTTTAGGCATGTATTGGTCATTATTTCACATAATTGAATTTTGTAAAGATAACAAAGCCCGTAGAGGCTAAACTTAGAAATGTTATAATTATGTTTGATTTCACTAAAATACTTTCTCAATAAGTAATGAAATTTACGCTATCTTACTTCAGTTGTGTTAATGCATTGACAGCGAGGTTCCACNAATTGAATAAGAATACAAGGGAGAAGGATATACTAAGGATCTCCTATAGTGAGCATGGTAAGGGGCAGTCCAGTCAAAGAATAATAATGAGATTCGAGGCCTAGTATCGACGAAAACCCCATGAAAGGGTATAGGTCTGGTAAGAAAACTTTGGACATACCGCCTAGTATAGAATTACTCGACGCTATGAAGGTTAACCATTGTTTTGAACACAATAGAGATACAATGAGTATTCCTAATACAAATACAAATATTTACCCTACAATAAATAATCAAAGACCGCCTATGTAGAAAACCTCCACGAATAAATGGTTGCAGAGGGTGAAATGGCTAATTTACAGGAAACTAAAGACACAACCCTTATCACTGAAACTTATGAATCCATCCACGACTGAAGGGAATAATTTACAGAACCAAAACTACGAAGGGGAAAGTTATTTTCTAGAAATTCGTAAGAAAAAACAACTACAGAGATGACCAAAACCCTCCCGACTTTCACCACTCATTCCAAATAGCATAAGGGTGTCGTGAAATTACTAGGAAATCGTATAGATTTTACATTTTCACTTGATAGGGACTGTCATAATTCCAACCACCCACATCGAGGAAAAACACAGAGTAAAATTTCTGAAGCATCAGGCAGAAGATTCACAATAGGCCTGTAACCCTAACCATGCAATGTAATACTGGGAGTACAAAAACCTCATCCGGCCATGTGATAGAGTAGAGGTGGAAAAAATGCATTGGATATAGAGGCTAGTGGTGGCCTCGAGATTTCATCTTGCAGGGTCTCCACTAATGGACTGGACAGGGGCTCCGTAATGTACCCCAATATTTACATAAAAAAAATTTAATTAGGGTACTTTGAGTTACTCCTTTGTCTCAAAAACATTCAAACATTTATTACTTCCTATTGTACAAGTACATTTATTACTTCCTATTATACAAGTACATTTATTACTTGTACAACAATCCTATTGTCTATTACTTCCTATCCTATTTATTTTTAACGTAGGTTCGCCTCTTCTCATTGCATCGTTGAGTTATACATGTATATAAGTAGATATCTAATGATATTTCATTTTTCACCGAAAACTTAATACTACTCACCATCTTCATTTTAGGTTTGCATCCCACTTATATGATATGGAGGTGTAACTACCTAGAAACACTATCATGTTAGTGTGATGGTCATATATGTAAGGCCTTATAGTTCCAATTCTTATATACCAGTATAGAGTCAGTTAATGAAGAGGTTAAATATTAATTAGAAAACAGATTTAACCAGATATCGTTTAGGCATGTATTGGTCATTATTTCACATAATTGAATTTTGTAAAGATGACAAATCCCGTAGAGGATAAACTTAGAAATGTTATAATTATGTTTGATTTCACTAAAATACTTTCTCAATAAGTAATGAAATTTACGCTATCTTACTTCAGTTGTGTTAATGCATTGACAGCGAGGTTCCACNCGCCTATGTAGAAAACCTCCACGAATAAATGGTTGCAGAGGGTGAAATGGCTAATTTATAGGAAACTAAATACACAACCCTTATCACTGAAACTTATGAATCCATCCATGACCGAAGGGAATAATTTACAGAGCCAAAACTACGGAGGGGAAAGTTATTTTCTAGAAATTCGTAAGGAACAACAACTACAGAGATGACCAAAACCCTCCCGACTTTCACCACTCATTCCAAATAGCATACGGGTGTCGTGAAATTACTATGAAATCGTATAGATTTTACATTTTCACTTGATAGGGACCGTCATAATTCCAACCACCCACATCAAGGAAAAGCGTAGAGTAAAATTTCTGAAGCATCGGGCAGAAGATTCACAATAGGCCTGTAACCCTTACCATGCAATGTAATAGTGGTAGTACAAAAACCTCATCCAGCCATGTGATAGAGTAGAGGTGGAAAAAATGCATTGGATATAAAGGCTAGTGGTGGCCTCGAGATTTCATCTCGCAGGGTCTCCACTAATGGACTGGACAGGGGCTCCGTAATGTACCCCAATATTTACATAAAAAAAAATTAACTAGGGTACTTTGGGTTACTCCTTTGTCTCAAAAACGTTCAAACATTTATTACTTCCTATTGTACAAGTACATTTATTACTTCCTATTATACAAGTACATTTATTACTTCCTATTGTACAAGTAAATTTATTACTTGTACAACAATCCTATTGTCTATTACTTCCTATCCTATTTATTTTTAATGTAGGTTCGCCTCTTCTCATTGCAGCGTTGAGTTATACATGTATATAAGTAGATATCTAATGATATTTCATTTTTCACCGAAAACTTAATACTACTCACCATCTTCATTTTAGGTTTGCATCCCACTTATATGATATGGAGGTGTAACTACCTAGAAACACTATCATGTTAGTGTGATGGTCATATATGTAAGGCCTTATAGTTCCAATTCTTATATACCAGTATAGAGTCGGTTAATGAAGAGGTTAAATATTAATTAGAAAACAGATTTAACCAGATATCGTTTAGGCATGTATTGGTCATTATTTCACATAATTGAATTTTGTAAAGATGACAAAGCCCGTAGAGGCTAAACTTAGAAATGTTATAATTATGTTTGATTTCACTAAAATACTTTGTCAATAAGTAATGAAATTTACGCTATCTTACTTCAGCTGTGTTAATGCATTGACAACGAGGTTCCACATGTAACCAAAATAGTAAGGTGAAGTTGTATCCTAAGTAGGTCGCCCAGCGTACCCCACCATTAATATTCTGACCAATGACAAAGACCAATGCTATCTTGCCTTAATGTTCTGTCTTTGAAATGTCTTCGAAATTTAAGATATCCTAGGATAAGTCCATTCAGTCCAGTACTCGACTTATGTGCCCTAATGCATTATTGACACTTCAGTACTCGACTTATGTGCCCTAATGCATTATTAACAGCATACCATACTCACATGGCCAAGGTACAATTATCACCCATATCAATTACTCCATGCGAAGGGTTATTCTAGAGTTATCGGGTTCATTCCTGCCTTGGATATGGGAAGAAAATGCGAGGCGTTTCATACCATTTCCCACTTGGCATTCATCCTGACATCATGGTCATGAATTTGTGATTTGGTTTTTGTTCTAGGTGGAAGAGAAACTTGGAAGGGACTTTCTTGAGGGGCAACCCTTATGGGAGGTAATTTGACCTTCGAATGTTCTTTCATTTTTGCATACAAATTTTTCTATATCGTCAAGAAGAGTCCCGCATCCTCTAGTCCCTTGGTCAGTTTTTTCTCTGTAGCATTCTAGGTTTTATTTTGGGGTTACTGTAGTAGCATGACATCGATGTTACCCTAGAAATTCTTAGGTTTCTCCACCATTTACCCTTTCTCTATGCTAGTCAATCTTTCGAGACTGAGCCATTTTCCTTTTGTGGAAGAACTTGTTACCGTGTCTTTTATAAATACACCTTTGGGGCATGTTATTTTATATTTACCTCTTGTTACTGGGCCCAAATTATTTCATAGTCTAGTCCTTTAGTTGACAGAGTTTCATATCCGGGTTTTTCTTTACTTAAGTGAATAATAGACCTTTCAGCCGTAGATAAGATTGTTACCTCTCATGGCTTTCCCAATTTTGAGTTTCATCCCTTGACTATGATAGGGTTTTTCTTAGTTCTGGAAGATTAAAAGGGTGCTTCGAGTTACCGAAGGTTAACATTCGTCTTAACCTTAAACTAACAGTTTGAAATCCAATGTTGTATATTAGGAATAATCTGGGTTAGTTCTTTGGTACCTATTTTCTTATAAGTCAGATTATGTTACCAAGGTGATTTGGGTCAGGTGTTCATTTCCTCTTGGCATAGGGTTGATCCTGTAATCTCTGCCTCTAATTAACAAATCCACAGGTGTTATTAGACTGATTAGTGGTGATTCTCTCTTGGCTTGAGGTGACCAATCCTTCCTTCTTATATTTAGAATTTACATTGGTTTATACTTCCATGTGACTCATGTATCTCTTTATGATCATCATACATGTGTTATTATGTGAAACATTTTCTTTGGATTATTTATTGGTATTCATCACTAATTATGGGCCCTTTTTATTTACAAGGGTAACCTTTAGGAAGTTTCGGGATGCTCTTCCCCCTTTTGGTTTGGAAGGTACAAGGCTATGTGAAACAATGAAGGTATTGTATCCCTCCATTAAATTTAAGCATTACTTTGTTCAAACTTTCCTATTATTTTCATTTCCAAACTTTGATCATCTAAAATCCATTGAATAAATTGTAATGGTTTTTCCCTACTATGTGCAGGATTTTGAAAATACAATAGTCTAGGAGGCAACCTTTGCCATTCTCCTAAGAGGTATTCAGGTTCCATCATATCCTTTCTAAGACGGCCTAAATGACTGAGGGTAGAAATATTTGATTAAAGAATTAATTCCTTGGTAGAGATTATTCGTCAATTTTACCTCTGTTACTTGTCTTCACAATCAACGAGAGAGTCGGCATTAAAATTGTATAATTGGCCGAAAGGATTTTGTAGGGTTATTGTTATGTTCTGTTTCAAACACTAACAAAAAATAATTTCGATTTGATTTCTCTTATCATATTGAAATTTGTCCTTCAACAGTTTGAAGTTAAAATATAATGTGAATAATGCGCTATTAATTTTCTTTCTCATTCTTGTAGCTTTTACTCCAACCTTTACCATTCCAAATTCAGAGTAGAATAAAAGGGTACTGAAAGTGTACTCATAATTACTATTGGTCAAAGAAATTAGGTATTGGAAAGGTTCTGAGTCTATAAATGTAACATAAATTAATTCTGGAACATTTTCTTTATATTTATATACATATATATAACTATTTAATATATATACATATATACAACCATCACTTTAATTGCACAGTGGGTTCACATGTCTTTATGATTGTAAACAACCATTTCTATGTCATTTACTATAATGATTGCAGAATGGACAATACATGTATACATTTATGATCGCATTCGTATCATTTATTAAGATTTCATGGATCCCCTCACTATAATAGTTATTCGATCCACTTTGGAAATTTTTGTCTATATAGGTGAAAGTAAACTTGAATATTTTAACAACATAAGATCTTATGACTATTGGAAAACTCTTAGGAATTGGTATTTAAATCTGCGTGATTAATTTATTACTTTCTTATGCTATAACTCTATCTCTTTCATGTCTAATACATAGTGGCTAGTAATACTATTCATTGTTTCCATTCTATTTCCTATCATAGATGAAAATCCCCAAACATTTTATCAATTCACGCAATATGATAATGGGGTTGTTCCTATACAAATGGTCATGCTTTATTGCTATAGATTATCATATTACAATAGTAGGAAAATCTAAAGCAGGGATTCTTTCCCATATTTAACCAGAAGTATATCAAATGGCAATGATAGCATACATCCCTTAATTAGTTTGACAGAAAGCTTCATTCAGACTGCATTAAACCCATTTGACAGCTTTAAGTTTAACAACATTCACCAAGTTTTGACTCATGGAAATACTTCAATGTAGAATTAACATGTGCACTACATTAGTTTATAAAATTATTCAAATAGAGAAGGAGTAGGCCAACATATCTGAACCAGTTCATGGGAAGACAAAGGGAACAACCACGTTCCTCCCAGCCGTAGAACAGGGCATGCAAATCACTTGTCCTGTTCACCCTCTAGCATGACCATGAATCCATGAGGGCTAACTCGGAAATCCTCCTCAACAATTTCTCATTCCATAAGTCTTCTCTTTTCCTCACACTCAACAAGTAGTGCTCATAACAGAAAGAAAAATCCAAAGTCTTTTTCCCGAGCATACTACGCAATGTGTTGCTTCCTCACATATCCCATATATCAAAGATTATTCTTTCCTAGGTCTTTTCCCTCGCTTGGGAATTTTCACATATTTCCAAATCCTTGATTGTCACTTGTAACAATAAGCCCTGAGGTAGTTCCAACATGTTCCCCTCTCATGGAGTCATGGTCAGTTGATTTCAACATGGTTGTTCCATTTGTCCTCCTACAATTAATTATAAAATATTTGGTTTCATACAAGTGTCATAGTCAAGTAGTTAGTTGGGTCAAATTAGATCTCTGCCCAATAGTCATAAATCAATACCTACAATTTATCAAATTCGAAATTCGAAATTTCCATTAATGGCAAAAATCTTCCAAATTCGAATTTACTAAAAACAAAATAATTTTCTAACAAATTTGAATTTCAAAAACACCTTATTTTTTGGGATGTCATGGGCTCTTTAACTCCCGACTGATAGGTAAAATTATGAATTCATATTGAATTAATGTGAGAGAGGATGATTCCTTTAAGGCATTGTATACTAGATTATTACACCTAGTTCATTGTCCAGTTAAGGCGTTCATCATAGTTCATTTCAGTGAGTTTCATTTATGAAAGAGTCGGATAAGTTAAGGATGGGCAGGAGTTAAACTACAAGTAGGATAGTTATGCTAAGGATGAGAGGGAGTTAATTACAAACCAGTGCTCACAAGACCTTGGTTTGACTAGTCAAAATAACACATGATCACCATCATGTCAGGAATTCATTTTCTTTCACTTACGATTACATGTTTCGACCCTCTATGATGCAGACCGCACTCCTCGAAGCATGACCGCTCCTCCTCAGGACCTTCTTTCTCTTCTGGCCCAAAGAACTCAAAGGCTCTTCTATTTCTCTTTTGGGAAATCTGCACCCACAGTTCACTTCACGCGACCCCTCTTCTTTTGCTTATCGAGGAATCAGAACTCGCAGCTTCACAAGTTCTTTGTCGGTCACTCAGATCTTGAATCCCCAAGATCCGAAGTGTCAGTCAACGCTGACTTCCTCTCTCCCCTATTGGGACTTCGACTTTATCGCGTCTTCGCAACTCGCGACACCAACCGTTCAAGTTTCCAATCCCCGATACACGAGACGTCGAAACACCGAACCCGCGGTCTCTCTTCCTTGCAACATCGCTTCTCGCGAGATTGAATAATTCCTATATCAGTTTTCGATGCCCGAGACACCGAAACATCGATACTTTGCATCACCTGCCACGTCACCAACTCCTATGGACCACACTATCCACTCACCCGTTAGAGTATCACTCTTCGCAATATTGCAACGAGTAGATCCAATAGTCCTCATGATCTCAATCTACGGTCCAGCCCTTCCCGTGCTTAGAACCTCTTGATGCCTTCACTGTACTTTCCCTGCTTCTCAGTGAGATATGACAACTCACAGGGCATCGCGAATTCTTCTCGGATAATTCCAACCATTCCTCCTTCCTTTGGAGAATCTACGAAATACCTAAGTATTCCTCCACGGGACTCGTTCCGCTACACGTAACTTATGGCTCTTACTCGAACGCTCTAATGCATGACCTTTCTGTGCAATCCTTCGATGAATTTTGAAGGCCTACGCCTTCTGAGCTTGTTCTCAACTTTTCAAGTCTTTTAGAGAACCTGTTGCACGTACTCCTTGCAGAAAATCTTCAACCTTATCTAAGTGTTGAAGTCTTTTGACCTCGCGCACTCCTGCAGCAGTAGTCGTTCAATACTTTGCTCAGAATCGCCACTCTGAGACTTTTTCCTTGGCCCGCACACTCCTTGCACGAAACTGTGCCATCTTCACCCTCGAAGAAATGAGAACAAAAGATAACTCTAAGTGAACCCTTCTGTCAACGCACTCCTTGCAGACAAATTCGACTGCACTCCTTGCAGGAATTCTCTGGCTCAAAATAGAGACACAATTGAAACCGATTCCTTCTGGCTTCCAGACTTCAAATCAACCATGAAATCACATACACAACATATAAAAGAAATGCATGACAGGAAGCAAAACATCCATGAGGATAATATTAATACACAAAGAAACAACACAAACCATGGAATTGAATCAAAGCTTTCTTCTATTAATTCAATATTTGTACATGGGTGTTTTTCATACAGTTCTCTCTGCTTTCTCTTCTCTTCCCGAATGCTTGATAATCCAGAATTATGTTACAATCTGAATAATGTTACAATGATACAATGAGGGTGTCTATATCCGTTTTCCCTCTCTAACTCTAAACTATCAAATCTAGACTTAAATTCCTATCTACCAGCATTAAATCTATTAAATGCCTCATCTACCTAAGGACAAGAGCTAACTACTCAAGGTCCATTACAATGTACAAGTGTGCTTCATTAAATCAACACATTAATGTTTTCACAAAAATATCAAGGCGTTTTCAAAATTTGGGCTGGTGCCGTCTAGCTGTCTTCCACTTCCGTGCTGGCTCACTTGATGAGTTGGCGATGCTCCTGCATCACTCTAGTTCTTAAAATTTATTAATTGCGTAGGTAATTTTAATTCCTATTGCTGACTAGAGTCCATTCATGTGCACTATGCATAGGGTTCGGGGCTTAGAAATGAGTATAGGACTAAGGATCATAAATATGAAAAAATATATATATATAGGATAGTATTATGATACTAATAAAATGGAAGGTGTTTTTAAGGTCAATATTAAAAAATGTGAGAGATGATCTTAATAGATATGTAGAAGGTAATAACGATAGTGGTTAACCACCTACATTAACTATAAACCTTTTAGAATAAGTTGCTTTAAAGATAAAGGAGATTTAATGTTTCTCAAAAAAAACATTTATGGGTAATTTGGGGTACATTACATATGGTATTAGAGAGACAAAAATAGGGACAAAAACATTGCTTAGCGCATAATTTCATGTTTATGTAAAATTAACAAAACAATTAGTGTTATAAACAAAAAACACTTTATTTTTGTTGTAATCATGGCAACGCAAAACGAAGAAGAAATTAAACTTAAGGAGAATCATGAACAATGGCCTCCTGAAGATCAAAGGTAAAACATGGATGAAATTTACCAACCGAAGTTATGGAAACTATGAGAAATCTCATTGTGGAGCTGCAAGTTTTCAAAGAAGACAATGAGAAAATGAAAAAGGCACAATGGGAATAGGAGGAAATAAATGATTTTCTTCTATGAAGCATAGTGACAAACAAGAGCCCAAAGGATGATAATCAGGAAGAAGAGGTCAGTAAAAGGGCCTCCAAGAATTTTGGTCCTGAAGAAGAAAAAGAGGACAATTATTCTGAAGGTACACCTTCAACAGAAGATAGAACAAAAATAGGAATAAAAAGGAAACAACTAGACCATCTAGAGAGAGAGTTTAAGAAAATCAAATTTTCTACCTTTGACGGGGAATCCAGAGAAAGTGAGGAATCTAAATCATGGTTATTAGACATAAATAAGTATTTCCAGATATACAACTATTCCAACAATATGAAGGTTAGACTGGCCATCTATAATCTGAAAGGAAAAGCTATCATATCGTGGCGGGACCTGAAGCTGGCCAAGGGTCTAAATGAAAAACAATCCTATAAGAACATAATCGAATTCAATAATCTCAAGTCCTTGAGTGAAGTTTTCAGGAAGGCTCGAATGTGTTATGACCAATACAAACAATGGTCATAATTTCCCAGGGCTCGGAAAGACAAGAAACAAGACCGAATGAATCAGTGGAAGAAGGGATATCAACCAACCCCTTGTCACAACACAGTAAAGAGTTTTCCAAGGAAAGAGTTTCACTCCAACAATCAGAACACCTAATGAGGTGGTAAACTAGTTAATCTGGGAACAAATAAGTTTGGAGACATTCCCCATGAACCATTAAAATGCTAGGAATGTGGAGAACATCACCTAAGGAGGAACTGTCCACTTTTGACTTCATCAATGAGGACTATGGTTCACAACCTACATGAAGACTCTATAGTGGGAGATGTGGGAATAAGATTACATTGGATCAATGCAGCTGTGGATGCTTGACAAGATGTTCACCAGTCCACTGTAGTGGAAATTGAAGGTAAAAATAACAATACTCGTATTTCTATTTTAATTGACCCATGAGCTATGTTGCGTTATATCACTCATGGTGTAGTGGATTCAAGTAAAATTAACAAAAAAAGACATGAAAAATCTTGTCTAGTACAACTAGCAACATGAACAAAAAGAAAAGTATCTAATTTTATTTTTGATTGTGAGTTCAGTTTAGGTGGTCAAAACACAAAGACAAGTCTGAACATTCCACCATTAGGGTCTTATGACATAATTATCAGAATGGATTGGTTAGAAAGGCATAAAGAATTTTTAGATTGTTATGAAAAATCACTCAAATATGAAGATCAAAAAGACACTATTAAGACAGTTCAAGGTATACAAAAACCAATCTCAAGATAGATAGATTCTAGCAATGCAATTTAAGAAATGCATAAGAAAGGGTTGTCAGATTTATGCCATCCAAGTGACGAATATGTTGGAAAAATAAAATAAACTCATCTTGGAGGATTTTTTCATATTGCATGATTCCAGAGATGTGTTTGTTGAAGAAATACCTGAATTACCCTAAGGAGAGAGATATATACTTTTCAATCGACCTGCTACCTAGTTCAGCCCCTATATCTAAAGCACCTTATCAAATGAGTTTACCGGAATTAACAGAATTAGAAATTCATCTACAAGAATTATTGGACAAAGAATATATCAAACCAATTGTTTCACCATGGGGAGCACCAGTTCTTTTTTCTAAAAAGGACACAAATATAATGTTATGCATCGATTACAGACAATTAGACAAAATGACTATTAAGAACAAGTACCACTTACCTAGGATAAAAGATCTATTCAATGAAGTAGGTGGGGCAAAGATTTTTTCTGAATTGGATTTAACATCTAGTTATCATGAGGTTAGGATAAAAGATGAGGACATGAGTAAAACAACATTCAGAATGAGATATGGGAATTATGAATTTGTTGTCATACTGTTTGGTCTCACTAACACGCCAGCCACATTTATGTGTTTAATGAACATAATTTTCAGTGAGTACATGGACAAGTTTGTTTTGGTATTTATTGACGATATCATAGTATATTCTAAAACAAAAGAAGAACACAAAGAACACCTACAGATAGTTCTGCACAGTTTAAGAAAACAAAAATTGTATGCTAAATTTTATAAGTGTGACTTTTATTAGAAGACAATATAGTACCTAGGACATGTAATATCTGCAAAAGGTATTGCATTCGATCCAGAGAAAATAAGGGCCATCATGGAATGGTTGATCCCTAAGGATGTAGAGGACATCCGGTCATTCATGGGAATCACCAGATATTACCGCATATTTATAGAGGGATTTTCCAAGATTGCATACCCTATCACATCATTACAAAAGAAGGGAAACAAATTTAACTGGTAAAATAAATGTCATGATAGTTTTAGTAAGTTAAATGAATTGTTGACAACCGCACCCATTTTAAAGGTAGCAGATCGAGACAAATACTTCACAGTCTATGTAGATGCTAGTAAAGAAGATTTGGGTGGTGTCTTTACTCAGGAAGGGCACGCTATTTTCTATGAATGCCAAAAATTAAAGGAGAGCGAATGAAACAACGTCACCCATGAATTAGAGTTGGAAGCTATAATATGTGCCTTAAAGATGTGGTAGCACTATATAATGGGCAATTTTTTTTTTTTATTGATAGATAACAGCGGTGTGAAATTTTTGTGTAGTCAACCAGACCTTAATACAAGGAAAGCAAGGTGTTTGGCCTTCTTGAACGAATTTGAATTTGATGTAAGATACATCAAGGGTAAGGAAAACAAGGTAGTTGATTCTTTAAGTAGGGGAGTTCATGGGTTATTTGAAATAAACATTAGAAGAGCATAGGATAAAGGTTGCAGGTAATAACGATGAAAATTACACTGAAACAGTGGAAAAATTAGAAAATAATACAGAAAATTCAGACAAAAAAGATTTGAGTTTGGACAGAAATGGTCTATTATGATTTAAAGATAGAATATACATACCAGATTTGGCAAAATTAAAGTTAACAGTTTAAGACGAAGTACACAAGAAACCATATTCTGGTCATCCGTGATACCAGAAAATGGTAACAACATTGAGGAAGATGTTTTATTGGCCTAATATGAAGGGAGATATAATAGAATACTTAGCTAGGTGTCAAGATTGTTAGTAGGTGAAAGCCAAACACCAACATCTAGCCAGCCTGTTGCAGCCCTTACCCATGACGAAATGGAAATGGGAGACTATATCGCTGGACTTTATTACAAGTTTTCCTAGAACTGAAAAACAATTTTTTTCAATTATGGTGGTAATCGATAAGCTTTGTAAGTATGCACACTTTATTCCTGTAAAGTCTACTTTTAAAGCTATTAACATCGTTGAAATATTCATGAAATAAAATTTTAAACTGCATGGCATTCCTAAAATGGTGATTTTGAATAGAGACGTAAAATTTACATCTGCTTTTTGGAAAGAATTATTTGCAGGGTTAAATACTAACTTGAATTTCAACACAAGTTACCATCCACAAATGGATGGGTGGACTAAACGAACAAACCAAATCATGGAAGATAAGCTACGCATGTATATAAGGACAAAACCAAACAACTGGGAAGACTTCCTACACTTGGTGGAATTTCCGTACAACAATGGTTACCAAACATCGGCTAAGATGAGCCCCTTTTAAGTATTATATGACATAAAGTGTACGAATCCAATTAGCTAGGATAAATCAGTTTACAGACTCATGGTAGGACCAGAAATGCTCCATGAAATGGAGAGTATCGTATGAAAATCTCAACATTATTTAAAAGACGCTCAGGATAGGCATAAAAGTTCATCATAATTTAAAAGGGGCTCAAGACAGGAAAAAAAATTATGTGGACCTGAAAAGAAGACACCTAGAATTTAAAGTGGGAGACGACATCTATTTAAAATTCAAAGCGTGAAAAATTTCACTAAAGCTAGGGAACTGTGCCAAGTTGGAACCTAGGTTTTGTGGGCCTTTTGAGATCTTATCTCGAATTGTACCCATAGAATACCAACTTCCACTTCCTGCCAATCTAAAAATTCATAATGTATTTCATGTTTCTTTGTTAAAGAATTATGTTCATGACCCTACTCATATGATCGATTGGAAATTGGTGCAAGTGGAACTAGAAGGTGAGTTCTAAGCGAAACCTCCACGCATTCTGGATAGGAGAGAAATATCACTACAGAACAGAGTCATCGCCCAGGTAAAAGTGAAATGGAAGCACTTTAGTCCTAAGGAGGCCACTTGGGAGTTGGAAGGAGATTTCAAAACATCTTATCCAACCTTGTTCCAATAAAGGGATGAATAGTGAGGACGGTGTTTTATTGAAGGGGGAAAGGATGTAACATCCCCCCAAAATAAATTCTTTTTAAGTTTGAAAATGCTTAGGAATTTATTTCCATTTTTGGTAAATTTGAAATTGAAAAATTATTTCCATTTATGGAAATTTTGAATTTAGTTAGTTGTAATTTATGATTATGATTGTTGGGAAAAGATATGATTTCATCCAACTAACTCTTAGACTATGACACTTGTAATAGAAAAAATATTTTATATTTATTGTTGATGGACAAATGGAATAGCTAGGTTGAAATTAGCTGACCATGACTCCATGAGTGGGGAACATGTTGGAACTAACTCAGGGTTGAATGTTACAAGTGAAAAAATAATAATTTGACCATAGGAAGTCCATGAAAATTAGGGATTTGGAAATCTATGAAAATTCCCAAGGGGAAAACACCTAAGCATAGTTTCTTTTGAATATATAACATATAGGAGGAGGCAAGATGCTCCCTATTATGTTGGGGAAAATAATAATCTCTTGTTGTTATGAACATTGATTTATGAGTGTGAGGCAAGGAGATGTTTCTGAGAAATGAAGAAGGACTATAGCTAAGGAGGAGTTCTAGATTTCACCCTCATGGATTCATGGTGTGGCTAGGGGGTGAGCGAAGCAAGTATAATTGGTTGTTCCATTATAAGGTTGGGAGGAACTTGGTTGTTCCATTTGTTGTTCGAAAACTTGCTCAGATATGTTCATCTACTCTTTCTCTGGTTATATGTTCTTTATTTCAATGGATGATAGAATACATCTATATAATTCTGGATGAATTATTTTTTGTTGACTAACTTTCTAAGCAGAGGTCATTTGATTTAATGGATGAAGGAATATATATATTTTAATTTTGTATGAATTATTTCTATGGATTAAATTACGAATGGATGGAAACAACTGTAGGATAAGTCCTTACGAATTTAATTGTATGCATCGAGTAAACTCCCTATGTATCTTAACTATGAATAGAATCAAATCTATGTAAACATACTTGGGATGCATATAGTTTAAATAAAACCATTCTAATTATACTTCTCATAGTACAGACCTCTATTTATATTTTTATAGGAAATAAATTTAAAGAAATCGTTCAATACATAAATTGCTAAAGAAAATGTTAAAAAGTACTTAAGAATTAAAAGTGTATATATCCATACGCATATTACTGTAAGGAATTATGCAAATCCCTATCACTTGAATATCTAACCATATCATTATCAAAATCAAACTTGTGATATATATATATATATATA
>JZKD02S0120171.1:133062-154014 GCA_000966675.3 Picea glauca | reverse complement strand
TTTCCCTTTTATGCCAGTGGTTTAAGCTTGTCCAGTTCAATCATTTAGAAAACAAATTCCTTCTTTGATATGATAGCGTAGAAGCGAAAACTTAGTTAACTTAAGGAGCATGAATTTCGGAAACACACAAATATAAATACTTCTACATATTGTTGTAGAATGCAAATGTACAGCCATAGGAGTTAACTAAAGATTTTCTGATTTATATAAATATCACAATAGACCATAAGAAGTATCAATAGAATCCCAGTATCTGAGCTCATATACTATCAATATAGAGTTTTAAGTTATACATTGAAAACAAATAGCCACCATCCTACTTGCTTTTATTACTGCATAAAAGATAAATTGGTATTATAAATACTTATATACATGTCTTAGAGATGGATCGATACTTAAAATAAAACGTCTCCATCCCTACTTAATATATTTTGAATACATAAATAACTAGCTATTACGGGGTGTGCTGAAAATGCCACGACGACTATATTCTAGGATACGATCTTTCCTTTCGACAAAACCTGGATGGAAATTTTCGAGAAGAAACTCTAATATGCAACCCAAATACCTTTTGCACTAGAACTTGTACTCAAAATTCCAAGACTTCAAATTGCGCACAGACCTACAAGAAAACCAAGGAAGGTTAATTAATAACAAATTAAAGTGAATAACAATTCAATGTCGAAACGTAGAATACTTATCAGGGTAAATGATTACAAAAGAATCAACTTAGACAAGTACACAAGCGAAACTTAGCTGCAATTTGGGATATATCATCCTATCTCCGTCATTGAAGGAGTCATACGCAGACCAGAGGGGAGAAGGGGACAAAGGCTAGTCTAATGGGTACCCTCGTAGAAAACAGGGGGGTCCCATCATTAGATATTGGTAAAAAATTATTTAAAATAAAAATCATAAATGACAATATGAAAATAAATAAAACCAATTTTAAACCAGAGTTGATTCAAGAGCGCACAAGTTTCATAACAATCATATGAATTCAATCAATAATGTAACCATGAGAACTGTGCTCTCACAACCATAATAATACATAAATTTGGATCTCTAGCCAAAGATCAAATGAGAACATAGGAAATAACCATTGGATTCTAAATAGAGAATAAACAAAATTAATATAAGAGTTATGAAGTTCTGGAAAATGATATACAGTAGAGAACTTGAAGCTGGTATCTATGCATGTACAAGTAAGATTAGGGTAAATGGAGAAATGCTGAGTTGAAGCTAAAAACCCTGTACATCAATAAATAAAACTATCTCATCATGGCTACAAGAATGTGGCCATGACTGCACGACTTAAAAATCGAGTATCCTTGGTCTATATAGTAAGAAAATAGGTCAATACTCATAGAACTAACACTAAATCGAATAAGAATACAACATATAAGGATAGACTAAGGATCTCCTATAGAGAGCATGGGAAGGGGTAGTTGAGTCAAAGAATAATAATGAGAGTCGAAGCCTAGTCCCGACGGAAACCCCATGAAAGGGTATAGGTCTAGTTAGATAAATTTAGAAATACCACCTGGTATACAATTACTCATCACTATGAAGTTGAACCACCGATTTTAATAGAATAGAGATATGATGAGTATTACTAATACAAATACCAAGATTTACACAACAAGAAATAATCAAATACCACCTGTGTAGAAAACCTCCATGAATAAATGGTTGCGGAGGATGAAATGGCTAGTTCACTGGAAAATAAAGACATAACCCTTATCAATAAAACTTATGAATCCATCCATGACCGAAGGGAATAATTTACACAGCCAAAACTATGAAGGGGAAATTTCTTTTCTAGAAATCTGTAAGGAACAACAACTACAGAGATGACCAAAACCCTCCCGAATTTTACCTCTCATTCCAAATAGCATAAGAGTGTCATGAAATTACCACATAATTATATAGATTTTTCATTTTCACCAGATATGGACCTTTAGAATGACAAGAACCCTTTCTAAGGAAAAACACAGAGTAAAATTTCTAAAACATTGGGTAAAAGACTCACAATAGGCCTGTAACCCTTACCATGCAAAGTAATAGTGGGAGTATGAAGACCCCACCTGGCCATGTGACCAAGTAGTGGTGGAAAAAACACATTGGATATAGAGACTAGAATGAAAAAATGAAAAAACGCATTGGAAAAGACAGTGGCAATGCTACAGAAACATTTCTACTAGCTGAAAATTCGAGAGGAGGTCAACAAGTATATCCGGTCCTACACTGCTTGCGCTATTGCTAAACTGACCACTAAGAAACAAGGCCTATACACCCCTCTTGGTACTCCTGACATACCATGGGAATCCATCTCAATGGAATACATGTCGGGCCTCCCATCCACCAATAGGGGAAATGACAGTGTTTTTGTGGTTGTTGATCGTTTTTCTAAGATGGTATTTCTGGTTGCCTGCAAGAAGAAAATCACAACAAATTTCACTACCAGGATATTCTTTGAATGAATTTGGGTACATTTTGAAATCCCGCAATCCATTGTCTCATATCGGGACAATATATTTCTCAACACATTCTGGTTGAGCCTCTGGTCACTGTTGGACACCAAGCTCACCAAATCCATGACATTCAACCCCCAGACAGATGGCCAAACCAAGGTCGTAAATCGAATGATTTTTCATATCCTTCGCATGTATAAATCAAATCACCCTCACACATGGTATGAGAGCCTTCCCTATGTCCAACATAGGTACAACTAAGCCCTTCATAGCTCAACCGACCACAACCCTTTTTAGGTGGGGTTGGGATTCCAACCATTGAGTCCCATAGATGTTGAAATTCCCCTTCCAGTCAACTCAACCAATTCATTTCCTGCTCCAAATGAAGCTAACAAAGCCACCCGTTTCATTGACTGAATCTAACACATCCACCAATAGGTTCAGGATATCCTATAGAATTCCATTGACAAGTACAAGAAGCGCCATGATCAACATCAAGTGCCACATAAGTTTTAGGTGGGCGACAAAGTTTAGTTTCACTTGTAGAAAGAACGCATTATAGGACCCCAACAAAAGCTTCAACCACTCCTTTATGGGTCATAAACCATCACCAAGTTCATGGGGGATACTTCTTTTGAGCTCAACATTTCTCCTTTCCTTGGCGTGTACCCAGTGTTCAACGTGGATCTCCTTCACCCTTATTCCCCACCATTATTGGACACCTCAGACGTAGCATAACATATGACACCAATAGAGCTCAACCCCAACTGCATACAATAGGAATCCAACTATAATATTGTGGACACACATATCAAGGGCACTCGACAACAAAGGATCCAACTTTATCGAGTCATCAAAGCAGGGCATCTCCTGCACCAAGGCAACTAACTCACATGGGGCCAAATTCAACAGAAATTTCCTCATCTGATGGGGGAAATCAACACAATGGATACCATTTATTCCTATTGAGGGAGTATTGATCTAGTTTGATATTTGTGGCCACCCACCTTTTCGAGCTAGCTTAAAACAATTTTCTGGCAATTTTGGCAATTTACTATTTTTAGTAGTTTTAACTTTCGGGGCCATTTTGAGTGGCTAAGTGAATTCTTTCAGGGATAGATCTTCTAAATGATATTATAAGGAATTATTGATCCCCCAAAATGAATCTCCTTGATGATACCTTTACAATGGGCTATCATATGCCTAAAACGAAGATCGTATGCAAAAGTTACGACCCCGAGAAGTTGATGTACTAACTTACCTAGATGTGGCCCACATGAATTTTGGCGCTTCATCTCCTAGGTTTAGGTTTTTGGATGTCTAAGGTTTTCTGCATTCCTATTTATTTTGAAAATTCCTTCAAAGCCTCATTGTAATGATCTTCTTGTGAATCATCTTAGTTGTCACATCTCTTCTTAGAGATAAGCCACCACCATTCCACCAATCTTGTTTCCGCTCCATTTTATAGTTTCAACTTATTTTCATATTGAATAGAAAACCAGTTTTATTGTATCTCTGTCATTGTGTGTTAAGCACCTTTTAATAATCTCTATTCATTTCATTCTTCTCATAAAATATGGATCAAATGTGTTGCCTTGTATGACTATAGATATAGGTACTATATATATATATATATATATATATATATATGCTAAGGACTGTATATCCAATAAGAATTCTAAACAATTCTTGATACATGGGATATAAAGATATAGTAAAGAAAATAAAAATTAGTATATGGTATTGTTTGTGGTAAGTTTGAAATACTCCTTCATTGTATATGAAGTGGAAAGTACTAAGTCTTGTTTAAAAGTGGAGTTTTAGTAAACTATTTTGTGGATCCCTTTGATAAAGCTAGAAACCATGTTAGGATAGATTTACTATAGACTATATGGACACAACGAAATTATAGTTTCGTGGATAGTCTAAACGTTGGCCTGTTATGAAAAAATGTTGTCACATGAACCAAATTATTTTAATAGGCATGACTTCATGGAAAGGTTAACTACCTTGTTATTAGTCTCTTTCAACTATGTGTGGGTATATGTCATATTCTGATAGCGATGATTATAGTTTTAAACCGATCAATTATAGCAGAGTAAAGAAGTTTTAATGCACCTATCAATTTTTTCTTTTTACATGGAAGATTCGGGGTACATTACATATGGTATCAAAGCTGAAGGCTACAACACTTGGACTTGAAAGAAGGGACAAATTTTTGTTTAATACATTTTATCCTGTTTAAAGAAAGACTAACAAAAATAATTATTGTTGCAAACATAAAAATTTTGTTCTATTATGATAATGGCAACACAAAACTAAGAGGATGTCATAGTTGAGGAGAATCCCGAGCAAGAACCCCATAAAGAGACTAGGCATAACAATGAAGGAAGTTTAGCTACCCAGGTTCTTGAAACAATGAGGAACCTTATCGTGGAATTGCAAGTTTTCAAGGTAGATAATGAGAAACTAAAAAAGGCACACAAAGACCAACAGGAAATAAATGAAGTATTGTTGTGTAGAATAGTAACAAAGAAGAGCCCTAAAGACAATGAAAAGGAAGAAGAGGTCAACAAAAGAGCCTCCAAAAATTTTGGTCTTGAAGCAGAAAATGAGAACAGTTCTTCTGAAGGCACACCAACAACAAAAAATAGAACAACCACGAGAAGGAAGAGGAAACAGGTGCACCATTTGAAGGGTGAATTTAAGAAAATCAAATAGTCCACCTTTGATGGAGAATACATGACATTGGAGGAGGATGAAGCATAGTTACTGGACATAAAAAAGTATTTTCAGATCTATAATTATTCCAAGAACATGAAGGTCAGAATGGCCATTTATAACCTCAAAGGAAAAGCAAGTATATGGTGGCATGACCTGAAGTTGGCCAAAAAAATAAAACAGAAATAGATGGAATGTTTGTATTTCAAGAAATACTTCAAGAAACAATATTTATCATAAAGTTATTATGAGATAAATACCAAAGAATGTTATTTGTACCATACATCAGGGAAGATAAAGTAAAAATCCAGTGGTTCCTAAGTTGCTTACCATAGTCCTATAAGGACAAAATTGAACTTGACAGCCCCAAAAATGTAAGCGAAGTTTTTATAAAGGCCCGGATGTTCTATGACCAGTAAAAATAATGGTTTGAACTTCCCAAGGCTTGGAAAGATAAAAAACATGACATAATGAATCAACAGAAGAAGGGCTTCCAACTTGCTGCTTTACGGAATGCGACAAAGAATTTCGAAAGGAAATATTTTCATTCCAATAACTAGAAAAACCAAGGGGGAGGTAGACTAGTTAATATGGGAACAAAGAAATTTGGGAATGTGGGAATGTGGAGAATCTCATTTAAGAAGGAACTTTCCACATTTAACTTCAACAACAAGGACCACAAGACAAGAGGCCTCTGTGGTAGGAGATGTGGGTAGGATCATACACACAATTAATGCAGTTGTGGATGGATGACAAGCTAATAATCAATCCACTATAGTGAAAGTTGAAGGTAAAGTTAATAATAATCGTATTTCTATTTTAATTGACCGCATAGATACTTTGATTTATATTACTCTTGGTGTAGTTGATTCAAACCAACTTAAGAAAGTAAAGAACCATAAATCGTGATTAGTTCAGCTAGCAACAAGGACAAGAAGGAAAGTAATATATTTCATTTATGATTGTGAACTCAGTTTAGATGGCCAAAATACAAAGTTAAATCTCAATATTCTACCGTTAGGGTCATACGATATAATTATTTTAATGGATTGGTTAGAGAATCATAAATTAATTCTGGATTGTTGTGAAAAATCACTTACTTATAGAGATGAAAACAACATAGTTGGGACAATATGAGGCAACAAAAAACTAGTCTCAGTTAGGCAGATTTTAACAATGCAGTTTAAGAAATGCATGAATAAAGGTTGTCATATTTGTGCTATTCAAGTGACAAATATGTTAGAAAAATAAAATAAACACATCCTATAAGAGTTTACCATCTTACATGACTTTAGAGATTATTTATGGATGATATACCAAAACTGCCTCCAAGAAGAGATATAGATTTCTCTATCGATCTACTTCCTGAATCAACCCCGATATCTAAGGCACCCTATAGGATGAGTTTACCTGAACTGACAGAACTGAAAAATCAACTACAAGAATTGTTGGACAAGGAATACATCAGAGCAATTGTCTCACCTTGGAGAGAACTAGTGTTTTTTGTTAAAAATAAAGACAAAAATTTAAGATTATGTATCGATTATCGACAGTTAAACAAAATGATTGTTAAGAACAAATAACCCCTACCCAGAATCAATGATCTGTTTGACAAAGTGGGAGGGGAAAATATTTTTTCTAAGTTAGATTTAATATCTAGTTATCACCAATTTAGAATAAAGGATGAAGACATAAGTAAAACAATGTTAAGAACGAGATATGCGCATTATGAGTTTGTTATTATTCCATTTTGTCTCACTAACGCACCAACAACATTTATGTGTTTAATGAATAGCATTTTCAGTCAATATTTGGATAAGTTTGTGTTGGTATTTATTGACGAAATTCTAATGTATTCTAAAACAAAAGAAGAACATGAAGAACATCTAAAGATGGTATTGTAGACCCTAATAAAAAACAAGTTGTATGAAAAATTTGACAAATGTAACTTCTACCAAAAGAGAGTACAATAATTAGTACATGTAATATCTGAAGAAGGTATTGCAGTCGACCTAGAGAATATAAAAGCCATCATGGAATGGACTATCCCTAAGGATGTGGCAAACATCCAGTAATTCATGGGAATTACCGGTACTACAACAAATTTATCGAGGGATTCTCTAATATTTCATACCCAATCACATCCCTATAGAAAAAGGCAAACAAGTTTATTTGGTCACATAAATGTTAGGATAGTTTTAATAAGTTAAAAGAAATATTACCTACCACACTTATTTTAAAGGTAGTAGACCCAGATAAAGACTTTATAGTCTACATAGATGCAAGAAAAGAAGTCTTGGGAGGTTTCCTAACTAAAGAAGGACACACTATTTGTTACGTGTCACGAAATCTAAAAGAACATGAACAAAACTATATCACACGTGACCTAGAATTAGCATTTTTAATTCATGCATTAAAAATGTGGTGACACTATATAATGGGAAAAAAAAATATTTTTTTAACTGATAACAGTTGTATGAAATTCTTATTCATTCAACTAGATCTTAATGCAAGACAAGCAAGGTGGTTGGCCTTCTTCAGGGAATTTGATTTCGAAGTAAAACACATCAAGGGTAAAGAAAACAAAGTGGGATATGCATTAAGTAGAAGAACTCATGGGATGTTTGAGATAAGTATTAGCAGGGCATAAAGCGACATTGAACAAAGGATAAAATCTACAAGCATTAATGACAAGAAATACACCAAAACAATGGTAGATTTACAAAGTAATGTAGAAAATGTGGACAAAGAAGATTTGAGTTTGGATAGAAATGTGATGATAAGATTTAGAAACATGCTATACATACCAGATTCTACTCAATTAAAGCTAACAATTTTGGATGAAATGCACAAGAAGCAATATTCTAGTCATCTAGGATACCAAAAAATGGTAACATTATTGAGGAAGTTGTTTTATTGGCCTAACATGAAAGGTGAGACAACAAAATACTTATCTAAGTGTCTAGCTTGTTAATAGGTGCAAGTTGAACATCAACATCCAACCGGTCTGCTACAACCTGTACCTATACCAGAGCCATCGCCCAAGAAAGATGCAATGGAAGCACTTTAGTCCTCAGGAGGCCACATGGGAATTGGAGGAAGATTTGCGGAAATATTATCCAACCCTATTTTGAGAAAGGAGCGAACAGTGAGGAAAATGTTGTAACGAAGGGGGAGAGGATGTAATATCCCCAAAAACAATTAATTATTAAAGTCTGTAGCCACTTAGGAATTTTAATTCCATTTTGGGAAAAATTGTATTTGGAACATTATTTCTATTTATGGCAAATCCAAATTTGGAATTTGATTATTCGTAATTAATTATTGTGACTATTGGGAAAAGATTTGATTTTCACAGCCAACTCTTTGACTGTGACACATGTAAAAGACAAATCTCTTTATATATTAATTACCGAAGGACAAATGGAACAACTAGGTTGAAAACAACTGACCATGATTCCATGAGTGGGGAACAAAATTGAGTTACCTCAGGGCTCAATTTTACAAGTGAAAAATGAGTAATTTGGCCAATAACAGCCGCTGCAAATCAATAAAAAGACATAGGCATAAGATGCTCATGATATGCAACATATGGGAGGAGACATGACACTTCTTTGTATGTTGGAGAAAGGTAATATCTTGTTGTTATGAACATTGCTTTGAGTGTGAGGCAAGGGGATCTTTGATCTGAAAGAGGACTGTAGCGAAATATGATCATTGGAATTCTCCCTTATGGACTCATGGTAATTCTAGGGGGTGAATGGAGCAAGTAGTTTGGTTGTTCTGTTCTACGATTGGGTGGAACTTGGTTGTTGCATTTGTGTTCTAGCATCGATTTCAGATATGTTCTTCCACCTCTTCTTTTGAGGAACATTTTATTGTGTATTAGATGATAAGGATGAGATGAATATATGATAATTATTTATTGATGTGAATATACTCTCTAAACAAAAATAGTAAAGAAAATATAAGTTCTATCTGTTACTTGATATTAGGACTATATTGGTATAAAGAGGAATGCGGAAATATGTGTAAGTAGGTATAAATATTTATTAAAAGTTTTATTATAGGTTTCAAATAAACCTTCTTTGTAGACCTATTCCTACAAGAAGTACGTGTGTATGTTTTTACATGTATCCACACACACACACACACACACACACACATATATGATATGAATTCAAGCTAAATAGAATAGAAGTATTTTTGTGTTAATCATAACCTTTACCGTGCATGTAGATATATGCATATATGTATTCAAATTAATAAAAAATTGATTGTTGCAACCTCAAATGAAATTTTGGAAACAAATACAAAATATATTTATATATTGTGACATGTACAGATATATGGAGCCACATAAACATATAATATACTCATACACAGAAGTATTTTATCGATCCTTGATTCACATGATATTGTAGGTAAAATTCCATCGATCAGACAATACCAAAGAAATAGAAAGTTACAGTCCCTTTTACATTACATCAAATCCATGAAAAAAGTTTTAATGATATATAATACATGCTACATGGGTTGTTCAATACTTAACAATATACTTTTTTTTTAAGAAAGTATGTGTGTTCATTATTAATAAAATGATACATGGTTTGTTTAGCCATAGCCTCCTGGTGCAAGCTATTACAACCGAGTACCCTAGGGTAAGAAACCCGATACCACTAGGAAATTGAACCTGAAATTTTAATTAAAACTCCATAATCTGAACTCGAATACCTTTTTTGAGCAAGGCGATCCCCTAGAAGGGGCATCAGAGTGTTGTAGTGCTCCCTGGTAAGCTTTAGGGTAATGCCAGTGCCTTCAAGATGAGCAGCACTCCTTCAGAGGGGGTTGAGGAGTGTTATAATTCTCCTTGAAGCCTTGTAGGGGAGCATCAACGCTTCTAGGGCTGAAATAGGGGAGCACTCATCCTCAAAACCTTTGTTTCGGGGCTCTCTTCAGGTGTCAAGGATTATTTGACTTCAGTAAATCAGTTCTCCTTCTTCAAATCAAGAATATGAGATGTTATAAGTGTCTCCTTAGTGTCGTCGACATGGCAGTATGTCTGAACATCATTTGCGACACTTGTGATCAACTTGCGACACTTGCGAAAGTTGTAAGGAAGATGTGACACTTACGACAATTGAGAGGAACATGCAACACTTATCCAGCTAAGTAATTTTGACATGTAACAAAATGCCCCCCAAAGTATGAAGTTTAAAAGATGCCAACTGATAACTGAAATACTTTGTAGATGTCCAAGCAAGGGTATAGATTCAGAGAACCTGACAGAAGATGCACACAAACATCCAACAAGTATCATGAAATATTTCAAAACCCAAGGGAGGCATACCTATGCTTGGGTGATCAAGACTTAGCAGGATATGGCCGCCATAAAATACACTGTGGGTCCATAATTGTATTGATAAAAAGGTATAGCCACCAAATAAACAGTGTGGATCTATACTCTGATGACTTGGACTGATCGTAGCCACAAATAATACATAGTGGATCTATGAGATGACAAGACATAGCCACGACCAATACAAAGTGGATCTATGGAACATTGTATGTGTTCTTCATCCAATGCAAATTCCTTCGCAGCCTGGGCAAATCATATATCAAAAGTGATCACTCAACCCAAGGTCTTCTTACCAATCTCGACGTGGTATGATTCCAACCATGTGAATAGATGTCTTGATGTCAAACACGGTGGAAACAACTTGATTACCGGTCAATGGTGTGAACCGTTAACAAGTGCGAGGGAGATCACCATTAATGTCAATGATTCCCAAGGTACCCTAGTACATTCCAACGAATGTGAATAGATGAGCTAAGGTCGAACATCCACAGAATCATTCAATCAGGGGTCAATGATGTAAACCCATTGTCAAATGTGAGGAGGCCTGCCATTGAGGCATGCAGGTCCCAAAGTACTAACTGGTTTCTAAGTCTGATTCCCAGATAATGTGTTGGGGTCGACAGGAACAGACTCGTCGAGGGAGGGCCTTTATGTATCCCCCATCAATGACATGAAACGTACATGGAGATATGTTTGGTAGATTAAATGGACATGGACTGACACAGGTTTTGAGGCAAGATACTTGGGATGGATGACTCTCGAGGCAGATACTTCCCTTGAACACTGGGGCACTACAGCAAAACATGACATGGACCAAAACTATGCAATGGATACTATGACTTGCGTCGGGTGACCCAATGGAGTAAAAGGAACTTGGAGGATTGGCTCAATGAACGAGTTCAATGGATTATGACATTTGCAAAGTGACAAAGTGTCGTGTTCAAGGGCGACTCTAAGAAGTTTTGGATGATGTTCTCAAGAGACTGCTTGGCTTTCTCCTTTCAATTTTTTCCCCCATCCACATAGATGAGTACCTCTTTTTTATTTAATGAGATCGAGGAGGATAACACATGCTCGATATAACTCACCTTCGGTAAGTTCCTGTTCCTTTGTTTAACGAACCAGAAGAAGTAAGGGTTCGGTCCCATATGGACCTGTCGATGTGTGCTTTAACGAGTCCAAGGACATAAAAATCGAAGGTTTTTTGGGATTATAGAGTTTGGAAAAACACTTAAAAGATAACTCTCTTAGTTTCTTTTTCATACAGTAGTCCAACGAGACCGAAAAAGGGTTAAACTATCGCTCACAAGACACCCTTTCTGACCTTTTAACCAGCGTGAAAGGAAGCAAGATCACTCAACAATATTTTCATATTTAGAGAGTCTGAAAAGGGTTTAAAGGAGACTCCAGGGGGGTTCCTTTTTCGTGTGTTCGTATACATACGGGTCCGAAAAAGAGATAAAAGTTTACTCGGTTACGTTCTCATATTGTCGAGATCGAGAATGAACTAAGACTATTCTCATAAGTGAGACAAGGTGAATAACCGATTAGGACTGCTAGAAAACCTACGATGCTAAAGCTACAAACCAGAGTTTAGTGAAGCCATTACATCATTAGAGAAACCCAAAAATGACCATACCTTATAAAAAATGAAATTTTGTAAATAACAATTCATTTGAAAATTCATTTACCATTTCATTTGCAAGGATTTTTGGAGTAGTGGAGAATCTCATTTTGAAGCAAATCTTGTTTTTCTCGCTGCCAGAGCTATGATCGATCATTTCACCCACCATTAGAACCAGGTAGGTGTCCATCCTTTTCTCTTTCAATTGCATGGTTTTAGATCCATTTTCATAGCATTATTTATTTTAAAACACAAAGCCCTAAGTCGCCCCTCTTTGAACCAAATCGGCATGTTTTAAAAATTAATAAAATGGGGGGATTCTTTTACAAAAAATGATTTAGAGAAGGGTGATTAGGATGTATACACCCTTGCAATCAATTAGGTAGGTCATTCTTAGTAAAAGAACTCATAAAAAATCTCCCCAAATTCCCACGCAGCCCCCAAAGTCATTTTGCATTTTTAAAACATTTTTATCATTATTTGACAAATGTTAAAGGGCATGGTGGTTAAAAAGAGTGAGTGGTTTCTTTTAGATGATGTGGGCATGTTGTTTCATGTTTTAAAATACTTTTGAAAATTGCCAAAATTGCCAAAACGTGAGGAATAATGAAATTCTTGATATTTTGTTTTCTAGGTATCTTCGACAATCATGATTGAATGAAAAGAGAGGGAACATGATATGGATGATTTAGCCACTCTACGGTGTCCCCGTACACAGGCTGCTTTGAGATCTTGTGGATTTCTCAAGTTCTTCAAGTTACAAAAAATGAAGAGAGAGATGTTGTTGCTTGAGCATATGATTGGCCTCTGGGATGTTGCGGAACAAGGATTCCGTATCGACAGACAACTTCTAACCATCAAGTTAGTAGACATTTAATTTTTGACTGGCGTCTCAAAAATAGGGGTACCCATATATTTCACTGGGCAAAGGGAATTACCTGAACAAGTGGACGTGTATCTAGCATGCCACTGCATCCCAGGAGCAAGGTTGGTAGGGGGTAGGATCCCTATCAAGGATATTCGAGAGTTGCCCCTCTGGTCTATACTATTCACTATCACAAGCATGACAGGAAACACTAGTGCTCATTTGGCATTGAGATCGCAGGTGGCCTATGGTGTTCATTGTTTGGAACCAACACTATTCAACTGGAGTGCAGCATTCCTTCGGAATGTGAAGGAACAGATCTCACGGTGCAGGACTAGTTAGAAGCAGTTCGGCTATGGCTCATTTTTGGTCTCATTTTTTTTGGAGTGCATCCCTTAGACGCAGCCTCAGATAGCACTGGCGGTATGACCAGTGGATGAACCTAGAATGGAGAGATGGACTAGTCTGTCTCTGAGGCTAGTTTCGGAGTCAAAGTTCCATTTTACTGGTGATTTCTTTGACTGGCTGAGACGGCAGTACCTCTGCATAGAGGACTTCCCTTATGCTGATGTAGACTTTCGTGGGAGTATGGAATTGATTTTTCCTATGAGGGAAGACTAGGATGAGTCAGGTAAGAGACTAAGCCATAACTTGTCTAGTTTTTGTTTTTTTTTTAAGTTTTTTATGTATATGTATTTTTTTTTGGGTATGTAAAAGAGTTTTAACATATTTTTTGTTTCCAACATGCAGATAAGGGAGCAGTGCGCCCGGCTGATATACCAGTACCAGGGCATCGTGGAGGTGCCCCAGTTGCAGCAGATCCGACAGTACCAGTAGTAGGTCTCTAGGAGGTTGAGAGGAACCTCCAAGGCCTTACGATGGGTATCCCTCCTCTGCGGAGGGGGGAAGTGCCTTTACATATGGAGAGGCACACTGTAGGAGTACCAGAGAATATCAATTCTTTGTTAAGGCATGTAGTACGTGTGGTAGTGTGTTACTCATAGCACAACGTAGTGCGGGGAGATTAGAGTCTCTCCCTTGATCATGTTTTTTGTATGCCTTGTCAGGTGATGTTGTATGGGTGAACAGACCCAATATTTTTCTCTTCTACACACTTTTTGATGTAATACAAACATTTCAGTCACGCCATATATATATATATACAGTTTCGAGTTTTTATGATGCCAATGATTTGTACATGATGATGTCCGTGATGTGTTTTAATTTACATGTAATGTACAATTTTGCTTTCCTTGAATCTTATATGTGGGCAAGATACCGATCCATGATATAATTAGCTAATGAATCTGAAACACTATTAAGTTCTCTCAGAATGTGTCTATATTCGATGTAATTGAAAATTCGTTCGAGACGACAAACTTGCAAGTGTAGACGTAGCAGGATAGGACTATGGATATCATAGATGCGGTTGAGTCGATAAACCACGAGTTGGGAGTCTAAGTAGACAATGATGCGAGAGACACCTAGAGAGGAGGCTTTGGTCAACAGTCCAATGACAACATGATATTCTACCATATTGTTGGTTGCTGGTCCTAAAAAGATACCTCTTGAGCTCACCACCTCATCAAATTGGTAGATAACCCAAGCTGCTGAAGCAATGTTATGGGAATGTCGGCTGGCACCATCCATGAACGCAAAAAAAATAGGAAAGGAAGACGTCATATGCGCATGAAAACACAGGCACAATCATCAGTGGCAATGGTAAAGACTCGAGCATGAGAAAGAAATAGACACACCAAAACTAAATACAATAATGTACAAAGTACAAATGCTAGGCGATCTAGGCATAGTACTTCTTAAGGTAAAGCCCATTTCGGGGCTCTCCTAGGGAAATTCCTTCATGATCAACTAATTCATAGGCACCTTTATGTAGGACACATTTTCCGATGTAGGGACCGTGCCACATGGGTTCTAACTTTTCTGTCCCCAATTTATCGTGAGCTTGGTCATAAATAAGGACTAAGTCTCCTTCCGCGAAAGTGTGAGGGTGGATGGATTTGTCATATTGACTTTTAATTCGTTTTTGATGTGCCTCATTGGCGAGAGCAACATTGTGACGCATTTCGTCCAGTTTGGATAGATACAAAAATCGTTCTTCTTCAGCAGAAGTATGAGGCAGGAGTTCTACTTTTAGTTTGAGTGATGAAATCTCACACTCGATCGGTAGGACGGCTTCAATGCCATAGACCAACTGGAAAGGAGTGAATCCAGTTGAAGTTTTCACAGAGGTGTGATAGGCCCAGAGAGCGGAGAACAATTGTAGATGCCATGATGTTTTGTTGTCCACTACCATGTGTTGGATCATGGTTTTCAGGACTTTGTTGATGGCCTCAACTTGTCCATTTTCTTGAGGGTAGTAAGGGGATGAGTTTTCATGGTGAAAACCTAATTTGACATGTAACTCGCTCATCATCTGGTTTTTGAAGTGTGCACCATGGTCAATGACAATGGCATGTGGTACACCAAAACAAGTTATGATGTGGTTGAAGAGGAATAGAGTTGTCGTACAACTATCATTCAGGAAGGTAGGCATAGCCTTAGCCCATTTGGTGAAGTAGTCAATGGCAATGATGATGTAACCATGCCCCCCAGCTGAGGTATTCTTACACTGCATGAAATTGATGCCCCATTTGGAAAAGGGGTTGATGGTGATGATAAGGTGCAACATCATAGGGTGGGTGCATGCCTTCTTGTTGAAGATTTGGCAGGGTGGGAATTTCTTGACAGCCTCGATACAATCTTTGAAAATTAAGGGCCAAAAGTAGCTGGCACGTAGGATTTTTTGGGCTGTGGCCATTCCGGAAAGGTGACCACCATAGGCACCAAGGTGACAATCATTCAAAGCGCGTTCAGCCTCCTCGTGAATCAGACATCACCGCAGGATGGTGTCGATACCACGACAATACAAAGTGTTGCCGAGGATGATATAATGACGAGAGTGGTGACGAATGCATCGACGCTCTTTATGAGATATGTTGGGCTAAAAATGTTGTGTTTGAAGGTAGAGGATAATGTCTCCGTACCAAGGATAAGAGGTGCTGATGAGGAAGAGAGATTCATTAGGGAGAGAATCTCTAGGTTTGATATTTTCATCAGCACGAGGGAGAGCATAGATAAGCTCGAAAAACACAAGGGATTTTTTTGCTTTAGCCTTTGTAAACTCAAGATCGAATTATTGAAGAATAACGATCCATTTCGAATATTTGCCCCCAAGTACTTTATGTGTCCGGATGTGGTACATGGGGTTGGAGTCTGCGATTACCATGGTGGTGCGCAATAAGATGTAGTGGCAGAACCTTTGGACAGCGATGACGGCTACCAGAGCCAGTTTCTCAACATGCGAATATCTGAATTTGGGTCCAGATAAACTCTTGCTCAGATAATAGATCACATGTTCTTCCTCGTTGGGGTCTTCTTGGACTAACACCATTGCGATGGTGGAAGTAGAAGCGGCCAAGTAAAGGATATAATCCTTTGTATATTGAGGGGGATGTAACAAAGGTCCATGGGTCGAAGCATGCTTGAGAGAATTGAATGAATGTTGAGCTGCGTCATCTTAGATGAAAGGGACGTTCTTTTGCAGTAACCACATAAATCCTTTAGTGATCTCGGCATAATTGCAGATGAAATGACAAAGAAAGTTTTCTTTGCCTTGCAAACTTTGGAGTTGGGTTAAATTGGTAGGTGGAGGTAAGGCTAAGATGGCCTTGATCTTTAAGGGATCCACCCTGATCCCATCTTTGGAGACAATGAAACCAAGGAGTCGACCGGATTCAACAGAAAAAATTCATTTGTGTGGGTTCAGACGAATACGGTAGAACCTCCATCGCAGAAAAATCATGCGTAAATGATCAATGTGATCGGATCGATTTAACGAATGTGTGGGTAAATCATCGAGATACGGTTCTTCTATATGTTTGATGTCATGAAAAGCGTACAACATGGCTCGCTGGAAAGTGGATAAAACATTTTTAAGGCCAAAAGGTAGCTTTCAGTAGGCAAAAGTTCCCCAAGGGCAGATGAAGGTTGTCTTGTGTTGATCTGTAGGAAATATTTCAATCCCGTTATATCCAGAAAATCCATCCATGAAAGAAAAGATTATACTCCCCGTGCAATTATCGATAATTTGGTCGATGAAGGGTGTAGGGTAGTTTTCCTTAGGACAAGCTTTGTTGAGGTCTCGATAGTCAACACAAACATATATGGTCCCTTGTTTCTTAGCAACCGGAACAAGGTTGGAGACCCATTCAGTTAAAGGGACGGGATAGATAAAGCCAGATTTTAGAAGTTTTTCAATTTCATCCTTTATAGCTGTGATTTTCTTGAGATGAACCAGGTGAATCTTTTGCCAAACTAGTTTCACATCAGGGTAGGTTTTGATTTCATGGATGACGATTGAAGGGTTGATCCCTAGAATTTCCTCATAACTCCATGCGAAGATGTCGCGGAATTCCTTGAACAAGGTGGTGTAAGAAACTACTTCGTCAGGTGTGCAATTAGTAGCAAGGTTAATGTTTTCCACGACGCCTTCTTTGATTGAAATGTCAATCGTGATTGTGGTGGAGATGTTACCCATGTTCCCCTCAGAAAGAGCATCTTGTGTGAGGATAGGAGATTGCGGAGGTTCGGTAACATCGGGGGGGAAGATAGATTTCATGTCTTGGATTTCTTCCAAAGGTGGAAGAAAAGAGGATCGATGGTGGTTGTCATCCCAGGGCAGATCATCAATGCTAAGCATTTCCATGATAGATTCATCCGAAGAAAAAAATTGGGAAATGTAATCAACGATGGATGATAGGGAATCTAACCACGAGGGCACCGAATAAGTATCAGGTGCTAATGAATGTGAAGTGTTCGAAGAGGGAGAGACAGATTGAATAGCTATGTATCCGGCCTCAGTTGGGCTCAGTGGCATTGTGTCCCCGAGCACATTGAATTCCAAAGGACTAGGCACAACCCAAGGGTCGGATGATTCCAAGGATTGATAAGGCATATTCGAAATCATATTGACGACGGAAATATGATGTACGGTAAGTGGAAGTGGTGTAGGGAAGGTACCCATGAGGCTAGAATCTTTCAATAAGCCAACACCAACGCTTTCATACGTAATCGGGTGGTCTCCCAAAAATGGAATGTTGTTGGTAGCAGGGATGCAAGTGTCGGGTGTGTAGAAATCGAGTTGATCGATGGTAACAATTTTTCCTTGATGGGGGAATTGTACACATCAAAACACTGACGAGACGACGACAGTCATAGCATAGAACCAACTTCTTCCCAGTAGTAGGTTGTAATCAAGGGGGCCATCGACCACCTCGACATCAACAGTAACAGTTTTGCCGCCCAGTTGAAAGGCTAAGGATTGTAATAATCCATGAAGATGAAAACCTCATCCATCAAAGGCACGTAACATGGTAGCAAATTTGCTAAGGGCAGTTGATTTCAAACCTTTCCAACAGGATAGAGACATGACACAGGTCGAGGCTCCCTCATCCAGGATAGTCTGGTGGATTTGTTGATTGTGAACAACCACATCGATTTGGAAAGATAGATGGTGGGAGAGTCGCGGTTGATGATCATTCAGATTAAACGTGAGGTAGTTTGATGAATCGGGATCGAAAGTGCCAATAGCAGCTAAGAGCATTCTCCGTTGGTTGGGACAGTGTTGTAGAAATTCCAAGGTGGACATGGCACACAGGGCTTGGGCCAAATCTTCTACAATATTGTAGTTTTGGGCAGCCCGTGAATTAGGATTGAATGTAGATTTCTGGATGGTGCTCTTAGGAGGGCGTAGGATGGGGTCAAAAGAAGTTTTCTCAATCTAGAGTGGCCCAGATGGAGGGCTAATAGATGGAGGATTGACGGTGGATGGTAACAGGTCTTTCATAGAACCGTTAGCGATCTTTGGGTTATCAGGTTTAACTGGTGTGTCATATGTCGCAGAGCGAGTTGTTAGATTAACTCCGTTAAAAATGCAAATGTGGGCACTTGTCGAGGCCTCATCATGGGGTTGGTTGGAACTACCCCTCGACATGGGGGTTTGTGCAACCAACGATTATTGTTGCGGAAAAGGCTGAGTGAGCACAGTGGGTTGCGAATTTCCTTTGAAAAGTTTGGCCACTTCATCGCGATGTGGGAAGTCTTGAGTGTAGTGATCGTCACCACAAATGAGACATGTGAATTTAGGTTTTCATTGTGGTTGTTTCCCGGCAGTAGGGGTTTGCGGTTAGGTCTTGGGCTACTCATTGTTGTTATTCTTCTTTGGTTTGTTTCTCACTTTCTTCTTGCCTGCAAGTTGTTGTGAAGGGGTTGACTGGACCGCATTCACATCAAGGACCTGAGTTTGAGGCAGGGTATAAGAGGGTTCGATCGGACTGGGAGCAGCCATGGAAGTGGGCCACTGGATTGTTCCAGTAGACTGAGTAGTAGATTGAGTTTTGACGGAGCCAATAAGTCCATCCGCATGCGAAGCAGTCGATGGTTTGGATGGATCATTATTGGCATGGGTAGTGTTCGGTATCAACTCATATAGAGTACCAGATTGTGAATAGACTAAGTCTAAGTACTGAGCCCCAACGATGGCTTCTTCCTCGGTGACTATGCCACCCATGGAAACATCACGAGCATTCTGGGGTAATAGTGATTTCGTGAACCATTCTGCTAACAATTGGTTGGGAATGACCGCTTTGATTAGCCTTCGTCATCGTCTCCATTCATGGATATGATTGGAGATATGTATGGAAGTTGTCTGATGAAGAGAGGTTAATAGTTCAGTACCCGTCTCATATTGAATGGGTAGTTGGAAATGTGTGAGGAAGGACATGGCAAGGGAGTTGAAATCGTGAAAGGATGTGCGTGGTAATTCAATATACCATTTTGCTACGGAACCCGTGAGGATTCGTTGGAAAAGATGCAAATGAATCGAATCGTCCATGAGGGAGTTGGATGAACACCACAAATGGAAGGTCATCACATGATTGTTTGGGTCTTCTCTGGGCTTTCCCTCAAATTTTGGGATATCAGAAGGAATTCTAGCTAGAATGGCTGGCCAAACCGGAGAATGACAAATGGGATCATTCATTAACCCAGACAAGTCTAGAAGGTCCAGGGTGGCTAGAAAAGGTAGTTGTCAGTTAACCTGTGGGTAATGCTAGTGTGACAGCGGGACACTAGTGGGGCCCAATACTGGGTTATGTGGATATTTATAACTTGTGGGCCCTCTCATGTGAGGTTGGTTTTGACCAAGGTACATAGGATTTGGGATGTTTTGAGAAGTGTTTGTGAGTGGAGGATAACGGGATGGGTTTTGTGGATTATAGGGTGGGTTTGGCATTTGTCCATAAGGGGGTTGTTGCAGAGTCTCAACATTTTGTCCCATGGAGGCATGCGGATTTCCTTGAAAATGGACGCTCCACGGATTGGGTGTGGCAGACACATTTTGTCCTTGTGTTTGACGATGTACTCTGGATTGAGGCTGCCCCCCAGCATGAGGGTGCCCCCGGAATGGAATTTGTCCTCCGGTGGGAGGATGCTCCCCAGCGGTGGGGTTCCCTCCGAATGGAATTTGTCCTCCAGAGGGGGGATGCCCCCCAGTTTGAGGTAGAGTTCCTGGGATCTGAAAGCTAGATGCCAATGACTAACCGGTGTTGTTGATCAGGTTAGGAACACCAAGGACAGTTCCTCCGGGTTGTTGGATAGGTATGGAACTTCCCGGTACATTTTGCGTAGTGGTTTGGGCAGTGGTGGTAATGGAAGCGTTCAGTTCCCTAAATCCAAAAGGGAGTATAGGTCTTGGTGTTACAGGTGTGCCAATAGGGGCTTGATTAACTACCGCATTTCCGATAGGGATAGTCAGAATGTGCGGGGCCATTGTCAAATGGGTTGTCTAGAG
>JZKD02S0120171.1:121717-133012 GCA_000966675.3 Picea glauca | reverse complement strand
ATGGGTTTTGTGGATTATAGGGTGGGTTTGGCATTTGTCCATAAGGGGGTTGTTGCGGAGTCTGAACATTTTGTCCCGTGGAGGCATGTGGGTTTCCTTGAAAAGGGGCGCTCCACAGATTGGGTGCCGCAGACACATTTTTTTCTTGTGGTTGATGGTGTACTCCAGATTGAGGCTGCCCCCAGCATGAGGGTGCCCCCCGAATGGAATTTGTCCTCCAGTGGGAGGATGCCCCCCAACATTAAGGTTCCCTCTGAATGGAATTATTCCTCCGAAGGGAGGATGCTCCCCAGTTTGAGATAGAGTTCCCAGGATATGAGAGCCAGACGTAAATGACTGACCGATGCCACCGATCGGGTTAGGACCACCAAGGCCAGTCCCTCTGGGTTGTTGGATAGGTATGGAACTTCCTGGTATAATTTGGGTAGTGGTTTGGGCAGTGGTGGTAGCAGAAGCATTTAATGCCCTGAATCGAAAAGGGAATGTAGGTCTCAGTGTTACAGATGTGCCAATCGAGGCTTGATTAACTACCGTGTTACCGGCGGGGATGGTCGAAATGTGAGGGGCCATTGTCGAATGGGTTGTTTGGAGGGGAATAGTAGACCTTGGGCCAATGGATGGTATGTTTGGACCAACGGTTGGTGTGGCTGTAAAAGTGATAGTACCAGTTAAATGATTTGGGGGTACGATGTAGGAAAAAGGTGCATCGACACCCTCTCCTGTTCCATAAATATCTCGCACCAAGCATGGCGGACTCCGAACAACGTCCGCAGTCCAAAAAGGGTCAATGGCTAATGGGTTTTGAGAAGACCTGGATGGAATGTCAGAAGGATTGATGACAACAAATTCTCCAGTGTAATTCAGGTGGAGGATCTGTCATTTGTATCCCTCCGGAATGTGATAAGCTTCCGGAGATTCTGAGACAATTCGAAAATCCTCCAAGGGAATGGGAAATTCTTCCTGGGAAGTTGTAGTATTAGGAACCTCGCTCCGTTGAGGGGATTCTTCTGTAGAATGAGGGGGTAAAGGGGTGTTTCCTTCCATATTTTCAGGAGGAAGTCCCTGTAGCCTCCATGAGTGGCATGGATGGTCGATGTTGGCAGGAAAGAGTTGGCGAAATAAATCTATGGCCAACTAATGAAAAGAAACAAAACACGCTAGAAAAATCTAAGAATCACAACCAAGCAAACAGGACTTTCTTTTGATGACCGTACTAGTTGGTGATGAAATCCAATGTCACGTGATCAAGTCCATAAGAGGCGGGGATACAGTGGAACAGTTACAATGGTGACCTGCTTAACGAACTTACACCTTGGTGCAAGATTCCACGCAGTAATTGTGGATTTACCCTCCAAGGAGCCCGAGTGAGTTTGACCAATGTCTGCTTCAGGTACAGTGAGACTTCCCATCACCGTCACCTTGTGTAAGACCCTAAAGATTATGGCCACTAAGGTTACCAATTCTCAGTCAGCCCTTGGGTGGGAACAATCGACAGTCCGATCCGAACATACGGGCAGGGTATCAAGCCTGAAATCAACTAAAAGGCTTCCACACAGTAATTGTGGATTTACCTCAAAGTGATCCCCATAATACGATCTGACCACCACAATCAGTTAAACCACGGAGGGTTAGTCCCCATAGCTTACCCGAATGTGACCTCGTGCGTAACCCCTGTGTGAGAGGGGGATCCCAGGGAGACTTATACAATAACTAGATTTATTCTCCCTAACTCGGGATGCTACTGTTTGTTTTGGAAACTTTGGAGAGTTATGCTCATAGCCCTAATCCAAAGTACTAAGCCTAGTCTACTGTTGGTGGAGGATCGTAGAAAAGAAAAATTTCTAGATAACTTTTAATTAGCATTGATTTTTATGGTTGTTCTTTACGCAAAGGGGTGCATGGAAGTGAAACAAATGGAATTCTGACTGAGACGCAAAGAATGCATCGAACATGATAGGCAGTCATTTATTTTTGATGAACATCTAGCTAAGGGAGAGAGAGAGTTCTTTTCACTAATCAAGCACAAATAAGGAATTCCCTCAAATGATTCTTTTCTCAATCAAATCGTGATGTAATGAAAAAACTTTTAAATGCCTTCTAATATGCACAATCAATCATAAAGATGTCTTTTATTGTTTGTGTATGAGTGATGATCAATACAACACAATGCTCATCTTTCTAATTATTTTTCTTGTATGAATGAAAACCAAACTAGCACAAGCAAAAGTCACACAAACAATATACCCTTTCGTAGCAATCAAAACAAAAAGCGAAAGAAAAGAAGCAATCAAAGAAAAGAAAAACAAACTTCACACCCAAAAGAAAAAGTTGAAAAATAATGACCTTGACTGAAATTGAGATGAAGAGGTCTGGAGGCCTTTGATGACCTTCACCAGGGTCTTTACTCAACTGATGAGGAGAGAAAAATAGTGCATGGGTTTCAAACTTTACTCAATAGGAAAAACTCAATGAAAATAGTGAAGAAGGCTACAAGATCCAACTAACAAGATGTTTATTCTTCAAAGAAGACAGATGTCAAGGCTGAAATGGAAGACAAATTGACTCACAAGGTCACTCAGCAGAGGAGATACAGAGGAAAAACCCTGACAAAACAATTCTGGGGGTTTTTTGAGCCAAATAGGGTTGGTGCTCTGTTTCCAAAGGCAAGGGGCGTTATAGCGCTCTATTCAAAGGTATGGGGGAGCGTTGGTGCTCTGTTAATACTAGGACAGGGGCGCCAGGGTCTAAAACTCCAAAAAATGTCAAAAAATTCCAAGAACTGAAATTCAAATTCGACAATTATGCTGAGTATGATGGGGTAAGGAGCCAATCAGCTCATGAAACTAATCAAAAGAGGAGTGAACCAGGTCTGAAACAATCAAGGGCTAGAACAAGGTCAATGAGGAGAAAAATACAAATAAGAAGTTTCGATTTGAGGCTATCTCCCCAACGAAGTCGCCAGTTTCTTTTGTAGGAAAATCTCTCTGCGGACAGGTAGATCGCCTCTAAGAGATTGACCCTAACTCTAGACAGAAAATGCTTAACATGGACACTGACTTCCTTTCAAATCTATCTAAACTAACACATGAGAAGGGAGGATGACAGAGGTACCTTTTATCGACGTTTGTCCCTGCACACTCCGAGTTGTGCTTCAATCCCTTTGCTTCTCGCTAGATCCCGTGGACACACAAGATACGACCACTTCCTACTCTATTGATATTATCTTGAAAACATATCTATCAATTAATGATAATTTCATGTGACATTAGACACAAACTAGAAAGAAACAGGCCAAGCGTGTCATATTGATGAGAATAACAATAGCAGTACTTACAATCGTAGATGCGAATGCGACAACTTCGTCAAGTCCCCTTCGTCTAACCCTTGCCTGAAAGATCCTCAACCTGGATGAAATCAACATCATTGATCACTCTCCTTTGGCTGACTGTGAGTTTCCTCCAAGATCATAAGTTTCATATCTTCAGTTCTTCCACCCTTTCCACCATGATAGAGCCTGTTTATATAAGTTAAGGAGAGCTTAACCTCTTGAGTTATCTTTAGAACAAGTTTGGAAACTTCTCCTTAGATCAGGGATCTCTTGATGAAACCAAGAATTTTAACACAACTGCCTCCTAATCTCAAAATATCCTCCCCTTATTCTCCTCAACGGGCCAACTACTGCCTCAGATCAGGCAGTGCTCCCTTAGAAGGGGCATCAGAGTGATGTAGCACTTCCTGGTAAGCTTTAGGGGAGTGCTAGAGCCTTCAATATGAGCAACGCTCCTTCACAGGGGGTTGAGGAGCGTTATAACTCTCCCTGAAGCCTTGTAGGGGAGCTTCAGCGCTTCTAGGGCTGAAATAGGGGAGCGCTCCTGCTCAAAACCTTTCTTTCAGGGCTCTCTTCAAGTGTCAAGGATTATTTGACTTCAGTAAACTGGTTCTCCTTCTTCAAATCAAGCATATGAGATGTTATAAGTGTCTCCTTAGTGTCGTTGACATGGCAGTATGTCTGAACATCATTTGCGACACTTGTGATCAACTTGCGACACTTGCAAAAGTTGTAAGGAAGATGTGACACTTACGACAATTGAGAGGAACATGCGACACTTATCCAGCAGAGTAATTTTGACGTGTAACACCTAGTGGTAGGATGTTCAGATCGGTCCTTATAATTTGACCATCTAAGTTGAAATAAAAATCTAAAATATAGTCAATTACTTTCCTTTTAGTACCTCTCGCTAGTTGCACAAGCCATGATTTTGCGTGCTTCAGTCTCTTAAGTTTATTTGACTCTACTACCTTCGGATGAATATAACTGAATGTTGCTCTGGGGTCAATTATAACAAAAATTCGAGTGTCATGGATTTTACCTTCGATTTCTACCACTGAGGAATGGTGGTCAGCTTGTCGGCCATCGATGGCTACATTTATCCAATGTAGGCTCCTGCCCACATCTCCCACTGTCGAGGCTTCTTCCAAATTATGAACGACAGTTCCTCCTCAAATGAGTCTCTCCACATTCCCAACACTTTAGTGGCTAACGGGAGTTGTCCCCAAACTTCTTCATTCCCAGGTTTACCGGTTTAGCACTTCTTAGCGCATTCGGGTGGTTGAAGTGAGAATCTTTTCTTGGGAAACTTTTTACTATATTCCGATGAGGATATGGCTAATATCCCTTCTTCCGCTGGTTCATTCAATTTTTCTTCTTATCCTTCCCGGCTTTGGCAAACTCCACCCGTTGCTTATAATGATCATAGAACATTTGTGCTTTCCTAAATAGTTCACTCAAGGATTTGGGGTTGTCAAACTCGATCCTGTCCTTATAGGACTATGGTAAGTAGCTTAAGAATTGTTGGATTTTTACCTTATCCTCTTGGATGTACGGTACAAACCTTAATAGTTACAGAAATTTATTTATAAGGTCCTCCATCGTCATCTGTCCGAGTCATAACTCGCAAAATTCTTTTGTCTTCCTTTCATAATAATTTTTAGAAAGGTATTTTTTCTTGAAATAATTCTTAAAGTCAGACCATTCCAACTATTTCTCCTTTAGGCCCTTGGCCAATTTCAGATCTTGCCACCAAATACCGGCCTTCCCTTTCAGACTGTAGATGGCCATCCTGACCTTCATGTTGATGGAATAGTTATAGGTTTGGAAGTACTTTTTGATGTCCAACAACCATGCCTTTTCTTATTCTCGTGTCCTAGACTCTTCATCAAAGATAGTGTGTTTAATATTTTTAAATTATCCTTCAAGGTGGTCTACTTGTTTTCTTTTCCTGTCTGTTTTAGGTCCATCTTCAGCTGGAGGCGTTCCTTCAGATGAGCTGTCTGTTTTTTCTGTTTCTGGACCAGAGTTCTTGGAGGCTCTTTTGCTAACTTCTTCATCATTATTATTGTCTTTTGGGCTTTTCTTGGTCACTAAACTGTGCAGTAGGACTTCATTTATCTCTTTCTATTCCTATTGTGCCTTCTTCAATTTTTCATTGTCTGCTTTAAAAATCTATAGTTCAACAATAAGATTCCTCATTTTTTCCAACACTTCTGTGGGTGAACTTCCATCACTGTTTTGCCTTGTATCTCTAGGGGGTCTTTGCTGTGGATTACCTTCCATCCTATTTTCTACATTGTCCTGAGCTGCCATAATTAATCACCAAAATAGAAAGAGCTTTCCGTTTGTAAGCAAAAGTTTTATTAGTTTTTAAATAAAACAAAATATCTATTAAGCAATTAAAATGGCCCTGTTCAGGCCCAATTTTGTAACTTTTTCTCTGATCCCATATGTAATGTACCTCAAATTTCTCATAAAAAAACAAATTATTTTGGTACATTATTTACCTTCGTTTAATCAAATCGTATGGCAGGTACTTACATTTTTTCTTTGAAATCTTTATGCCATACTAACTTAATACTTAAGGGATGTTCCCAATGATTACAAGTATTTTTCCAACCTATATGTTGCTATCTAGATACTAATAAAATATGTTTATTACAAGTATTTTTCCAGCCCATATGTTACTATATAGATTTAATACAATACATGTATTACAAGTATTTTTCCAACCCATATGTTACTATATAGATATTAATACAATGCACGTATCTACGCATACACTATGATTCGAGTTTTTTTTAAGCTCCCTTGTTAAAAGAATCAAGCTATTTCAACTTTTGCGCATGAGGTTATATCCTGAGAGTTAATACTTGTACCCTTACCTAGTTGTGTCAATATCAGAATTCAAATCCTTAATGTAATACATATCAAGAATAGGTTTAAGGATATTAATGTTGATTTATGAGTTGCTTCAATGTGTTTTCCTTTGATGGCTTCATTTTAGTTACAATACAATTGATCTCCACCATAACGATTTGAACCTCGATCAATTCTACACAGTTCTCGGTGTAACCAAAATAACTAATCCTCCTCTTCCTGTTGGAGTAACTAAAACATAACACAAAGACCATATAGTTTAGCGACCTATTAGTTCCCTGGTCAGTCATGGGTTGACTGCAATTAAATTCACATCTTCAGCATCAAGGGAGATGGATGTATCCGTCAGAAGGAATTTAAGGCTCTGTTCTGAAATTAAATGGGGGTTCTCTCAATCATCAGTCCTGATGAACCTTCCACCTGTTCTTCCCAATCCTAAAGTGCCAACTTTTACCTAACACATGGATTGTACCTCTCGTGCTGTAAATAATGGTACTCATCCCTCTTAGGTTTTAGCGGTCTCACTTCTGTCCTAGTGACTCTGAAGGAGACAGTTCTGTGATATACATTCCTCCACAGGGAAAGGCTACTGCCTCTATAGGCAAAACCTTGGTGAAGATGACAACAACACCGACTACCTCGTAATTTTTTCTAAGGAAACTATCATGTCTCAAATTTGAAACAGAGTTCAATGTTTGGTTCAAATAAAAGAAAAAATTTACTTCCTGAAATCTTTACTGTGGTTGTAAAGAAGTCCTTTACTCTCGACAGTTATGTTCAGAGTTTATGTATTTTATTTTATTTTGGTTTTGTGTGTATAAGAGGTTTCTGCTGTATCCGAGAGTCACCACTCTTTACCTCTATGAGTCTAACGTTATACCTCGTGTCCACTGTTTGTGTTCTAGGAAATTATTTCCGGTTCATTCTTCTTGTTTACCCTATGTCTAGTAATTGTATTTGGGAGTAACTTAGTGTAGTTCAGAAGAGTTTGTTATTATGCCGTGTCAAGGTTCTAGGAAGATTAGGGTCAAGCCTGACTCTTAACGTCCTTGTTTCTTCTCTATGGCTAACATATATTATTTGTATTAAGGCAGAGGTTTATCGAGAGCTTAACTCTTACTAATTTATAGTACTTTTCGTGAGAACTTTTGTTGACTGTGTGTATGTTGTATTTCCTTATATTCTTCGTTTACTGTTCGTAAAGGGTCTTCAATGAAAGTTTTAACTCTTGAATTCACAGTGTTATTTTATTTTGAAAGTAATTGTGAAATTTTGTAAAAATGGGATTCTTTGTATTAATGGTTGGACTCTGCCTGTTGCAAGGGTACCCACCAGAGGTTCCAGGATCCATCCTACCCCTCAGCCAGGTTTGATATGAGACCAAGGGCATGACGACTAGAGGGCGGGGTATTTTCGGCTACTAAGTTAAGTATTCTAGGCATAACTATAATTATCAATTTACCCTTTGATTCTATATTTAACGTCTTACAAAAAAAATTCTGTGATGGTCAAATGCAGGCATGCCCACTTTACGGTGCTAGGACTGGCCTCTACCCACTATGACAAAGGTACTCGGGTTCCGAAATAGTGGCTCTCAACTTGCTTCTTAAATTCAAATCATGGTGGTCATAAGGTTGTTCGTAGCTTTCTCTTCTTAAACATAACCCTTTTCCATGCTCCAATTTCTTGTACCAGATGTCTAAGGGTTAACCATGATATATATTTTTTTGTGGTTAAAAGTCTAGTTAAGGATATGTATACAATCAAGTGTAATGTAGGGAAAAGATTGATATTCAAAACTAGAGGACGACCAAACAAATTTAAATTTTATTGTTTGGGAGATCTTAAAATCTGTTAAACTTAGTATTGAAGGGACCTTCTTTCTATTTGAAGAAAAAGATTTCGGGGTAATTTGTCGTTGGCGTTCTGTATTTTATCTCCGTAATTAATGTATGCGGAAATCTCTATGTAAGTTACAGTAACTATCATTTCTTGTTTTTATTAAAGGTTGTATGATTAATCTCTTGTTAACGCCATTCTTATTTTGAATTTACCCCAAAGGGGATCTTGCGGAAACGGGGTTTCGCACCTGCATCTTGTAGATTCTTGTCTTTAAACCAAATGCATCTTCATATTAGAGATCATTAACCCTGTAAATTCCTAAAATAGTTTTCTGGAAAACTATGAAGTAATTTGAAGGGTATCCTAATCTTACCATTATTGTCCGAGGTGTAGAAATGCTACAACCATGAACTAAAAAAAAAACTTCTTTGTTCCTCTCCACATGTCGCACGATAAAATTGGAATGGGATACCCTACCCTTGTGTAGGAAATAGTGCCCACACACAACATATATGTAAGATGCATCCTAAGTTGATAATGTATCAGTGAAATCATTATTCACTTACCCATAGCATGATACTAGCATGTATATCCCTTTATTCGGGCAATTCATATAATTATATCGTTAAGTTTAGGGTAGCCTGGATTTTTTATTGTGTTCATTCCCATGTGCTTCATTATTTTGGTTTTATCCAAGTTCGACTATGTGTATCAATCTGTCTAGGAATTAAATTCTAGAATTAAATATGCTTGCAATAGATCTGTTCATTCATTAATACATATTCGATTTGACTTAAATCTTTAAATTTAAAGAAACATTTCCAGAAAATGAATCCTACAATTTGTTGCTTATTTTATGAGGATATCAAATATTTTATATGTATGTACAGGTTCTAAATCAAGAGTAGAGGTTACCAGGGAATGATTCTAGAATTGATATGTAAACTATTCAACAGTAAATTGGACTATATATCTCATGAAATCAAACAAACTTTGTCTAGGTTATTTAATGCATACCATCTTTAAGGATTCCACTACATCAATAACCAATTCATCCCACAAAGGCAGAAATACTGAAATTTAGATACAGTAAATGACTTACAACAATTATACGATCATTAAAACAAATACTAGAAACCATTTCAGTTTAGATTTAACATCCACAGTACATTAGATATAAAATCATTAAGACAGATAAGGATTAGAGTAGCATATATGAACTAAAATCATGGAAAAATAAAGGGAACAACCACGTTCCTCCCAATCATAGAACCGAGAAGCCAAGATCACTTGCACAATTCACCCCCTAGCCTGACCATGAGTCCATGAGGGTGAACTTGGAAATCCCTCTTCAACAATGTCCTTCAATTCACTAGCTCCCCCTTGCCTCACACTCATTCAGTGTTCATAACAACAAGGAAAAAATCAATAGTCTCCTTCCCAACATACTTGGCAGCATCATGCCTCCTCACATATGCTTATTTATTAATTGCCTAGGTCCTTTTTCCCTCCCTTGGGAATTTTTGCATCTTCTTAAATCCCTGATTTTTAGGAGTTTCCAATAGCCAAATCACTAATTTTTCGCTTGTAAAAATCATCCTAGGGGTAGTTCCAACATGTTCCCCACTCATGGAGTCATGGTCCACTACTTTTAACATGGTTGTTCCATTTGTGCTTCTGCAATCAATATAAAATATTATGTTTTTAAACAAGTCTCATTGTCAAATAGTTAGTTGGGTCAAATTAGATCTCTGCCCAACAGTCACAATAATTTATTACAAATAACAAATTCGGAATTCGGAATTGCCATAAATGGCAAAAAAAATCCCAATTCAAATTTACTAAAAACGAAATAAATTTCCAGAAATTTAAATTTCCAAAAAATATTTTATTTTGGGGGATGTCACATGTTCTTACCACTTAATTTCCATGGATTCTTGTATACTTTTTCAAAGCATCTTCCTGTGAAGGCCATGCTTAAATCTATACCAAAAGGGGACCACATTGGAGACTTATTCAAATAGACCCATCACTTCTAGAGGCTTCTTAACTTATTCTAGGTTTGACTTGAATGTCAACCAATTTTCCAACATTACATGGGTTATGGTCAAAGTGGTTATGGGTGACATTAGTTAAAGTAATTAGAGAGTATACATGTTTATATGTATAGGGGTTATAATTATTAACAATTAGGAGATATGGGTGTAATGGGTTGTATGAGTGAGGTGTTAGGATTAGACATCATAGGTGTAAGGGTTTAGTTCTTTACTATTACGGTTTATATTTTAGGGTTATAAAGGTTGAGAGTTAGTAGAAAGGGATAATATTAGTAAGGGTAAAAGTGGTTATGGTTTATGGATTAAGGGTTTTGAGTATAAGTGTCAAGGGATAAGAGTTTTAAGGATTAGGGGTTACAAGAGTTAGCATTTATGGATTGGAAGGGATAATTATGTTTAAGGGTTACAGTGGTTATAGATTTTAGGTTTTATAGGTTCATGAATTATGATTTATAGGTGCAACTTACATAGTTTCTAAAAAATGTGTTTTTTTTTACTCGAAACACGAGCACGAGAAACCATCGAGTACTGCCCCACATTTTCTCGGAGTTAAACAAGGGAAACAATTCATCATAATTACAAGCGTAACCCGATGGGGACATCATGCGAGGCCCTATACAGGCTCTTGACCAGGGATTGGACCTCAGACCCTCTATCGAGCAAACAACAAAATCATCCACTTGAGCTAACCCATCGAGCTTGTTTCTCAAAAATGTGTTATAAGAGTATAGACAATATATTTTTCATATGGGTTAAGGCTTAGGGTGAAGAATTAGACATTATATAAGTTATCTTAGAGGTTATGGATGATAGTTGTTATAAAATTTAATTATTATGTTGTTAGGGGTTATAGAATTTATGGGTCAAATATTAGATGTTATAAGAGATAAGGGTTAAATGAATGAAAAGGTTTAGGTTTTATATTTATTGAAGAATATATAAGTTAGTATTTATAGATGGTATGAATTATATATTTTTGGGTTTATAGGTGTTAAGGGTTATAACTCTAAAAGGTTAGAGGCCTCAAGGTTTAAGAGATGATAAGGGTTAGGATTTATAAGCACTAGGAGTTAACATGTTTATTTCTCACATTAAGGCTCATTGTGTTTGTGGTTCATAAAAGTTAAATTTATTACAGATTAGGGGTTGCGTGTGAGGGATTATAATGGTTATGGGCTATAATTC
>JZKD02S0120171.1:96415-110188 GCA_000966675.3 Picea glauca | reverse complement strand
ATTTTAAAATATTTAATGTTCTAAACAAGTGGAATAGGAATGCTAAAAATAGTTGAGTATGACTCCATGAGTGGAGAACATGTTTAAGTTAACTTAGAGTTGATTTTTAAGAGTGTCAGAAATGGAGTTTTTTCACTCTCATTCCCTTAAAATTAGGGATTTGTAAAGATGTGAATTTCCAAGGAGGGAAATGATTTGAAGAAAAGTCATAGGATAAAAAGATAGGATAAATACAAAATATGTTGGAGGAAGGACATTGCCTTAGTATGTGGTTGAAAAGAGACATTTGTTGTGTGAGCACGTTTTTGTTAGGGAAATGACTTTTTTGAATTGTACAGAGCTACTTTTGGCTGAGTGGAGCTCAATTCATCCTTATGGAGTCATGGTTAGGATAGTGGGTGATCACGACAAGTAATCTTGGTTTTTCTGCATCTATGGTTGGATGGAACATTGTAGTTCTGTTTGTTTCTAGCTTGAATGTTACGAATATGTATTCATTTTAACCTATACTTATTCTTGATGGATGATTGAATTTTATGTTACCTAGAAAATTCGAGTGATATAGATGTATTTATAGTATATAAGTTAATTTACTTACTTGTATTATTCATGGATCTTATATTGAAAGATACATTTTATTTCTAAATTATGAGAAAGGGAAGAATATGCTCTATATAAACAGATGAAGATTAATGATGCAGGAGCATCGCTAACTCACCAAGCAAGCCATCATGAAAGGCAATGAACAGCTGGACAAGACAGTAGAAAGTTTTGAATTTTCATTCAAGAGGATGCACCAATGTATAAATGATGCATTTATGAAAGGACCTTTTGAATGTTGTATTAGACCTCGAGCCATACACTCTTGTCTGAAATAGATAGATAGCATTTAATAGATTTAATGGAGGTAGATAGATGTTTAAGTCTAGATTAGACAGTTTTAGAGTTTGAGAGGGAAAAACGGATATAGACACCCTCACTTGTACATTGTAACATTATTCAGAAGAGAAGAGCAAGCAGGGAAATTGTGAAGAACACCCATGTACAAATGTGTTGAATTAATAGAATGGAATTCTGATTCAAATTCATGTCTGGTGTTGTTTCTCTGTGTATGTTGTTTGTGTGCTCATGAATGTTTGTTTTCTGGTTATGTATTTGCTTTGTTTAGGTTGTGCATGTGATTTCAGGTTTTAGCTGAAGTCTGAAAGGAAAGAGAATAAGTTTCAATTGTTTTTCTATCTGATCCAGGAGATTCCTACAAGGAGTGCAATCGAATTCATCCGCAAGGAGTGTGTTGATGAGGGCTTGGTAGTCTATCTTTTGTTCTTATTTTCCCATAAGTTGATTTTTGTTGTTGAGGTCCTGGAAGGAGCGTATAGGTTGGATAAGAAGAAGCCTCAGCTGTTAGTCTGAGTAACAGAGTTAGATGACTGCTGCTGTAGGGAGTGTGCAAAGTCTGAAAGATTCAACACTTGGAAAGCATTGAAGGCAGAGTGTAAGACGGGTACGCAAGTTCAAGAGGTATAGTTCCTACATGTATTTTTGAAGGAGAGAGCCAGGGGGTTTGCATTGAGGAAGTTTTTGAGAAGGAAGTACAAGTGAAGGAGTTGGAGGCAAGCATCGAGGAGAACAGTTGGTTTTCTGAAGAAATCCTTGAGGAGGAGGAGTCGACGGTCAGGATTCGCAGGGAAGATTGACGAATTTCTGTCAACCGTCAGATCTTGGGAAAGTTGCGCAGGATTTAAGCCTAGAAAATAAGATAAGGAGTTAGGGAGTCATTGGGACTTGACTCATTGGAAAATTGGGGTTCCCAGTGACGAGAGAACTGTTACCGCAGGAGTCGCAAAACTCTGAATTACGACGAACACATAGCTACACGGTCACCACAGAAGCCAGATGTCATCGTGGTTTGGTACTTGGAGAGCCTTGTGAGTTTGTGTAACGAGAATCATGATTTCCCGAAAAGTGATTTGCTGATCGCACGAAAGTCTGAGCCATAGGAACTGGAGAGGAGGACAGGTGTCAAAGAAGTCAACCTTTGTAGGGGTCAACGTAAGGTGACATCAGGAATCGAAGAATCAAAAATTTCGAGGGTGCAAGTTTCACACATATCATTTCCGCGAAGTCCGAAACTCCGACAGGAGCAGGCTGTGGTCTCACAGAATGGTAGGTCATATGCGAAAGGGGCTAATCTGAAGGGGATTGGAGTGGACAAATGCGCCATCGCGAATTGGGGTTCGAAGATTCGTGGTGCCAGCGAAACGTGATATCGCATAAGACGATTTCCCAATAGGGAAATCCCCGACAGAAATGGAAAAGTATCAGCATCGAGACCCATAGGGTTTTGGGGTTTTGGATAGCACGAAGAATGTGCCTACGAGTTTCGTGATAACACGAAACCCAATCTCCCGATAAGGCAAAGAGAGAAGGTCAACGGGAAAGAGTTATGTGTGTATTGAGAGATCCCGATAAGGGATTGGAAGAGCATTTTAGCTCTTCAGGCCCATGAAGAAGAAGATCCTGGTAGTAGTAGGCATGCCGGGTGGAGCATACTGCGTCAGGGTGGTATTAGAGCTAGTCTCTGTTTGTATATTTCAGACAGAGAGAGAAAGAAGAATTCACCATGCTGCCCAGAGGGAAGAGACAGTCACCTGATCCAAAGGATAGGGATGTGTGAAGAGGAGGTAGGCTGACAGGAAATCCATAGATGGAGAGACAGATGAGAGATCTCTGAGCAAGGCTTGAAGATATGGAAACAACTCAGAGACGCGGAGTTGGTTCAAGAGATCTTAGTGATTCTGAAGTTGAAGAGGAAGTTGGACATGAACAAGAGGTCATAGCAGAAGACACATCAACCGAATGGTTGATCAACGCTATTGCTTGAATGAGTTCAAAGACAAAAATGGACATTCCAGTCTATGAGGGAAGTCTGAATGCAGAAGAGTTGTTGGATTGGATTCGAGCTCTTGACACCTACTTCGATTATGAAGACATCGAAGAGGACAAAAAGGTAAGGCATACTGTCACAAAATTGAAGGGACATGCAACATTATGGTGGGATGAACTTCAAGTAGATAGACATTCCAAAGGCAAGAAAAAGATCAAAAGCTGGGATCGAATGATTGCGAAGATGAAGGCAAAATTCATCCCAAGGGATTATCAGATCACAATGTTTAGGAGAATGCAAAACCTGAGACATAAGTTGATGACGGTAAAAGAGTATACCGAGGAATTCTATAAGCTCAATATTAGAGCAGGTCATTGGGAGAGCGATGATGAAAAAGTTGCCAGGTATATAAATGGCCTTAGGTATGAAATTCAGGATGAATTAAGTATGGAAACGATCCGAACAGTGGAGGATGCTTACCAGATGGCTCTGAAAGCCAAAGAAAAGCTGAGCCAAAAGCTGGGACAGTGAGGGCGAGGTAAGAGTCATCCCAGGGGCAAAGTAATTGCCCAGGAGAGAACTCAGAAGCCCAAGGAAGAATGGAAGAAACCTCAGGGTAAGATTGAGAGAGGTGGAAACTCAAAACGAGGACAACCACATGTTGAACAAAGAGGACAACATAATGAGCAGAGTGGAGGATATGCTGATAGCAATACTTTTCCTCGTACCAGAGGTAGGGGAAGAGGTAGAGGTGGAATTATCACATGTTTCACATGTGGGGAAAATGGGCACAAGTCATTCGAGTGTCCAGAGAAAAAGAAGGACATCGGATAAGCTCACATCATTGAGGCTTAGAAGCGTGATGCTGAGGTGGAAGATGAAGAAGGCGTAAGATCGCTTGGAATGCATAAAGTCCTTTTGACACCCGAGAAGGAGGTGGAAAACTCAGTCCAAAGGACTAGACTGTTCAGAACATCTTGCAAGACTAAGAACAGGGTATGCAAGGTTATCGTGGACAGTGGAAGCATAGATAATCTCGTTTCAACCGAGATGGTGGAGAAACTAGAGCTGGAGACAACTGATCACCTGAGTCCATACAGGGTTTCATGGCTACAGAAGGGACATCAGGTGAGTGTTACGAAACAATGCTTGGTTGAATTCAAAATAGGAGTATATAATGATAAGATCTTGTGTGATGTTATTCCCATGGATGTATGTCATCTATTGCTGGGTAGACCATGGCAATATGAAAAAAATGTAGTTCATGATGGGAGAATGAACACATATACCCTAGAGAAAAATGGGAGAACCCATAGGTTGCTTTCGATAAAATATAAGGAGGTGAAACCAGAAGTAATGAACACAATACTTCTCATGAGCGAGAAGGAGCTTCCTACAGAGATGGAGAAAAAAGAAGATCCACAATTCTTTGTGGTCAAGAAACCAAGGATTGTCCTGACGAGCATAAGAGTGGACGACTTGCCAGATGAGATTCAGGAACTACTCGGAGAGTTCCCTGACATCATCATGGAGGAATTACCTCATTCGTTGCCACCGATGAGGAGCATAAGCCATCACATAAACCTCATACCAGGAGCCAGTTTGTCGAACAAGGCAGCATACAGATTGACATCGCAAGAGAATGAGGAGGTCAAAAAGCAGGTCCAGGAGTTGTTGGACAAGGGATTGGTCAGAGAAAGTATGAGTCTGTGCGTTGTTCTGACCGTGCTTAGTCTGAAGAAAGATGGAAGCTGGAGAATGTGCACCGACTCAAGAGAGATCAACAAAATTACCATCAGGTACATATTCCCACTACCGAGAATGGATGATCTGATGGATTTCCTGAGCGGGACGAATTATTTTTCAAAGATTGATCTGAAGAGAGGATATCACTAGATTCGCACGAGGGAAGGTGATGAATGGAAGATAGCATTCAAGACAAATGAAGGTTTGTACGAATGGTTGGTCATGCCGTTTGGTTTGACAAATGCACCTAACACATTCATGAGATTGATGAATGAAGTCCTGAAGGAATTCATCAAGAAATTTGTTGTCGTATATCTGGATGATATACTGGTCTTTAGTAAATCAATGGTTGAACATTTGAAGCATTTGTCCATTGTGATGAGAAAGCTACAACAGGAGAAGTTGTTGATCAATATGAACAAGTCCTCATTCATGAAGACAAAGCTCATTTATTTGGGTTTTGTTATTTCAGTGAATGAGTTAAAGATGGATCCAAGTAAGGTGGAAGTGATTAAGAATTGGTCATCACCCAGAAATATTTTTGAGGTGAGGAGTTTCCATGGTTTGGCTAGTTTCTACCCAAAATTCATCAGGAATTTTAGTGGAATTAGCGCCGCAATGATGGATACAGTGAAGAAGCGACATAAGACTTTTCACTGGAAAACAAAGGCTGAAAAGAGCTTCAATCTGTTGAAGCGGAAGATCACAGAGCAACCGGTGTTGGTGTTGCCAGATTTCATGAAGACGTTTCAGGTGAATTGTGATGCAAGTGGCTTTGCCATAGGTGAGGTCTTGATCTAGGAGGACACACCAATTGCATATTACAGTGAGAAGTCGGATGAAGCAAAATTGAAGTACTCCACGTATGATAAGGAATTTTAAGCTATCATATAGGCATTGAAGAAGTGGAGGCATTACTTGATCCCAAAGGAATTTTTTCTATATAGTGATAATCATGCATTATAGTTTGTGACTCAGCAGGAGAAGTTGAATCAGAAACATGCAAAATGGGTAGAGTATATGAAGAATTTTACATTTGTAATTAAACACATTTCGGGGACTACTAACAAAGTGGTTGATGCTTTGAGAAGGAAATGTTTGTTGTTGTAGGAGTTCCGAGTTAAAAGATTGGGCTTTGAAAATCTGAGGGACATGTATTTAGGAGATGCAGACTTCAAAGAAGCATATGAAGTAGCTGAGAATCCAATTCTCAGAGATCGGAGTTCTTGGATAGACTATATGATCCAGGAGGGATTGTTGTTCATAGGAAATCAACTGTGCATCCCAAATTGCTCCATGAGGGAGAACTTGATGAAAGAAAAGCACAGTGGAGGCTTGGCAGGGCATTTTGGCCAAGACAAGACCTTTGCAAAGCTGAGAAAATCATATTTTTGTCTAGGCATGAGAGAATATGTCAAGAGGTTTGTTGACAGGTGTCAAATTTGTCAGCATTCGAAGGGGAGAAAGGACAATACAGGATTTTATCAGCCATTACCCATACCCGAGAGGCCATGGGAGGCGATTAGCATGGATTTTGTATTGGGTTTGCCGAGGACGCAAAGAGGTGTTGATTCCGTCTTTGTAGTGGTGGATAGGTTTTCAAAGATGGCAGACTTCATTCCATGCCAGAAGACCAGCGATGCGACGCACATCGCAAATTTGTTTTTCAAAGAGATTGTTAGACTCCATGGATTGCCAAGAAGTATTGTATCAGACAAGGATACAAAATTCATAGGTCATTTTTGGAGGATGCTATGGAAGAAGCTAGGAACTAACTTAGCGTTTAGTTCTGCTTATCATCCATAGACAGATGGACAAACGAAAGTGGTCAACGGGAGTCTGGGAGACTTGTTGAGAAGTCTGGTGATAGAGCACCATAGCAGCTAGGATAGCATATTACCACAGGCAGAGTTTGCATACAACGATTCAGTGAACAAGAGAACAAGAAAGAGTCCATTTGAGATTGTATATGGCAGGAAACCGAGGGGAGTATCTGAACTATGGGATTCAGAGCAGACTACTACAAGCAGTGCTAGTGCAGAAGAGTTCACTGACGCTATGAAGGAACTTCACAACAAGGTGAAGCAGCGACTGATTGATTCAAATCAGGAGTACAAACAAAAAGCGGATTAGCATCGAAGACAACTTCAATTCAAATTTGGTGATCTAGTTCTAGCACATCTCAGGAAGGAAAGGTTCCCAAGGGGAACATACAACAAGCTAAAGATGAAAAAAATTGGGCCATGCAGATTCCTGAGGAAATGAGGAGAAAATGCTTATGAGATTGAATTGTCGGATGACATCGGAATATCTTCGACATTCAATGTATCAAACTTATATCCATATAAAGCTGAGGAAGTAGGAGCTGGAAATGATGAGCAGTGAGAAGTCCATTGGAGGAAGTAGATGTCGATTGTAGAGAAGCCGCAGATGGAGCGTATAATGAACACGCGACTAGGTAGAAAGACCAGACGGAAGAAGTAATATGAGTACCTGGTCAAATGGAAGAATCACCGAGTGGAGGATGCTAGCTGGGAGATAGAAGAAGTAATTCAAAGCCATGGACAAACTGTGTAGGAGCTCATAGAAAGGAGGCCATGAAAGTTTTCAAGGCAAGGAGTATGATGCAGGAGCATTGCCAACTCAGCAGGTGAGCCAGCATGAAAGGCAATGAACAATTGGACAAGCCAGTAGAAAGTTTTGAATTTTCATTCAAGAGGATGCGCCAATGTATAAATGATGCATTTATGAAATCACCTTTTGAATGTTGTATTAGACCTCGAGCCATACACTCTTGTCTGAAATAGATAGAAGGCGTTTAATAAATTTAATGCAAGTAGATAGATGTTTAAGTCTAGATTAGACAGTTTTAGAGTCTGAGAGGGAAAAATGGATATAGACACCCTCACTTGTACATTGTAACATTATTCAGAATCAAGCATTCAGAAGAGAAGAGCAAGCAGGGAAATTGTGAAGAACACCCATGTACAAATGTGTTGAATTAATAGAATGTAATTCTGATTCAAATTCATGGCTGGTGTTGTTTCTCTGTGTATGTTGTTTGTGTGCTCATGAATGTTTTTTTTCTGGTGATGCATTTGCTTTGTTTAGGCTATGCATGTGATTTCAGGTTTTAGATGAAGTCTGAAAGGAAAGAGAATAAGTTTCAATTGTTTTTTTATCTGAGCCAAGAGATTCCTGCAAGGAGTGCAGTGGAATTCATCCACAAGGAGTGCGTTGATGAGGGCTCGGTAGTCTAGCTTTTGTTCTTATTTGACCATAAGTTGATTTGGGTTGTTGAGGTCCTGCAAGGAGCGTGCAGGCTGGGTAAGAAGAAGCCTCAGCTGTTAGTCTGAGTAATGGAGTTAAATGACTGCTACTGCAGGGAGTGCGCAGAGTCTGAAATATTCAACACTTGGAAAGCGTTGAAGGCAGAGCACAAGAAGGGTGCACAAGTTTAAGAGGGATAGTTACTTCACAGTATTGTTGAAGGAGAGAGCCCAGGGGGTTTGCATTGAGGAAGGTTTTGAGAAGGAAGTACAAGTGAAGGAGTTGGAGGCAAGCGTCGAGGAGAACAATTGGTTTTCTGAAGAAATCCTCGAGGAGGAGGAGTCGACTGTCAGGATTCGCAGGGAAGATTGATGAAGTTCCATCAGCCGTCAGATCTCGGGAAAGTTGCACAGGATTTAAGCCTAGCGAATAAGAGAAGGAGTCAAGGAGTCATTGGGAATTGACTCATCAAAAAATCTGGGTTCCTGTTGATGAGAGAACTCTGACTGTAGGAGTTGCGAAACTCTGAATTACGATGAACACACAGCTACAGGGTCACCACAGAAGACAAATGTCATCGGGGTTCGGGACTTGGAGAGCCTCGTGAGTTTGTGTAACGGGAATCGTGATTCCCCAAAACGCGATTTCCTGATCGCACAAAAGTCTGAGCCATAGGCACTGGAGAGGAGGACAGGTGTCGAAGAATTCAACCTTTGCAGGGGTCAATGCAAGGTGACATCGGGAATCAGAGAATTGGAAATTTTGAGGGCATGAGTTTCACGCATATCATTTCCACGAAGTACGAAAATCCGACGGGAGCAGGTTGTGGTCTAGTGGAATGGCAGGTCGTATGTGGAAGGGGCTAATCTGAAGGGTCTTGGAGCAGAGAAAAGCGCCATCGTGAATTGGGGTTAAGAGATTCATGGTGCCAGCAAAATGCGACATCGCATAAGTTGATTTCCCGATAGGTAAATCCCCAACAAAAACGAAGAAGTATCGGCATCGAGACCCATCAATTTTTGGGGTTTTGGATAGCATGTATAACGTGCGCACGAGTTTCATGATAATGCAAAACCCGATCTCCCGATAAGGAAAAGAGAGGAGGTCATCGGGAAAGAGTTTTGCGGGTATTGAGAGATCCTGATAAGGGATTGGAAGAGCATTTTAGATCTTCGGGCCCGTGAAGAAGAAGATCCTGGTAGTAGAAGGTGTGCTGGGTGGTGCATACTGCGTCAGTTAAACTCCGAAAAAATTATGCCTTGAAACAAAAATTGAACATATAATTAGGATTGTATAAATTAAGTTTTTTTGTTGATTCAATATAAATATCTATAATAGAAAACTGAGAAAATTCTTGTAGGCCATATAAATAAATAAAAGATATATATATATATATATATATATTTCCTTTCTTCCTTTAGTAGTAAAGGACATATTACGATAAGAACAAGTTAATCTATGGTAATAAGTATGAACTTTTACCATATATATATTTCGATTGTTTTTCCTTGATCTCTACATGTATAATAGAATACATAAGTAAGTTCATTTCATAACCTAAAGTAATTCTTTTCTAATTAAGTTATAGTTCATCTTCGAGATTATCGAGTATGTTTTCTCACAAGAGAAATGTATGAATTAATTTATTAATTAAAAAGAAAGCACCACAAGAAAAATCATGTGTACCAATGCAATATATCACAGATAGGTCACGAGAGTTTGTAGAGCATGGATATATTTATATATTCTCCCATACTTGTAATAAGTGTAAAATATAACAAACAAAGGGATAAACTCATAACAAAATAATTTTATGAATATTTATTAGATTTCAGACTTTTGAAGGTTCATCAAGAAAACAAAGTACTTTATACAAATCAAGTCCAGTTTTAATGAATTAAGAGCTAGGAAAAATGTGATCCTAAGGTGGAACCCAACTACCTTTCACATATTAAAACATTTCCTTTTCTACTCACAATGACTAAATTCCACCTACAAGACTTATGAAGAAGTACTGTAATATCCTCAAAAACAATTAATTATTAAAGTTTCTATGCACTTAGCAATTTTATTTCCGTTTTTGGTGAATTCTTATTTGCAAAATTATTTCTATTTATGGAAATTTTGAATTTGGAATTTGATTATTTTTAATTAATTATTGTGATTGTTGTGCAAATATTTGATTTTCCTAACCAACTCTTTGACTATGACACATGTAAAATACAAATGTTTTTATATATTAATTGTTGAAGGGAAAATGGAAAATCCAGGTTGAAAATAGGTAACCATGATTCCATGAGTGGGGAACATACTTGATTTACCTCAGGGATGAATTTTACAAGTGGAAAATGAGGAATTTGGCCACTATCAGCCCTTGAAAATCAAGAGTTTGTAAAGCTGCAAAAATTCCCAAAGAGGGAAAAAGAACTAGGCACAAGAGGCTTTGGATATAAAACATATGGGAGGAGGCAGGACACGGTTGAGTATGCTAGAGAAAGGATATCAGTTGATGTTATGAACACTATTTTGATTGTGAGGCAAGGGCGTTTCTTATCTCAAAGAGGACTATAGTGAAAGTGGATCATTGAAATTCTCCCTTATGGACTTATAGTCATGCTCATGACTAGGGGGTGAACGAAAAAAATAGTTTGATTGTTTTATTCTATGGTTGGGTGGAACTTGATTGTTTGATTTGTGCTCCAGTTTCAATTTTAGATATGTTATTATACCTGTTCTATTGATGAATATTTTATTGTGTATTAAACTAATCGAAATGAGATGAATCTGTTATAATTACTTATTCATGTAAACATATTCTCTGAACAGAAATAGTAAAGAAAATGTAAGTTCCATGTGTTGTTTGATATCAAGATTATATTGGTATAAATATGAATATGGATTTAGGTATAAGCAAGAATAAATATTTATTAAATATTGCTACATGTCACATAACCTTAAGTGCAGACCTAGAGAAAATGCCTATGTATGTTTTTTTACACGTATCTGAATATATATATATGAAGGAATGCATTCAATCGAAATAAAAGAAAATTATTGTTATGATAATCATAACCTGCACCACATATATATATATATATATATATATATATATATATATATATATATATATAACTTAAGGAATATTGGATTGCTGTAAATGCCAAATGAAATTCTAGAAATGAATTTTTTATATATATATTTATGCATGTTTAGATACAGAGAGTAGCATAAACATCGAATGTACTCATACACAAAAATATTTTATCGATTTCTTGAATCACATGAAATTTCAAGTAATTTTTCGTTGATCAGACTATACCAAAGACATAGAAAATTAAAATCCTATTTACATTACAGTAAACCCATAAACAAAGTTGTAATGTTATATAATACATATTTTAGAGACTTCTAAATACTTAATAGTATTTGTTTGGGTTTCATAAAATCTGTATGTTCATTAATAATAAGATGATAAATTATCTGTATAGCCAGAGTGTCCTGGTCCAAACCTTTAGAACAGAGTACCCTCGGTAAGGACCCAATACCACTAGAAAACTAAACCTAAACTTTTAAACTAAAATGCCAGAGTCTGAACTCGAATACCTCTTTTGAGCAAGGAAATTTCCTTGATTCAGAGGGGGAAAGTGGACCTAGGAATGACTCATGGGTAGCCTCGCACAAAAAGAAAGGGCCCCATCATTAGTTATGTAACTGATCACAACACTTTAATACATAGGTAACTGAACCAAGAAATGTAACAAAAATACATGAAGTAAATAAATAGAGCATAGTCAACCATACAAATGGTAGGTAATGCATAGCAAAAATGAGAACTGGAAATATGAATCAAACATAGTTAGGATAAATACTCGGATTGCGGATGTGTTTTTCCGAATGTAAATTTGTACCCTCATTTTACCAGAATGGTTTGAACTCCAATTTCGAACTACAAAGAAAAATAAAATGTTGAAATCGAAATAAGAACATACGAGTTCTGAATCAGATAGTGGGAAGGGTTAGACAAATACGATGACCGAGGAGTCTCATAAACGCAATTCTACATCGAGGGCATACAGTATGTTACTTATGCACAAAGATTAGGTAATGATTTTTTCCCAATGACAAGAAAGGAAACATTTGAATGCTTACATATTTTGTGCAAGCACAGAGAACAAAACTTACGAATTATTTTCTACTTCTTCATAGTAACAATGAAAGGTAAAACATGTCTCGGCTATGAATAATGATTTCCATTCTGAAAATTTAATTAAACACAGAAACTTACCTTTTGGAGAGAAAAATACAAAATCCTTGGATAGAGAGTCGCTAGACGACAAGATGCTTTATGAAGGGTAAACAAATGCTCAGACGATACAAAATGCAGAAGTCAAAAATACCAGAGAGTTCAACAAAATATTTTACCTTACAACTTCCCATTATGGGATTTATGAAAAGGGGAGAGTAAAGATTAACCAGTAAATAATACTGGAGGAAACCCAAATGACAACACACACTGCGTAAAGTTTTTCTTAATCCATGCACAATACTCGAACCTAGAAAGTCAATCGGGAAGGTTTTCCAAGTACTTCTAAAACACATAGGGTCTTGTAACTGTGTAACTAGCAGGTAGGAAACTACCGATCGCGCCCTCAAGACCCCAAAGATTTCACTAGGATTTACCCTTAGGTCGAACCAAGAAGTAGTGAGATTGCACTGACGAGAGAGGTAAGAACCACAATGTGAAAGAAATAAAATTGTAAGCACATGCGATTAATATTACTATATTTTTGTATGAGTACCTCAATGAACTCCAGAACAAACAAGAAATATTAGTAAGATTACTTAGTGACCAAATGTTACAGTGTTTCTTACGATAGGAAGAAAAGTCACATAGTAATACAATCAGGGTACAACAACGAAATCCATTATAGTATAATAAGGTTACATGTAATGCATCGGAAGGAAGTTGAGTCTGTCTCGAGCCTCTCCTTCGTTTTATTTCAGAACTAGTTCGACCATTCTAGCTGACCGAACGACAAATAAAGAAAGCGTGTAGAGTGAAAAACCTCTTTGTGCCTAGGGTAAACCGATACAATGAGTTACCTCGGGCCTCGACATTAGATTAGGGAGGTAGTTAAACAACGATACCTTGCCATGTGAAGATAATGAGGTGGTAGGGTTGTGATTGGGCATGGTGGTCGAATGACTGTTCAGGAAGGTACATTCACAGAACCCATTAATGGTTTAAGAAGGTATTTTAAAACTCAAATGTCATACCTTTCATCAGAGATAAGGTCAATTTATTGCAGAGAATGATGCCAGTGAGTTAGGGATGCGACTGTGCACTCCAGTCACATCTCCCTCTTCTAGTTATGGTATTTCCCACATGTTGTTTCTGCCTCGTTAAACAAACTCCAATCTAGTGATTGATATCATTGGGAGACCTCTAATGACCTTAAGGATAATTCTATTGCTAAGAATGTCATATTAACAGTATGAGTCTTAATTATACACCTTACAGGAGTTAGGTTAATAATTATTACGTAATAATGCAATTAATCCACAAGCAAGATCTACACCTTGTATATCAAATCCAACACCTCTAGTATGATCGAGTTATGTTTAGGATTTCTATAATATATATATATATATATATATATATATATAAGTGTACTCTAGCGTGACCTTACAAAGCCCTTATGGTATTGTATATATAGAATTACTATGGCATATAGTATCGTATGCTAACTCAAATATGGTGTTCTGATTCGTTTAGGGTTGAATAGTTTAGATTCAAAAAATATTCCTGAATATAACAGTGATTAAAATTTTATCAATGATGAAAAACTATATGATAGTGCATAGTGAAT
>JZKD02S0120171.1:70586-83368 GCA_000966675.3 Picea glauca | reverse complement strand
ACATGAATAAAATAACATTACTAATCTAATATGCCCCAATTAAGGGGTAATGAGCCAATATTAGGGCTTAACAGTAAAAAATGTGGCGACACTATATAATGGGAAAAAAAATTATGTTGCTAACTGATAATAGTGGTGTGAAATTCTTATTCAGTATACTAGATATTAAGGGAAGGAAAGAAAGACGGTTGGCCTTCTTGAGTGAATTTTATTTCGAAGGAAGAAACATCAAGGAAAAGGAAAACAATGTGGTAGATGCCTTAACTAGAAGAATTCATGGGTTGTTTGAAATAAGTATTAGCAGGGAAGAAAGAAACCTTGAACCAATGATAAAATTTGCAGGTAGTAATGATGAAAAATACATCAAAACAGTGGCATATTTAGAACATAATGCAACAAATTTAGACAGCCAAGATATGAGTTTGGACAGAAATGGAAAACTAAGATTCAAAAATAGGCGGTACATACCAGATTCTACTAAATTAGAGCTAACACTTTTGGATGAAGTACACAAGAAGCCATATTCGGATCATCCAAGATACCAGAAAATGGTAACAACATTGAGGAAGTTGTTTTATTGGCCTAAAATGAAAGGTGAGACAAAAGAGTACTTATCTAAGTTCCTAGATTGTCAACAGATGAAGGTTGAACACCAACACCCAGTCAGCTTGTTACAACCTCTACCTATACCAGAATGGAAATGGGAGACTATTTCACTGAACTTTATCAAAGGTTTTCCTAAAACCCAAAAGCGAAATGATTTGATTATGGTAGTGACTGATAAAATTACTTATAAATATATTAACATCGTGGAATGAAATGTACTTATAAATCTATTAACATCTTTGAAAATATTTATGAAGGAAATTTTTAGATTGCATGGTATTCCTAAAATGTTGATTTCAGATAGAGATGTCAAATTTACATCAATGTTTTGGAAATAATTAATTGCAGGGTTGAATGCTAACTTGAATTTCATCACAAGCTACCATCCATAAATGGATGGGAAAACTACACGAATGAACCATATTGTGGAAGATATGTTACAAATGTACATAAGGATGAAACCAACAAAGTGGGAGGAACACCTACACTTAGCGGAATTTGTGTACAATAATGGTTATCAGACATTGACTAAGATGAGCCCCTTTGAAGTATTGTATGGAAGGAATTTTAGAACTCCGATTAGCTGGGATAACCCAGTTGACAGACTCATGATGGAACCAGAAATGCTCCAGGAAATGGAGAAAATGGTAATAAAGGTACAACAAAATTTAAAAGAGGCACAGAGAGACGGAAAAGCTACGCAGATCTGAAAAGAAGACACCAAGAATTTCAAGTTGGATACCATGTGTATTTAAAAGTCAAAGAAAAAAGAAGTTGATTAAAGCTACGAAACTATTCAAAGTTGGCACCCAGGTTTTCTTGCCCCTTTGAGATCTTAGCTCGAATTGCACCCGTGGCATATCAACTTGCACTTTCTGCAAATTTAAAATCTCATAATGTATTTCATGTTTCTTTGTTAAAAAAGTATGTTCACGATCCTACTCACATTATTGATTGGAACATGGTGCAGGTGGAACCAGAAGGTGAGTTCCAAGCAAAACCTTTGTGCATTATGGACAGGAAAGAAACAATACTACAGAACAAATCCATCGCCCAGGTAAAAGTGCAATGGAATAACTTTAGTCCTGAGGAGGCCACTTGAGAATTGGAGGAAGATTTGCGTAAATCTTATCCAACCCTGTTCTGAGAAAGGAACGAACACTGAGAAAAGTGTTGTACTGAAGGGGGAGAGGATGTAATATCTCCCAAAATAATTAATTATTAAATTTTGTATGCACTTAAAAATTTTATTTTTGTTTTTGGCGAATTTGTATTTGGAAAATTATTGCCATTTATGGAAATTTTGAATTTTGAATTTTATTATTTGTAATTAATTATTGTGATTGTTGGGGAAGGATTTGATTTTTCTAACCAAATCTTTGACTGTGACACATGTAAAAGAAAAATATTTTTATATATTAATTACTGAAGGAAAAATGGAACATCCAGGTTGAAAACAACTAACCATGATTCCATGAGTTACCTCAGGGCTGAATTTTACAAGTGGAAAATGAAGAATTTGACCACTAGCAGCCCCTGCAAATCAGGGATTTGTAAAGCTATGAAAATTCCCAAAGAGGGAAAAAGATCTAGGCACAAGCGGCTTTGGATATACAACATATGGGAGGAGGCAAGACGTTGTTGGGTATGCTGGAGAAAGGATATCACTTGATGTTATGAACATTTTTTTTAATGCGAGGCAAGCAAATTTATGATCTGAAAGAAGACTATAGTGAAAGAGGATAATTGGAATTCACCCTTATGGACTCATGGTTCGGCTAGGGGGTGAACGAAGGAAGAAATTTGGTTGTTATGTTCTATGGTTGGGTGGAACTTGGTTGTTCCATTTGTGTTCTAGCTTCGTTTCCAGATATGTTTTTTTTTTAAAGTTAGAAGTATTATATATAAAAGGCCTTCCAAAACCAAAATAGAGGTTCAAAATACAGAGAATAGTCGTACTGTAATTACTGGACTGCCACAACAGAGGGGAAACCAGTCCAGCCAGAAGGGGAGGCAAGCATAAGTAGTGTAATAGTCTAAGAAAATAGTCTGAAATTGACTGGTCAAAATCTAAAAAGAAGAGAAGCTGAAGAAACTTAAAGTGCCACTATGGACCTAAACATTAGGAAAATAACCTGGCCAGGTGGCATGGACGGCCTCGGACCAAGTTTCCTCCTCGACATATGTCACTTGGTTTGCCCACTGCATTCTAGCTTCCACGCTGCTCTCGACTCTGTCGGCATCTGGCGAAGTATCCTGCAGTGGTCGTTGTGTTGTGTCCACCTCCATGGCCATGTCCTTGTTCTTGGATTGCTCCAACCCATTCCCTGCGGATCGCTGCGTCTGGGCATTTCCTTCATTGGTCGCTGCGTACGGTTCCTCTGCAGAAGCCACACCTGTCGGGTCTGAGGGGAAAGCCTCTTGAAGGAAGGAAAGGAGCTGAAGAACAACCGCAACCTTCCCATCCATGGCTTGCATATGGAATTGAAGGTCCTCCACCCCCTGACGGAGTTCGAATACCAAACCGAAGAGAATGGCGAGGCTTTCTCTCAGCTGTGTGTCGAAGAAAGAATCAGAGGATTGGTTCTTGGTGTTCGAAAGCTTATGAGGAGGAGGTGGCTCTCCCACAGTTTTCCTTGATGAATCATGAACTGGTATAAGGGGAGGATCAACCGTTGGGGGGGAAAGAAGGGGTTGCGAGGAGGAACACAATAACTTAGGGATGATAGCTAAGCAATCAAACTACGAAACGGGTGGAGTGGGGGAGGAAGGAAGAAACGACTCAGGATGGAGGGATGGGGAGGAGAAAATGGAGGGTGATTCAGGGGAAGATACATAAGGCCACCGAGGTTTCCATGGAGAGCCTCTTCGCAGCCTACCCCTTGGGAGCGACATGAGGTTCGTCGCATTACAGCCAAATGTGACCAGGTGCAATAAGCAGAGGTAGAGTGCCTGGAGTCGATTAGGGACTGCAAAAATCATGAAGGTTCGGGATAAATTAGGCCATGGCAGTAGAGGGGGGATCCATTCGGAGCTCAAGAAGAGACGAGAGGCGAACAAAAGAAACCAAGCCATGAAATGAAACGTGAAAGGAGAGGGTGGCTATGTAAATGAGCTGTTGTGATGTCGTAAAAGCAATTTTATGCAGGACTGGGGTGGCAGGCGATGGCAAAAGCTTGTCACATGGCTCCATGCCTCATTGGCCAATCCCTGCCTCCTCCTTAGGCCAAGTGTTCTGCATTTTCACCCCATCCATGGGTTCATTTTCAGATATGTTATTCCACCTGTTCTCTTGACGAATATTTTATTGTGTATTAAAGTGATAGGAATGAGAGGAATCTATGATAATTACTTATCCACGTGAACACATTCTCTGAACATAAATAGTAAAGAAAATGTAAGTTTGATATATTGTTTGATATTGTGAATATATTGGTATAAATATGAATGTGGATTTAGGTATAACTAGGCATAAAGATCTATTAAAGATTGATACAGGTTGGATAACCTTCAGACCTATAGGAAGTGTAGGTGTATGTTTTTTTACAAGTATCTGAATAAATATATATATATAAATGAATGCATTCAATCTAAATAAAATATATGTATTTCTATGTTAATCATAACCTGCACCATGTATGCATATATATATATATATATATATATATATACATATAGGTATTCAAATTAAGGAATATTGGATTGTCGTAAATGCAAAACGAAATTCTCGAAATGAATGAAAGATATATATATATATATATATATATATTGCTACATGTTTAGATACACATAGATGCATAAACATATAATGTACTCATACACATAAATATTTTATGGATTTCTTGAATCACATGAGATTTCAAGTAATTTTCGAATACCTATTTTGAGCAAGGCAATTTCCTTGATCCGTTGTCTGCGAATTGTTTAAACCTGCAAGGACGAAAAAATAAGGTTTAGTAAAATCTGCTAAAATAATCAGATGAAAGTAAGTATTAGCTATCAAGTAAGTGAATGATACTTATCTTATAGTTGGTGTTGAAATGGTTTTCCCACCAACATTTCAGGGATGATCCATCCATAGTCGAAAGGGGGAAGGTGGACCTAGGAATGACTGATGGGTACCCTCGCACTAAAATAAAAGGTCCCATCATTAGTTTATGTAACTGATCACAACACTTTAATACATAGGTAACTAAACCACAAAATGTAACGGAAATACATGAAGTAAATAAACAGAGCATAGTCAACCATACAAAGGGTAGGTAATGCCAGGCACAAATGAAAACTAAAAATATGAATCACACAGAGTTAGGATAAATCCCTGGATCGTGGGTGTGTTTTTCTGAAGGTAAATTTGTACCCTGATTTTACCAGAATGGTTTGGACTTCAATTTTAAACTACAAAGAAAAATAAAATGTTGAAACTACTGCTCGCACCCTTGAGACCCCAAAAAGTTCGCTAGGTTTTACCCTTTGGTCGAAACAAGAAGGAAAGATCCTACACATACAAGGGAGGTAATAACCACACTTTGAAAGAAAGAAAATTGTAATAAGATGCTATTAATATTACTGTATATTTGTATGAGTCCCTCAATCAAATCCTCAACACACAAGAAAAACTAGTAAGATTTCTTAGTGATCAAATGTTTCAGCATTTCTTACGATAGGAAGAAAAGCCAAATAGTAGTACAATAGGAGTACAACAATGAAATCCATTATAGTATGATTAGGTTACCTATCATGTGCTGGAAGGAATCTGAGTCTGTCTTGAGCCTCTCCTTCATTGTATTTCAGAACCAGGTCGACCATTATAGCTGGCCGAACGAAAGAGAAAGAAAGCGTAGAGAGTAAAAAACCTCTTTGTGCCTAGGGTAAACCGATACAATGAGTTACCTCGGGCCTAGATAAAATATTACGGAGGTATTTACACAACGATAATGATGTCGCAGGGTTTTGATTGGGCACGATGGTCGAATGAATGTTCAGGAAGGTACATTCACAGATTGGTTTCAGCAGGGTTTTTAAAACTTGACTTTCCTACCTTTCATCAGACATCATGTCAATTTATTGCGGAGAGTGATGCCAGTCAGCTAGGGATGTGACTGTTCGCTCTAGTCACATATGGCTCTTATAGTTATGGTATTTCCCACATGTTTTTTCTGGCTCGTTAAACAAACTCCAGGCTAGTGACTGATATTGTTGGGAGACCTCTAGCGAACTTAACGATAATTATATTGTTAACCATGTTGTAGTAACAGTAATTATACACCTTACAATAGTTAGGTTAATAATTATTACGTAATAATTGTTAAATGTAATGTAACCTCAACAGGCTGAAAGTACACTGCCAACTGTCCTGGCCAGCTGCACTTTCTATTCTTGTTTTTCTTGAGCCTATTTAGCTCAACTATTTCCCTTTGCATATGAACTACCTCATGATCTTCTTCACGTACTCATTTTATACTCTTCTTCATATATTATAATATATTGTTTTCTGTTCTATTATTTCTCTCTGCATTTCTTGCTTCACAATTTATCATGGTATCAGAGCTACAGTAGTAAGCCTCTTCATATAGGCTGTAGAGCAACATGATCCTCAAATAGTACAGAGCTTGACGGATCTTTAGAGCATTTGACATAGACTTTTCACAAGGATTGGAGAGTTGTCTGTCATACTCTTGAAAGATCCTCGTAGGAAACTTCCATGAGGAATTTGTCCACTCATACTCTCAAAAGATCAACATAAGAAGCTCATGTGAGGTCACAGAGCGTACTACACTCAAAAGTTTCAAGGAGCAGAAACATAAGAAGGAAGAAGAGACTGAGAAGGAAGAAATAGTAAAGATTCTTGTTCAATTTTCAAAGAATCATCAAAGATTCATGTAGAAGAGATGCAGGAGGCAGGAACTCTTGAAGAATTCAAAGCATTTGTTCAAATTCATGAAAGATAGTTGCAAAAAGAAGAAGCGTTTAAATAATTTTGGAAATTGCTCAAATCTGTCAAAGATTGTTGCAGAGAACAAAGAACTCGTGAAATTCTTTCAAATCTTTGAAAGATTCATGAATTTTTCTTCCACAGAAGAAAATCCTTGCAAAGGCAGTATAGAACGCATCTCAGGTTCAAAGAAAAACCATTGTGGCCGTAAGATTTGTCCTATGAATAGATTTGAGGAAAAAATCCAGTTCAAAAGGGACGAAGAGCATGTGGAAAAGGCAAAAGAATTTCAGCCATTAGATCTTGTGGACAGGACCGAGAGTCGTTGGATCAGTGAGAAAGTGCTCGAGGTTTACTCCTCTAGAGCGCACAGGAGAAATTCGATTTGTGAAGTCAAAAAATCATCTAGACCATCCATCAAGAGACACGTGGTGATATCTCGGCATTTCACTGACTCGCAAGGTGTAAAGGTCAGAAGACTGTCATGAGAATTTGCGAATAATGAAATCACGAGTTATTCTGGACTGTTGGATTGAGATAAATAGTGAGATGTTGATCTGATCCAATCGCAAAATTGGGGATTGGAAGTTGGATGGGTGAAGGAGACTACTCTCCAAAACCCCGATACATGAAATCCCGACTTCAAAAATCATGAAATCCCGAGAGGATGTGAGCCGGCCATCTCAGAGGACAGGTGGCAGCAGATCCAAGTGCCATCATTTCAGCATTTCGGAGTTTGAGATATTGGAGCTCTTGTTGATGAAATTTCATGACACTCCATGGAGAAAGTCTCGAAATCCCTAAAAGATCATAGCCATCCATTCGTTTGGACACGTGGCAAAGATTGAGGAAACCATCAACATCTCAGCTATCGGGGTTTCAAGTAGACAGAGGATTTGGAGTCGCATGTCACAATATTGCGAAACGATGAGGACCGTCCATCTTTCGAGGATGCGTGGCATCAATCCAAGATCTCAAGAAATTTTTTGAAAAAGCTATTTTAGCAAAATTGGTAATTCAGACTTCACGTTTTAGAAGTGCAGCATGACAAGGAATCACGAGTCGTGAAATACCAATTCTCCAAATCTTGATAGAATCTGGACCGTTGATTGTCTAACAGGCACATTTTGGCATTTCAGCATTTGAAGTCCCAAAAGGAAAGGGCCATCGACATTTCGGTAAATCAGAGATCGGAAAATCGAGGAGTTCGAAGAGCTCACTAACAAGGTTCGCAAAGTCTATTGTTTCACCCATCCCCTCGGCTCTATGTAGATTTCCCTTTGTTTACTGTGATAACCCTCTTTCATTCTTTCATGGTAGCATAACCACGTCTTTGGTGGAGTTGGGCTCACTCTGGTAGAGAAGAGCATGGTGGACCACATCTATCAAATGCTACCATAAACTAGGTAAGGATTCTCTCATTGTTATATATCCGAATCTCAATTTTAAGAAATGTTTTTCTGTATGTATCAGTTCTTTCAGAAACTCTTAAGAGGGTCTAGTGTAGAATTTTAGTAATGGAATTTCACTGAGTAGTGTTTTGGGATTTACTTTGGTTTTATACCTATGGGCTTGAGGTAAAACAATAGTTCTTACTTGATCCCTTCATAAAATCTATTACTTCGGAAAATCTTCAAAATTGATTTGGTGTTTTGACTGTGTTCTATGTTGTTTTCTCAGGTTTTCTACCCTAGTCGGGAAATGGTTTTCACAATTGTGAGGAGGAGTGTTTCCTTATGACTTTCACGTCATTGAGTCTTTCCCTTTTGTTATAGATATGCCAATATCAAGTAACTCTGGATTTTTTTTAGTGATATCCTTGGTCTATAAATTGATGAGGGTAAAGTCTTGGTACTCATGAAGGTCCCGAGTTGTTTCTTTGAAGGGCATAATTAGTTTTCTTTTATATCCCTACCTTATGAAATCATGAAATTCCTAAACTCTTGAGTATGCCAGTAACTCTCATCCTTTACTACATTTGACGTATTCCAGGAAAAAAAGTGTGGTAAAATGTTAAAGAAAACATGAGATAAATCTTTGCAATACAATTAATTCTCTGAGAACTTATTTCTTAGCATGTTCAATTTAATTCATGTTATCCAAAAATTTAATGACATTCCTTTTAATCTATAGTTATTTCCCTTAATCTATGACACTTTTGTACTAGTATGAATACCATTTTTGTCTCTCATCTTTTTAGCTTATTCCAGGCCTTTCGGACCTGGCCGAAGAATTACCTTGCTTGTTGTCCTAAAGGTTTAAATGTCTTAACTGCTTTTATCAAATCGCATCCATGAAAGAAAACTCAATTCTATTTAAAATTCTATTTTTGATGTTTATTTCAAGAGAATTTTGATTAAAACAAGAATAATTTCGTAACCTCATTATATGGCTAGTTGGGAAAATCTTGAGGATCCGGGATTGAGAGTGTACATTCTTCAATATATTTGTTTGGATGATGTATGATGATTCTCTTTCTGGAAATATTGCTAAATGTTTGGTTTCTAAAATCTAATGATGGGCCCCTTTTGACTACAAGGGTACCCGTCAGGTAGTCCTTGCCTCCTCCAACCCTCCTTTGGTTTGTCGATGACGTTGTCAAGGATGTTGAGGAGGAAGACAACTTTTACTTGAGACCCCAAGTTAAGTACAATCCAAAACTTTCTTGTGTTGTCTCTTTTATAATTATTTTTCTTGGTAATTTAATTTTACATTCATCATAAGAATTTCAATTTCTTCCTACTAAATATTAATTGAATTTATCTTGGTCTTTTTACAGGATTCATGTGCACGAAATCCTTGAATTTTGGAAATTTCCTTACGCAAAAGGTACTCGGGTTCCTTTACAATAATCTTAGAGTTTATCAATCAATGTTCTAATAAGTGAACTAACTGTCTGACCTAGAATATCGTTATGGTGGAGGGTTCAATCCAGGATCCTATAGTGATTGGTTAACACATATATTCAGTTGTTGTAATGATGTTTCATTGTTGGAAGATTATAAGCATAGTAATCATGTAGGGTTGAATACACCTTTGTTTTCTGGCCTGATTTTAGGATATGTAATAAGTTTAATTACATCTTCTTTATACTTATATAACACAGTCCCATTTACGGTTAATACACAAAAAATATCTTACTCAAGGGATAGAATAAAACTGTGAGAGTTATACTACATTTTATTTCATTTCAACAACATTTGAGTCAATAAATCCATTCATTCATAATTAAAGAGATGCATTATATCATTCATCAAACAAATAACATTCAATCAGAGAAAGAGTATATGGACATATGTGAGCAATTATCATACAACAAATGGAACAAAGAAGCTCCCCCCAAATTAGAAGGGAACAACCAAATCCACTTGCACCACTCACCATCTAGCATGACCATGAATCCATGAGGGCGAAATCTAGAACTCCTCCTGAGCTATAGTCCTTCTATTTCATAAAAATTCTCCATGCCTCACACTCAAAAAATAGTTTTCATAATAGAAAGAGACAATTATTTTCCCCAGCATACTAGGCAACATCCTACCTCCTCCCATACGATATATATATATCCAAAAACAATTGTGCCTAGGTATTTTCCCCTTGGGAATTTTGTTATATTTCAAAATATATCATTTTTAGGGGGTGACAATGGCCAAATTATTGATTTTCCACTTGTAAAATTCAACTCTGAGGCAGTTCAAACATGTTCCCCACTCATGGAGTCATGGTCATATGATTTCAACCTAGTTGTTCCATTTGTCCATCAACAATAAATATAAAAAATATTTGTTTCTTACAAGTGTCATAGTCAAAGAGTTAGTTGAATCAAATAAAATCTTTTCCCAACATTCATACTCATAAATTAAAATTAACTAAATTCAAAATTCAAAATTTCCATAAATTGCAGTAATTTTCCAATTTCGAATTTACCAAAAACGGAAATAAATTCCTAAGTATTTTCAAACTTAAAAATATTTTATTTTGGCGGATGTTACATCCTTTCCCCCTTGAATAAAAAATTGTCCTTAGTGTTCATCCCTTCCTTAGAATAGGATCGAATGATATTTATGCAACTCTCCTTCCAACTCCCAAGTGGCCTCCTCAGGACTAAAGTGCTTCCATTGCACTTTTACCTGGGCGATGGCTCTATTTTGAAGTGATATTTATCTACTTTCATGAATGTGTAGAGGTTCCTCTTGGAACTCACCTTCTGGTTCCACTTGCACCAAGTTCCAATCGATCATATGATTAGGGTCATGAACATAATTCTTTAACAAAGAAACATGAAATACATTATGATTTTTTAGATTGAGAGGAAGTGCAAGTTGATACGCCATGGGTCCAATTCAAGATAAGATCTCCAAAGGACCAAAAAACATGTGTGCCAACATGGCACAATTCCCTACCTTTAGTGAACTTATTCTGGCCTTGAATTTTAAATAGATGTGGTCTCCCACTTGAAATTCTAGGTCTCTTATTTTCAAGTCTCCTTAAATTTTCTGTCTTTCATGTGCCTCTTTTAAATTTGCTTGTGCGTATTCTTCTTGGAGACTTTATAATCCCACCCTCAGTTATCCCATCTAATCAGATTTGTACACTTTTTGTCGTACAGTATTTTGAAGGGGCTCATCTCAGCCGAAGTTTGCTAACCATTGTTGTACGTAAATTTCACCAAGTGTAGGTAGTCTTCCCACTTGATTGATTTTGTCACTGCATACATGCGTAGCATATATTCTTTGAGTTGGTTTGCTTGTTTGGTCTGACCATCTATTTGTGGATCATAATCGGTGATGAAATTCAAGTTAGTATATAACCCTCCAAAGAATTATTTCCAAAAAGTAGATATAAATTTTATGTCTCTATCTGAAATCACCATTTTAGGAATATCGTGTAGTCTAAAAATTCCATTCATGAATATTTAAGCAATGTTAATTGCTTTAAAAGTAGACTTCAGAGGAATAAAGTATGCAGACTTACTAAGCTTATTGTTTACCAACATAATTGAATCATTTTGTTTTTGAGTTCTAGGAAAACTTGTAATAGATTCTAGTGATATAGTCTCCCATTTCCATTCCGGCACAGGTAAGGGATGCAACATGACAGCTGGAAGTTGGTATTAGGATTTCAAGTTCTCACAATATTGACACTTAGCTAAGTATTTTGTTGTTCCTCCCTTCATATTAATCCAATAAAATATCTTCCTTAGTTTTGTTACCATTTTCTGGTATCCGAGATGACTAGAATATGGTTTCTTGTGTACCTCATCCAAAACCGTTAACTTTAATTCAACTAAATTTGGTATGTATATTTTGCTTTTAAATCATAGTAGACCATTTCTGTCCAAACTCAGATCTGTTTTGTCTTAATTTTTTGTATTATTCCATAAATCTTACAGTCTTTTATAAATTTATAAATTTTGTAAATTATAATCTCCGTGAAAATAAATCATAATCGTCATATGCATAGTAACACATGATATCATTCATAACTTAACCATTATAATAATTATATGATATTCCTTCTTTATTTGTCTTTCTCTGTCTCTTTGTATCAATTGTATTTATTTTTCTACATTAATTAATGTTTTGGTGATCTAATACTATCAAGACAGTCTCATTACTGAATTCCATGAGTACATATAACCTAATGATTAGGATTAAGGGATGTTCTTGTTGTGTTATAAGAGCCCGGTGTGTCATCGCATTTTCTTCCACATACATGATTTCTTTGTTGGAGTGTTTTGACTTYTCAGTTGGTTAGCATGGTGCGCATGATCATTAAAAATGATTCTTAAGGTTGTTGGTGTTTCTTTTCCCTAGTATTATAGATCATGATCATTAAAACTTATATCCTAAAGTTTCATCAAGAGAAAGTTTGAAAGGAAAAGAAACACATTCCATACCTTGTACTCATAAGATATGTTTTTTGGAATTATGTACATGTTTCACGATCTCCCTTAAGACAGTTGTAGATAATAATCTGGTTGCAGTAATAGTGCAGAAAATTATTTTTAAACCATGTCAATGCTTGAATATTGAGAATCTCTTGTCAAAATAATTTATTATTATCGTTAGTTACAGTCTTAATTCGAGAGGCTATTATTCAACAAATGAAATCATAATTTGAGAATTGTTCCATGAAGGAATCTTGAGATTGTTGAAGGATATCTCAAAACTGTGAAGAAAGTTACCAATGTGAAGAAGTTATACTAGGATTGACGGCATAGGATAATTACTACCTTAAA
>JZKD02S0120171.1:45669-69815 GCA_000966675.3 Picea glauca | reverse complement strand
TCATAATATAAGAAAACTTATCAGAGTTTAATAATGGATATAATTGTCACCTTTCCCTAATTATGAGTCTATTAAATGAATTGGAAATTTATGTTCTTTAGATTTTTTTTTTTAATTGGTAAATTTGACATACATTACAATATTCCACTTGTTTTAAGCATTAAATATATTAAAATGATATTTCTCATACATCTCTCCATAAAAGAGGACAATTATCAAGTCAAAATCTTGCTCAAAAATCACAAATATAGTCATTACATACTTTAATAATATCCATTATGAATTTCCATAAATGGAAATTTATTTTTCCAATAAATAACATTAAAATAAAAAAATTTGATTCTTGAGGATGTCATAAGATATCATACCAATTGATATGCAATTCAAGCTACAAACTAAAATACAACAATGAAAAATGATTGGGAGACAAAAAACTCATATTGCTATAGAGTAGAAAAAATGTATAGATCCATAGAGAAGATGCTAGGAGTAACAACAAAATACCATCAAATTTATACAACAAAAGAAGGCACCCTTTATTAGGTTGTGTGACTTTTCTTTCAACAACAAAAATGAACCTGTTGATTTATTTATGCAGCGCTCTATAAAGTGGGATTGGCGAGCACTATTTACAATGTTACTGAATGACATAACTAACATTCTAATGGAAATTATTGAGAACCATATTCCACTACAATGAGAAATGTGGTTTATTAAATAACTAACATATGTAATTGACATGTTAATTATTTATTTAAGAAACTCTATATTGAACTAGACTAGTGAGGAAAGTTTACAATAGAAGTTGTTGATAAACTACTACATGTCCTCATGTTGGTTGGCAAAGAAAGGTGGGAACCCTCTTTGGTGGCCCAATAACATATGTGTCAATAGGAAGATATCCTAACATATATGTGCCAGCCACTCTAATCATCAATTATTAATTGAATACCAACCTCTCACTAAGAACGATCCACCTGTGTGAGTGGCGTAGTATTGTGTTCTGATTTCTGGACAATTAACTTGTGTTGAGGCAAAAGGACATTCCTTCCATTTGAATTTCATAGTTCCTAGAGTGTGTGTGATACTCCGAAATTTCAAATTCAAAACTTACTATTACTTTTATTCTTTTGTTATCAACACATTATTGATCTTAGTGATCTAAGTCAAAAAATTATTGTTTTAATTATTATTTTATTAATAATAAAAGAGGAAGCACACGTGACGTGGACTGTTAAAACATAAAATATATTGATACAAAGAGAAGCATGAAATGACATCAAAAGGGGGACAAAGTGGTGAATATGTGTTGAGTTAACTCAACAAAAGTGAAAAAAGATCTTAGGTTTTTAGGAACATGTGTAAAAATAAGATTGACACGTGGTCAATGAAGAAAACTCAATTTGACAGATGGTCAATGAGAAGGAGGATCATACAAGTCACATAGAGATACAATATAAATATTGTGCAACATCCCATGAATGAGGCATGTCTAGCCGTTAGTCGCTTCATAATTATGGTCGATGAAATGTGCATCAACAAACCTTTCTATTGATCATGCACTTCTTTCGTCCCCTTTCTACAGATCCTTCGCTTCTTTCAATACCAACTAAAAGGCATCTCACACAGTCACCCATTAAGAAACTCAAATGGCACCATCTCAATGGTGATTTGGTAGTTGTTTTTGTATGCAAACTTGGCCAGTGGCCATGACAAATCCCAACGTTTTTGTTGGCCAAACACACACATACGCAACACAACCTTCCCAAACTAGTTTGTTCCTTTGGTCATCATGTCTATATGAACGACATGTTGTACTAAAGTTTAGTGGTGTTCCCAAGGCATCTTTGGAAAATTGTCCAAAATCGTCTTGAAAACACTGAATCCCTGATTGCATATGATTCCTTTCATATGTCTGACAGTCTCAAATCTTTCAGATATAAAATGTCGCTATACCTAGCACTTGATGCATTGTACTCATAGGTACAACATGTAAACTCTTTGTTAGAGTGTCAATTGTGATGACAATCAAGTCATTCCTCCCTACCATTAATGACAATCTGAACAATAAAGTCCCTCAGATGACTTCCCATTTCTATTCCATAAAATCATGTGGTTGTAGTAATCCTTCTCAATGTCTGCATTCATCCTTCACCTACCAACCTTCTAGACATCTTTCCATGTAGTTAACGATGTCCTCCTTTATCACTTCCAGATGAAAAAGAGCTTAAGGTCGGTCCTCATCTTCATGAATCCTGGATGAGCCATGTTCACTCCTCAATGAGCTTAGAATAAGATCAAAAATTCTCAATTTGTCATTTGGTTGAAGTAAATCTAGTTATTATATCTCAAATATTTGTCATTGTCCATAGTATTTCCCCCATTTGGTACCATCATGGTGTCTTTCCCGAAAAATTCCATACCCTCTTTATACCATTCAACATCATGTTGTAGTTAAAATCTCTTCACATAGATTCGTTTGAAGAGGTATCATTGAAAATACGCATTGTATTCAACTCAATGCGTCGGCCACTCTATTCATTGTTCCTTTTAAGTAGGAAATCTCAAAATCATACTCTCTAAGAAATTCTGAACAACGTCGTTTTCGTGTGTTCAAGTCTCTTTTTGTAAAGATGTGATGTAAACCACAGTGGTGCATTTAAAGTTAAAGGTTTTGTACAATAAGGTAGTGTCTCCATACACTCACGGCATAAACAATGGCTAACAACTCCAAATCATGCATCTCATAGTACTCCTCATGCCCTCTCAACTTTCTCGAGATGTAAGAACTCGCTCAACCATCTTGCATCAAGAGTCCACCTAAGCCTTCCTTGGATGCATCGGTGCATACCAAGAAATCCTCATCCATGTTAGGGAGCCTTAGTATCGGTGTTATCGTCAAAAGCTCCTTGAGCCTCCAAAATTCTTCTGCACATTTCTTGTTCCAAACAGACATCTTGTTCTTCTTGTGCAATTTCGTAATTCAATTTGCAATATTCAAAAAACCATTGATGAACCCTCGATAGTATCCCACTAAACCCATGAATCTACGCACTTCTAGGACATCTTTGATGCAGACCATTCCACAATAACCTCGATCTTTGTTTGCTCGACAATGACACCTTCACTGGATATTACATTCCCTAAGTAGTGGATATTCCATTAATAAAAAGATCATTTAAATAGTTTCCCATACAATTTTCTCTCTCATAGACACTATAGTACCAATCGCAAGTGTTCATCATGCTCCTCCATCGTCCGAGAATATATCAAAATTAATATTCAATGAATAATTGGATGAACTTGTCCAAGTATTCGTGGAACACTGAGTTCATCAAGATCATAAATATCCCTAGGGAATTCGTCAGTCCAAACAGTAAAACCATAAACATGTAATGTCCAAATCTCTTCTTAAATGTGGTCTTAGGGATGTCATCCTCCTTGATGTGTAAATAGTGATACCCTGTTCTCAATTCCATCTTTGAAAACACCATTCTTCCTTTCATTTGATCAAATATATTGTTAATACTTGGAAACAGATATTGGTTATTGACTGTCGCCTTGTTAATTGATGGTAGTCAATGCAGAGTCTGGACAACCAATCCTTCTGCTGTATAAAAATAAAAGGCACACGCCACAGTGACAGACTCGGTCATATAAGTCCCATGTCTAGAAACTCCTTCAATTGCATTTTCAACTCCTTTAACTCAGGGGTCAACATCCGATAAGACATTCTCGCTATAGGTTCAGTTCATGGTTTTAGCTCTATCATAAATTCCAATTCCCTCTTAGGTGGACAACTTGGTAACTTCTCTGGGAAGACATCCACAAACTCTCATAATAACAGAAAGTTTTTTCAGTTCTTCTGCCATGCCATTTCCATTTAACACGAGGATGGCATATAGCTACCATCCCTTGCCCATTATATTTTGTAGTTGCAAGGAAGAGATGAACCCTAGAGAAACTCCCTAGTTTCGACCCACAATCACGTGTCTCTATCACTCATCATTGACCAAGCTCAAATGTTTCGTCTTATAGTTGAGTATCACCTCATGCGATTCCAGCCAGTCCATACTGATCATGTAATGAACCCCACATTTACCCATAATTTGTTTTTCTAGGGTTATTATGAAACACTTTCATTTATTCTCTAACATTTCTTAATGATACTATGATGTGATTTTAACACTACTTTTTATTTTCATTCTTTACATTTACCATATCCTTGACAGTTGGAACTAAAGAACTCTAACTTATTCCTATTCTTAAGGAAGGTAGTTTGATACCTAAGTGAATGTAACTGTGTACATATATAGTTACTCACCATAGAGTATGCATTCAATTTGTGCAAGATATTTATATACATATTATGGAAAACAACAAATGCACATTTCAGCACTCGCTTCGTATTAAGGAATTTCTATATATTCACCATCGAGTAAACATTCAATAAGAGCAAGTTATATACATACTATGGAAATTAATAAATGCGTATTTCTATACTCGCTTTGAATTAATGAAATTAACCCCTCACACTAGTGTGACAAAACACATTCTATCCACATGACATTTGACACATGATAGCATTAAGGCCTAGAACAATTGAATCAAATGGTTGGATGTTTGTTGCTTATTCTTAGTTGGTTACTCCACTCATTAGGACTAAACCTCTAACTAAAACTAGAACAAGGAATAATTGATTTGGAATGAAGTATAGAACTCTAACTAAACTATAACCTAGAACTAATATGTCGTTACACTTGTCCTAGTCTGATAGTATATGACTATCATGGTGTAAATGATCCCTGCCAATGACATTTATGGAGGTCTATAACTCGTCTCCTTTGGACCATCACTTGTTTATTGTGTCGATCAAATTGCTTCCACATTGATATAATCACATGGGCTAGGTAAAAATCTGTATTAATTCCATTAATCTTAACCTACAGGGATTCTCCCAAGTCTATTGTTTCACCCATCCTCTCGGCTCTATGTAGCTTGCCCTTTGTTTACTGTGATAACCCTCTTTCAGTATTTCATGGTAGCATAACCATTGTATTGGTGGAGATGGGCTTGCTCTGCTAGAGAAGAGCATGTAGGACCATGTCTATCAAATTCTACCATAAACTAGGTAAGGATTCTCTGGTTGTTATATATCTGAATCTCAATTTTAAGAAATGGTTTCTATATGTATCAGTTCTTTCAGAAACTCTTAAGAGGGTCTGGTGAAGAATTTTGGTAATGGAATTTCACTAAGTAGTGTTTTGGGGTTTACTTTGGTTTTATACCTATCCTTCGTATTGTTTTCTCGGACCATACATGATGACGACTTCCTATATTTTAAATGTTTCTTTCTCTAAGTTCCTCCAACCTTACGGGCTCGAGGTAAAACAATAGTTCGTACTTGAGCCCTTCAGAAAATTTGTTACTTAGGTAAATCTTCAAAATCAATTTGTGGTTTTGATTGTGTGCTATGTTGTTTTCTCAGGTTTTCTACCCTAGTCAGGAACTGGTTTTCACAATTGTGTGGCGGAGCATTTCCTTATGACTTTCATGGCATTGAGTCTTTCCCTTTTGTTATAGATATGTCGATATCAAGTAACTCTGGATTTGTTTTAGTGATATCCTTTGTCTATAAATTTCTGAGGGTAAACTCTTGGTACTCGTGAATGTCCCGAGTTGTTTCTTTGAAGAGAATAATTAGTTTTCTTTTATATCCCTGCCTTATGAAATCACAAAATGCCTAAATTCTTGAGTATGCCAGTAATGCTTGGCCTTTACTACATTTGACGTATTCCAGAAACAAAAGTGTGGTAAAATGTTAAAGAACTCATGAGGTAAATCTTTGCAATACAATTAATTCCGTGAGAACTTATTTCTTGGCATCTTCAATTTAATTCGTGCTATCCAAATATTTAAATCAAATTCCTTTTAATCTAGAGTTCTTTCCCTTAATCTATGACACTTTTGTACCAGTATGAATACCATTTTTGTCTCTCGTCATTTTATCTTATTCTGGGCCTTTGGGACCTGGCCGAAGAATTACCTTGTTTGTTGTGCTAAGGGTTTAAATGTCTTAACTTCTTTTATCAAATCACATCCATGAAATAAAACTCAAGTTTATTTAAAATTATATTCGTGATGTTCATTTCAAGAGGATTTTGATTAAAACAAGAATAATTTTGTAACCTCATTATATGGCCAGTTCGGCAAATCTTGAGGATCCCGGATTGACAGTGTATGATGTATGATGTATGAAAACTCCCGGATTGACAGTGTATGATGATGATGAGGACCTCATTATTTGTTTGGATGATGTATGATTATTCTCTTTCTGGAAATATTTCTAAATGTTTGGTTTCTAAAATCTAATGATGGGCCCCTTTTGACTACAAGGGTACCCGTCAGGCAGTCCTTGCCTCCTCCAACCCCCCTTTGGTTTGTGGATGACGTTGTCAAGGATGTTGAGGAGGAAGACAACTTTTACTTTAGACCCCAAGTTAAGTACAGTCCAAAACTTTCCTGTGTTGTCTCTTTTATAATTATTTTCCTTGGTAATTTAATTTTACATTTATCATAAGAATTTCAACTACTTCCTACTAAATATTAATTGAAATTTTCTTTGTATTTTTACAGGATTTGTGTGCACGAAATCCTCGAATTTTGGAAATTTCCTTACGCAAAAGGTACTCGGGTTCCTTTACAGTACTCTCAGAGTTTATCAATCCATGTTCTAATAATCGAACTAACTGTCTAACCTAGAATATCGTTATTGTGGAGGGTTCAATCCAGGCTCATGTAGTGACTGGTTAACAAATATATTCAGCTTTTGTAATGATGTTTCATTATTGGAAGATTAGAAACATAGTAATTATGTAGGGTTGAATACACCTTTGTTTTCTGGCTTGATTTTGAGATATGTAATAAGTTTAATTACATCTTCCATATGCTTATATAACACAGTCCCATTTACAGTTAATACTGAGAAAATATCTTACTCAAGGGATAGAATAAAACTGTGAGAGTTATACTACATTTTATTTCATTTCAACAACATTTGAGTCAATAAATCCATTCATCAATAATTAAAGAGATGCATTATATAAGTCATCAAACAAATAACGTTCAATCAAAGAAGGAGTATATGGACATATGTGAGCAATTATCATACAACAAATGGAACAACCAAGTTCCTCCCAAACTTAGAAGGGAATAGCCAAATCTACTTGCATCATTCACCACCTAGCCTAACCATGAATCCATTAGGGTGAACTCTAGAACTCTTCCTCAGCTATAGTCCTTCTATTTCAGAAAAATTCTCCTTGCCTCACACTCATAAAATAGTTTTCATAATAGCAAGAAATAATTATTTTCCCGAGCATACTAGGCAACATCCTCCCTCCTCCCATATGATATATATATATCCAAAAGAAATTGTGCCTAGGTCTTTTCCCCTTGGGAATTTTTGTAGCTTTCAAAATTCATCATTTTTAGGGGGTGACAATGGCCAATATTTTGATTTTCCACTTGTAACATTCAACTCTGATGCAGTTCGAACATGTTCCCCACTCATGGAGTCATGGTCATATGATTTCAACCTGGTTGTACCATTTGTCCATCAACAATAAATATAAAAAATATTTGTTTCTTACAAGTGTCATAGTCAAAGAGTTAGTTGAATCAAATAAAATCTTTTCCCAACATTCATACTCATATATTAAAATTAACTAAATTCAAAATTCAAAATTTCCATAAATTGCAATAATTTTCCAATTTCGAATTTACCGAAAACAGAAATAAATTCCTAAGTATTTTCAAACTTAAAAATATTTTATTTTGGGGGATGTTACATCCTTTCCCCCTTCAATAAAACATTGTTCTTAGTGTTCATCCCTTCCTTAGAATAGGATCGGATGATATTTATGCAACTTTCCTTCCAACTCCCAAGTGGCCTCCTTAGGACTAAAGTGCTTCCATTGCACTTTTACCTGGGCGATGGATCTGTTTTGAAGTGATATTTCTCTCATTTCATGCATGTGTAGAGGTTCCTCTTGGAACTCACCTTCTGGTTCCACCTGCACCAATTTCCAATCGATCGTATGATTAGGGTCGTGAACATAATTATTTAACAAAGAAACATGAAATACATTATGAATTTTTAGATTGGCAGGAAGTGGAAGTTGATATGCCATGGGTCCAATTCAAGCTAAGATCATGAAAGGACCAAAAAACATAAGTTCCAACTTGGCACAATTCCCTACCTTTAGTGAACTTATTCTCGCCTTGAATTTTAAATAGATGTGGTCTCCCACTTGAAATTATAGGTGTCGTATTTTTAGGTCCGCTTAAATTTTATGTCTTTCATGTGCCTCTTTTAAATTTTGTTGTGTGTATTCTTCTTGGAAACTTTATAATCCCACCATGAATCTGTCAACTTGGTTATCCAATCTAATCATATTTGTACACTTTCTGTCATACAGTATTTTGAAGGGGCTCATCTTAGCCGAAGTTTGCTAACCATTGTTGTACGTAAATTTCACCAAGTGTAGGTAGTATTCCCACTTGATTGATTTTGTCATTGCATACATGCGTATCATATATTATTTGATTTGGTTTTCTCATTTGGTCTAACCATCTATTTCCATAGTGTTGGAAGCCAATTCACATTTTCCCATTGTTTTATAAGCTGCCTGCACCAAAGTTTTACAAACATCAATTTTTCGTCGCAATTTTCAAATAAACCACATTTTTATTTTCTGCGACATTTGCACCTTTACCTTCTCTTTGTTTTCACAACTATAAGACTGAAAACTTCATCTTTCGAAGTCACATTAAAATCACTATTTGAATTGTCGTCATCTCTTTTGTCGATATGCCTATTTCACTTACCTTTTATTTATCATTATACAGTTGGCAAGGTCCTTTGATTAGTACTCATGCTTCGATTGATTATGTAATTTGGTTTCACCGAGTTTGTAATGCATTGGCATTTGGATTTACATGTTTTTTTTATTTTGACCTACTTGACCATTGGTTCCATGAAAATACATAGGGGTTATGGTTAAATCTTTCATATATATTTTTTAATATGATACCTATGTTCGTGTTTCCATAACTATTGGAATTTTGATTATATGAAGACTCATTCGTACGTTGGTTCAACTCTTGATATGAGTTGTTACAATACATTGTGTGCATTGGTTTATACATTTACCATTGGTTTCATTGGTCGGCCAAGTGACGTGATTGTTAAACTATGCTTTGATTGGTAGAACAACTATAAGCTAACGGTGGTACTATTAGCAATAACTATTCTACATGGCAGACATAAACTCCACCACCTTCGCACGATGGCATTTATGCCTATCCCTTTTTCCCGTTCACCTCTGTTAGCCGGAGTAACCCTTCGTGCACTCTGCTCCTGTGTATGATATGACCCAAACCCTGGACTTACCATGATCTTGGGTCCATGGCACCTGTGGTGCGGATCGAGCCAAATGACAACCAAGCCTTGCTATTATTTGACAATGCTCGGAAAGACTTCGAGGCTAACGGATGGCTCACCTTTGTGCAGCGATTCGAGGGTTTTAATCTTTGTGTGGCACAACAGTTCTTCCTAACATTTGATGGCTGTAGAGCCAAGGTGGGCGACATCTAGTTGGAAATCGATGAGGAGTTTATCAGTTCCACTACAGGGTTACCTACCACAGGCTAGCGTTGGTTCAAAAATTTGAAAGTGGAAGAGGTGCCTTGGCCACTTCCATTCATCTCGCACAAAGTCACCTCTTTTGATAGAGGTATGTCCATATCCATGCTCAAACCACAATGGCATGACCTTTTTATAATATTCAAATAGTTTGTGACCTATGAAGGTCGATATGGACTAATGTTTCTCTACCACCTACATTTGTTAAGGAATTTTATGGGATACCCATTGAATATTCCGTTTTTCTTTCAGCATAGCCTATATAAAATGTCAAAAAGGTTTAAAAGGAAGAAGGTTGACAGTAGCGTGTTCCACCATGGACTTATTAAACTTATCATTGTTTATCACTTGAGCTTACATGGTGATAGTTGGAAAGCTTTCATCGCTCAAAATGGTTTTGATGATACAAACCTTGTCCAGGTTGATAAGCCTATGGTGAATGAAACCAAGGCTGAGGTGCCTATGCCCTTCCACACCATATTGCCTCCTCCTAAACCCTCAATCGACCCTGATGTTGACTTACATGATGCTATGACTGAGAATATTGAGACTTTTATGAGACCTGTGAGAAAAAATACCAAGGAAAACCCTACGACCTATGCAAAGGGTAAAAAGAACACTCCGATGATTTCAAGAATGACCAGGAATAAGCCTAAACCCTCGGTTGAGTAGAAATCTATAATCCTAAGTGAGGATTTGAACTCTAACATAGAACGTTTCCTAGCCAGTAAGTATCCTTACTCACAGGGTTTATGCCCTGAACCACCTTATGATTTCATGTCGAATCTTCCCCCTTGGCTAAGAAGTAATCCTAGCTACCTTGGTATCAAATTTCCTAATGAAACCCTTGGAAATGTAATCAAACCCTCACCTGCTCCTTCGAACCCCTCACAGATGACCTATGACCAATGCAATTTATGCTTGGAATGATACTACATTGATGTCCCCCTACTTCAATCAAAAATCCAATCACTCGAAAATCAAGTTGCAGTGCTGACCAACCAAAGAGACAAAATCCAAGCAACTGATAACAAGCAGAAGAGAACTGGCTCTATAGTTTTCAAGAATGTTGAATTGGCCACAGCCGTTATCAACTCCAAATTGTCGTGATCAAATCTATCTGCTCGTTATACCGGTATGGATTTTGATATCGTTTTAGCTTTGTGAATGACCAGGATTAATATACTGGTTTTAATTGGGTCTTCGAATAGCTCTGTTTACATTTCAAAATGATTCTGTCATAATGTGTTCATCCTACATATATTTCGCTTTGCTAAAATTTAATGGAATTTCGTTTTGGGTACTTGATTTGATCATTCCCAGTTTAGCCATTGATAGATTTTTATTGGATTTGAATGGTTTTTGTTTGGATTTGATTTGTTCTTTTGTCTGATTGAGTTAACAAAATTGACGATTTGCTTTCAATTGAATTCGTTGTGTATCTATTATGAATAGGAAGTTTTTTCACGCTCAATTTAGAATGTGATCATGCTTGGATTTGATTTCGTTATAGTTTGTATGCTGTGATTGGTAAACAATTTCAATGAGTTTGTTACGATATTTTAATATGATGTGTGATGTAAAAACATGAATACAAACTCTGTTCAGTTTCAACTTGGAAAAACGACTCTGTTTTTGCGGAAATAATGCTCTCATTTAAGCCTGTGCAAATAATATTCATGCCCGAATCATGAAACGAGTATGATTTACAATGACTATGTTAAACTCCAGTTGTTCGATTCGCTTGCTAGATTCGCACCATAAATGTTTCTCTGTTTGATTTTAAATTTGTAAAACGAATTGGTTAAACCCGGTTATAATTCGTTTGATTGGAACAATTTTGGTCAAAGTCAATCGATCTTGTTTGCCCAATTTGCAATGATCAAACAATTGGATAATCCTTACTAATTTTGTTACCAATTTATTATTTTATTTGAATTGATTTTCGTGCTAGTTTGATCCAATCCACTAGTGGCATCAAATTGTTTGCTATGTCAATACAGTTATAACGATTTGAAAATGATCTTGTTGGATTCGATCGTATCTCTTGTTTAACAATTGCCAACAATTCATTTTGATTACATCAGTTTTAAATTGATATCTTCCAACAATTCATGGGACATGATGGACATGCTAGGGGAATATTTGCGTGTTTTGGTTTTATTTTAGTTTCGTTAAACTTGGAATATCTTCCCATATTTTATGTAAACAGTTTTGATAACTTCCACAGGGAGGTTTTACCCTATGGAAAAAATTATAAATACTTATTATTTTTGTAATAAGGATCATCCTCACTTGTGGGAGAACCAGGCTATGGATTCCTAATACAAACTAAGATAGAAGTCGATGTTCTGCTACATATTTCACTTTCATAATATCAATTTTTTGTTTCAAGTTTATACATGTCATTAGCAAGTGATTATAGACTACTTTTGCTATCATAGTATTTTGCAGAATGATGTGATTTAATTAATATGATCCATGTCTGATTTCTTTCAACATTTAAAAACACAACAATTATTTTACTCAGTTAATGAATGACATATTTCTCTTCTTCATCAATTGAATTATTTTGTATAAGTCTTTGCATACAGGTTTATCTAACTGCAGATATTTATAAATTATATGATTGCTGTGATTTTTATGTCTTGTGTGTCCTATAATCACGCTTCAAGAGTACTGTAGCTATCGTTTATGAGAATCTCCTGGATAATTCAGTGTGGGTTTCCTCCCTCCGATCAACTAAAATAATCATCATACACAAGGAAAATCTGGAGCATTTCTCTAGGTCAGTTTGTAATTTATTTTCATTAATTTCTTAGTATACCATTACTATTTTAGTTAGATACATTTGTAGTTTGGATTAGTGATTTAATTTAGTTAGTTCTATTTTATTTCTTGTTTATAAAATTATAAAATCAACAAAAATATCTTTCTCCGTCTTGGGGCAGAATATAAATGAGTTTTTCAGGTTTTATTTAAATCTATAAATTGTACATATTATACATTTTGTGAATAAGTTATATTTGTGTTAGTAGTTAGATAGTTAATTAATTAGAGTTAGTATAACAGTTAGATTAATTTAGTTTGTTTAATAGTTAGTTTTAGTTAGATTAGTTTATTAGTTTTTTTTATTTGTTTTAAGTTAGTTTATAATAGTTTTTCTTTTTTGTTTTCTTAGGACCTTAGATCGGCTAACAGAGCTGCTAAACCTGTCAGGGTGGTTCATTCCAAATGGCTTGGGTTATTAGACAACCCAAGACCGGTTCCACTCTTCCAGTTGACAGACGGTCAATTTCGTCCGCCAACAAACAATGCTAGAAGGAGGGCCTGAACTTAATTAATGGCATGCGGAAGTCGCAAGACTCCTCCACCCCCTAATCATTCACCTATTGTGAACAGAAGCCATTCAAATGATAATATCCCCCTTCAAACAACAACTACTTCAACTGACAATCCACAGATCAAAGTTGAGACAACAACCCCTTATCCTACAGGTGGTGACATACAAGAGATTGTCCGTCAATCTCTTATTAAAACACATAGTGCCTTAGCCCGTTTGAGGAAACCTAACCATCCGTGGGGCCAACCTTTGGATTTCTATGATATCATAGAACAATTAGGAGGCACTGATCCTACTGTGAATCCTTCAGATCCAATCTTAAATCCTGCCTCAGGAGGATCTGGGATACCCCCTTCACCACCTCCATCATCTCCTTCCTCTTCTGGAGGAGATTCATTTGACGAAGGAAATTCCCCTTCTCAGACTTCCACACCCACTACCCCAATGGCAAATCAGAACAACCCCGCTAGACTATGTCTTGATCAGGATGTCGTAGCTGTACCTGGAGCTCAACATCCTTTACCTAAGAATCCAGAGAAATGGCTTCGCAAGTTTGATCCTGACTCAAAACAGATCGCTGAAGATCACATTAAAAAATTTATGTTAGCCATAAGACTTCACAATGTCGAACATGAAGACGTTGTCTGTAGGTTGTTCCCGTATACTTTTGAGGGTAATGCATCCACATGGTACTTTGCTTAGCAACCTCATACCATTGTGTCTTGAGAAAAGTTTGAGTCATGCTTTTTGGAAAAGTTCGGAGACGGTAAACCTCCAAAAGTCTTAGTCATGGATATTTCTAGCTAAAGAATGAACCCAAAAGAAAAATTTAAAGACTTTAATCAAAGATTCTTAACACTTAAAAACTGAATCCCTACGGATTCCATGCCTGCCAAGAGTCTTATAATAGTTTACTACACTAAAGCTTTGCATCAAAGTATAGCTATTTGGGTTAAACGATCTAAGAAAGCCACATTGTTATAGGCCTTTGAGGAGGCCAGACAGATTGAAAAAGACATACTTAGTCTTAAAGACTCTTCTAGAAATGAAACTGAGACTAGTTCTTCTTCCAAAAAGAATATTGAGATCCTTCCCAAACCTACTCAAAATAAAACACAACCTGAAAACTCTGATTTAGAAAACTTAACTCAATTTGTTCAAAAACTATCAAATCAAGTTATAGACTTAAAAAGGTACACTGAAGAAACTTCCTCGAGTAAAGGGCCTTACAAACCCCCGTTCCGGAGGCCTTTTTCTACCAACCGACCTAATCCAACCACCAAACGCCTAAATCTAGAAAGTTTGCAATGTGCCCTTCAAACTATTCTAGAAGCCCAAGATAACTTGATGCCCCCTGAGATCCCTCAGGAGGTAGTTGAACAAGAGACAATTCAAGAAGAAGAGTCTTCTCCAAACATTTTTGGACACTTCTCGGATAACATCTTTCAAGCTATCCTCAAGACAATGCATCCCTATAATACCAGGAGTAAGACAACAAACAAACCTTCTTCCAAAAAGACTATAACTTCGCCTCTAAAGCCATCTAAATCAGTTGAGACTAAACAAACTAATGTGAAACCCAACTTAGATTATGATGTTGTTGACGATCTTAAAAAGCTTAGGGATAACATTTCTATTTATGAGTTATTGAAATTTCCATTTCTGCTTCAAAAATTGTTGCAAAATATTTCAGAGAATGGAAAAAATGGTAATTCTAATGGTAACAAGGTTGTGCAAAAAAAAGTTCCTCAGAAGACTTCCACTAAAAATAATACTGATCCTCAAGATAAAGAAAGCCTTCCTGTAAGTACTATAAATAATGTAAATAATGTAGATAAAGTAGCTTTAGAAACCACAAGTAAAAAGCCACAAGCTACTACTCTTAGTACTCGCAAAAATGTACCTCCTTTTCTATTAACTTTTGAGATCTTTAATAGAAACATGCACAATTGTATGGTAGACTCAGGAGCGTCATCCAATGTGATGCCTTGGTCTGTTTGTCAAAATATTAACGTTGAAGTTGAACCTAATAAAATCAAAGTAAATCATGAGCGCTACCTTAAGTTCACAGTCACAGATTTGAACGATCCCAACGAACCATTTACACCTTCTATCGATTCACCCGAAATACAAGGGATGGACACCTTCTTCGGCAATTTCATGGCTGAGTCTTCACCTATCACCAATCCAGAACAGCAATCCAAGATTGTAGCGTATATGCGGCCAACAGTTTCTACACAACGGTCTCATGTACCCGATGGAAATCAAATTTGGTCTCTGTATTTTGATGGGTCAAGGTCCAAAGGAGCTGGAGCAGGCAGTGTCATTATCGATCCGGCAGGGAAGAAAGCATTGATAGCATGTAGGTTGGAATTTGAATGTACTTACAATACTACAGAATATGAAGATTTACTGCAAGGTCTCAGAAAAGCTTTCGATATGAACATTCAAAATTTAACAATTTTTGGCGACTAAAATAGTGGTTAGACGGGTAAGAGATTCTATCCACTTTCTGTCTCCGCATCTCAAAAGATACGAGTCTGAGGTATGGAATTTAATGAATAAATTTTCCGCTTTCAATATAAATTCTATTCCTAGATTGAATAACTCTGAAGTAGATTTATTAGCTAATGTAGCTTCTATACTTCTACCTGCAGAATGTTTGTCCCCAGATGCATTCTCCGTTGAGTTGTTGTTTTGGCCATCTGTTCCCGACAACATCACGAACTAGAGAGTTTTTGACGATGATCAACAGATTATTAACTTTCTGCACATGGAATAAACTTTTCAAGGTGCGGTGATAGAGGAACATACGCACGATGACAATTTGCGCGATTTCATGGTAATACCAGATCCGAGAACTCCTGAATCTTCATCGGATATGGTAAACTTGATCCCTAAATTTGTAGTTAGATTAGAGAAGTTTTATGATCTCCAAGATAAATTTAAAAATATGGTCAACTGTAAAACCAATAGATCCTCATTATCTTATGAAAAAGTGAACTTAGGAACTAATGAAAATCCTCAGTGCATTAATTTAGGGTTAGGGTGTTCACAACAAGAAAAAACCGCATTTATTAAATTGTTTAAAGAATTTAAAGATGTCTTTTCATGGACGTATGATAATCTCAAAACTTTCAACCCTAACATCATATGGCATGTCATCCCGATGAAACTCCAAACCTTACCCTTTCAACAAAAACTGAGAAACATACACCCTAAACTGGAACCGACCATTCAAAAAGAATTGAATAAGCTCCTTAATGATAAAATAATATTTTCTGTTAGGCACGCTCAATGGGTTTCTAACCTTGTCCTAGTTCGAAAGAAAAATGGGAAAATCTAACTCTGCGTAGATTTCCGAAACCTCAATAGAGCATCTGATAAAGACAACTATCTTATCCCACCCATGGAACAGATCCTTCAATAGGTATCTGGTTCCAAGAGGCTATCTTTACTAGATGGTTTCTCAAGATACAACCAAGTCCTTATGTCTCCACCAGACCAATTAAAAACTACCTTTCGTACTCCATGGGGCACTTATTCTTATCGCAAAATGAATTTTGGATTGATTAATGTTGGTGCCACCTTTCAGAGAGCAATGGATATTGCTTTCCAAGGCTTAATCAATCAGTCCATCGTACTTTACTTATATGATGTGACTGTATTTTCTAAAAATAAAAATTATCATCTAGCTCACTTACGAGCTGTCCTACTGCGATGTCGTAAATACGGCATCTCTTTAAATCTCCAAAAAACCATCTTTGTAGTAGAACAGGGTAAACTATTGGGATTCATTGTGTCTAGTGAAGGGATGATTATTGACCCCGAAAGAACTCAATTCATCGCAAAAATACCCCCTCCTACATCCAAAAAATATATGTAGTCTTTCTTAGGCCAAATTAACTTCGTGAGAAGATTTGTCCCCAGCTTCTCCGAAATGGTTAGACCCTTGTAGAACTTAATTAAGAAGGACACTCCATATCACTTGGGACCCCTAGAAAATCAGGATTTCAATGCAATAAAGAAGGCCATTATAGACGCTCTGTCTCTCATGAGAAAGGATTTTTCTCAAGACTTTACACTTTACACTTTTTCCTCTCACGATTCCTATGCCACCGTCCTAACCCAAAAGAATGCCGAGAACAATGAAGTACCCATCGCTTTTATGAGCTCTGCTTTCAAAGGGGCTGAACTTAATTACCAAGTGGTAGATCGGCAAGGCTACGCTATTTTAAAAGCAATTAAGCACTTTCGGTCCTATCTTTTGAAGTCTAGGATGAAATTCATTGTCCCCTACCCAACCGTTAGGAATCTGTTAGTGCAAAAGGAACTGAAAGAAAAGAGAGCTAACCGGGTCACCTCCTTGCAGGAGTATGAATTAGAAATCACCCCAGCTCAGATAGTGAGAGGCCAAGGGTTATGCAAGTTAGTTACTGATTCAGCAGCAGGACAACAAGAAGAAAGAAATACATCAAACCTAGTACAACACGATCAAATTTTAATCTATTGTGCACAAAAATCTATGAGTCCTTGGTATGAAGATATAAGATTTTGTCTTGAACATGGGTCAACCCTTTGTCACTTATATCCCCCTAAAATAAGAGTGTTGAGGTTAAATTTTTCCTCCTTTCATTTGATTAATGGTATCATTTTTTGTCAAAGTTTTGGCAGCATACTGATGCGCTGTCTTGAAAAAGATGAAGCAGAAAAAGTCTTGCTAGAGTTGCATGCAGGAGAAGATGGTAGTCATTTTGGTGGTGACACCACTACTCATAAGGTTATCAGAGCCGGTTATTACTAGCCCATGCTTTTTAGAGATGTCCATGCCTTGTGTCATAAATGTATCATCTGTCAGAGAGCATCAGGGCGGTTACAAAAACCAGCCTTTCCTTTGCAGCCCGTTTCTGTAGATTCTCCTTTTTAGCAGTGGGGCCTTGATATTATAGGTCCAATAAACCCCCCGTCCTCACAACAACACAAGTTTATTTTGACAACCACAAATTACTTTACCCGATGGTCTGAAGTTGTTGCGTTAAGAACTGTCAACACCAGTCAGGTAATTGTCTTTCTAAACTCGAATATTATCACTCGTTTCGGTATCCCTGATTGTTTGGTATTCGATAATGCTTCTTACTTTCCTCTCTTGAGATGAGTGAGTTCGCTTTGGAAAAAGGAATTAAGATGAAGTATTCTGCTAGCTATTACCCCCAGGGAAACGGATTGGCAGAATCAACAAACAAGAACTTAATTAAAATCATCAAGAGAATGGTTGTTGAAAATCACAAAAATTGGCACAATGAACTCCTAAATGCGCTATGGGCTCATAGGGTAACGCCAAAAGCTTCTATAGGTAACTCCCCCTTTTTTCTTGTTTATGGCAGAGAAGAAATTCTTCCACCTCACATTCTTCTTCCTTCACTTCAGTTGTCATAGAAAGTCCAAGAAGAAGACTGTCCCCCTCTAGAAAACTGAATTAACACTTTGATGAAGCTAGAAGAAGTAAGAGCCCAAGCTAAACGTAAGTTAGATCAACATCAACAATTGGTTAAAAGCTTGTTCGATTCTAATTTTGCTTCTGATAGGAATTTTGAAGTAGGTGATCTCGTACTAAAATGGGACAAATCGCATGAGGGAAAGGGAGAGCACACAAAATTTCAAAACTTATGGCTTGGGCCATTTTTAATTGCTGAAAAGTTGGGTCCCGGTTCTTTTCGATTGCAAAATATTGAAGGGTAGCTTGACACCTATCCAGTGAATGACCAAGCACTGAAAAGATACTTTGCTTGATAACAACCCTTGTATATTATGTACATATTTTTCTTTTATTTTTCTTTTTCGTTTTGTTTTGTTTTTTATTTTTCTTTGAATTTATCATCTTGTGTTTTCCAAAAATACACATACCTGTACACTGAGCTCTTCAGACAAAGATGATAAGAAATTTGTTCACTGAAATAACTTCTGAGAAATTTGTATAAACATCAGTGGCATATTTCTGAAATTTATATCTATGTTGCAAAAGTCTGTTGTTTGAAAGAAGCTGACTTATTTTGATCTATGAGTAAAGCCTGTCATGATCATCTATTATCTTTTTACGCTGTCCCTTTTCCATAAAGGAATGAATCAGAAGATGTCTCTCTGTCTTAGGAAGTTGTTTTTGTAAATAAAACATCTATGTATCTAAATAAAGGATAGTTATAAAAAATTCTGGTGAGGTCTAAAAAAATATATTAAAAAATCATGATTTTCTGTGTCACCCTGCTCAGCTATATATCTATGAAAAACAAAACAAAATAAATTATTAAGAAGATCTGTGGGAAATGATTGTAAACCCGTCGGGATGCTGAACAGGTATGTTGGTAGCGGGTAAATGCATGCATGACACCAGGACAACTTCGTCGGGGTACTGAACAGGCCCGCTGGCAGCGAAGCAATGTCAGGTATATGAAAATTTGTAAATAAGAAACCTATTTAATGTCCTTTATTCTGATCTAGAACTTCTTTGCAGGATATAGATGTCAGAGTGGGTTAAATGGAAACCCTATCGAGGCTATGGACGCCTACTGGAAGCAGTGGCTATGCCAACAATATTGGAGATTTTATCTTTAATATCGTGACTCACTGATCTTAAGACTGTTATTAGTTTTCATCTTTTAAAACACTGCTAGAAAAGTTGGTTAATGATGATGTTTATATGATTTTCTGGTTGTTATTTTTCAGTTGAATTTTTTTTTGTTGTCCTAATCTGAATTTGTTCCTTTTGGTAGAGATAACTGCTTCTACCAGTGTGTCTCCATTGTTGAAATCCAATTCACATATTCCCATTGATTTATAAGCTTCCTACAGCAATGTTTTACAAACATCAATTTTTCTTCTCAATTTTCAAATAAACGACATTTTTATTTTCTGCAACATTTTCACCTTTACCTTCACTTTGTTTTCACGACTGTAAGCGTGAAAACTTCATCTTCTAAAGTCGCATTAAAAACACTATTTGAACCGTCGTCATATATTTTGTCAATATGCCTATTGTGCTTACCTTTTATTTATCATTATATAGTTGGCAAGGTCCTTTGATCGGTACTCATGTTTCAATTGATTATGTAATTTGGTTTCATTGAATTTTGTAATGCATTGGCATTTGGATTTACATGTTTTTTTTATTTTAACCTACTTGACCATTGGTTCCATGAAAATACATAGGGGTTATGGTTAAATATTTCATATATATATTTTAATACGATACCTATGTTCGTGTTTTCATAACTATTGGCATTTTGATTATATGAAGACCCATTGGTACATTGGTTAAACTCTTGATATGACCTGTTACAATACATTGCGCGCGTTGGTTTATACATTTACCATTCCTTTCATTGGTCGGCCAAGTGACGTAATTGTTAAACTATGCTATGATGGATAGAACAACTATAAGTTGACAGTGGTACTATTGGCAATAACTATTATGCATGGCAGAGATAAAATCCACCACCTTCGCACGATGGCATTTATGCCTATCCCTTTTTTCCGTTCACCTCTGTTAGCCCGAGTAACCCTTCGTGAACTCTACTCCTGTGTATGATATGACCCAAACCCTAGACTTACCGTGAGCTCAGCTCCATGGCACCTGTGATGCGGATCGAGCCAAACGAAAAACAAGCCTTGCTATTATTTGACAATTCTCGGAAAGACTTGGAGGCTAACGGATGGCTCACCTTTGTGCAGCAATTTGAGGGTTTTAATCTCTGTGTGGCACAACAATTCTCCCTAACATTTGATGGTTGTAGAGCCAAGGTGGGCGACATCCAGTTGGAAATCGATGAGGAGTTTATCAGTTCCGCTACAGGGTTACCTGCCATAGGCCAACATTGGTTCAAAAATTCGAAAGTGGAAGAGGTGCCTTGGCCACTTCTGTTCTTCTCAGGCAAAGTCACCTCTTGTGACAGAGGTATGCGCATATCCATGCTCAAACCACAATGGCATGACCTTTTCATAATAGTCAAATAGTTCGTGACCTGTGAAGGTCGATATGGACTCGTGTTTCTCTACCACCTGCGTTTGTTAATGAATTTTATGGGATACCCGTTGAATATGCCCTTTTTCTTTCAGCGTAGCCTATATAAAATGTCGAAAAGGTTTGAAAGGAAGAAGGCTAACAGTAGCCCGTTCCACCATGGACTTATTAAAATTATGATTGTTTATCACTTGAGTTTACATGGTGATAGCTGGAGAGATTTCATCGCTCTAAATGGTTTTGATGATACAAACCCTGTCCAGGTTGATAAGCCTATGGTGAACGAAACCAAGGCCAAGCCGCCTATGCCCTTCCACGTCCTACTGCTTCCTCCTAAACCCTCAGCCGACCCTGATGTTGACTTACCTGACGCTATGACTAAGAAGATTGAGACTTTTATGAGACTTGTGAGCAAAAAGAACAAGGCAAACCCTACGGCCGATGCAAAGGGTAAAAACAACGCCCAGATGATTTCAAGAATGGCCAGGAATAAGCCTAAACCCTCGGTTGAGTAGAAACCTATAATCCTAAGTGAGGATTCAGACTCTGACATAGAACGTTTCCTAGCTAGCGAGTATCCTTACTCACAGGGTTTATGCCCTGAACCACCTTATGATTTCGTGTCGAATCTTCCCCCTTGCCAAAGAAGTAATCCTAGCTACCCTAGTATCAAATTTCCTAATGAAACCCTTGGAAATGTAATCAAACCCTCACCTGCTCCTTCGAACCCCTCACAGCCGACCTCTGACCAATGCAATTTATGGTTGGAACGATACTACATCGATGTCCCCCTACTTCAATAAAAAATCCAATCACTCAAAAATCAAGTTGCAGTGCTGACCAACCAAAGAGACAAAATCCAAGCAACTGATAACAAGCAGAAGAGAACTGGCTCTATAGTTTTCAAGAATTTTGAATTGGCCACAGCCGTTATCAACTCCAAATTGTCGTGATCAAATCTATCTGCTCGTTATACCGGTATGAATTTTGATATCATTTTAGCTTTGTGAATGACCAGGATTAATATACTGATTTTAATTCTGTCTTCGAATAGCTCTGTTTACATTTCAAAATGATTTTGTCATAATGTGTTCATCCTGCATATATTTTGCTTTCCTAAAATTTAATGGAATTTCGTTTTGGGTACTTGATTTGATCATTCCCAGTTTAGCCATTGATAGATTTTTATTGGATTTGAATGGTTTTTATTTGAATTTGATTTGTTCTTTTGTCTGATTGAGTTAACAAAATTGACGATTTTCTTTCAATTGAATTCGGTGTGTATCTATTCTGAATAGGAAGTTTTTTCACGCTCAATTTAGAATCTGATCATGTTTGGATTTGATTTCGTTATAGTTCGTATGTTGTGATTGGTAAACAATTTCAATGAGTTTGTTACGATCTTTTGATATGTCGTGTCATGTAAAAAAAGGAATACAAACTCTTTTCCGTTTCAATTTGGAAAAAAGACTCTATTTTTGTGGAAACAATGCTCTCATTTAAGCCTGTGCAAATAATATTCATGCTCGAATCATGGAACGAGTATGATTTGCAATGACTATGTTAAACTCCAGTTGTTCGATTCACTTGTTGGATTTGCACCATAAATGTTGCTCTGTTTGATTTTAAATTTGTAAAACGAATTGGTCAAACCCAGTTATAATTCATTTGATTGGAACAATTTTGATCAAAGTCAATCGATCTTGTTTGCCCAATTTGCAATGATCAAATGATTGGATAATCCTTACGAATTTTGTTACCAATTTATGATTTTATTTGAATTGATTTTCACGCCAGTTTGATCCAATCCACTAGTGGCATCAAATCGTTTGCTATGTCAATACGGTTATAACCATTTGAAAATGGTCTTGTTGGATTCGATCGTATCTCCTCTTTAACAATTGCCCACAATTCGTTTTGATTACATCAGTTTTAAATTGATATCAAATGATTTCACAACTGTTGATTATGATTCTGTTAGTTCAATTTTGTGGTAACAAAAGAAACAAAGTACGCCTATCTCTGTATTCATTTGATCAATTTTGATCCTATTTGATTTCGAATGGTATAATAATTTCAAATTGAATTATTCGTTTTCAAATAGCTATTGGATGTTAATTGAATCTGATTTTTTTGAAAAGATTTTGATGTTGATTTTGTGTCTTATTTAGACCAGCTACAGAATCCCAAGATTCTGTAGCTAGTCTATAGGATTAGATTTTTATCATTTTGTTAATAAAGAGTCCTTCTAACTTGTTTATTTTTGGCCCTTTTCAGGTAAATTCGAATTGAATGGGACATGATGGACATGCTAGGGGAATATTTGTGTGTTTTAGTTTTATTTTAGTTTAGTTAAACTTGGGATATCTTCCCAAATTTTATGTAAACAGTTTCGATAACTTCCATAGGGAGAACCAGGCTATGGATTCCTAATACAAACTGAGACATAAGTTGATGTTCTGCTACAGCTTTCGCTTTCATAATATCAATTTTTTGTTTCAAGTTTATGCATGTCATTAGCAAGTGATTATAAACTATTTTTGCTATCATAGTCTTTTGCAGAATGATGTGATTTAATTAATATGATCCATGTATGTTTTCTTTCAACATTTAAAAACACAACAATTATTTTATTCAGTTAATGAATGACAGATTTCTCTTCTTCATCAATTGAATTATTTTGTATAAGTCTTTGCATACAGGTTTATCTAACTGTGGAGATTTATAAATTATATGATTCTTGTGATTTTTATGTCTTGTTTGTCCTGTAATCACTCTTCAAGAGCACTGCAGCTATCGTTTGTGAGAAGCTCCTAGATAATTCGGTTCAATTTTCCTCCCTCCGATCAGCTAAAATAATCATCACACATAGGGAAAATCTAGAGCATTTCTCCAGGTCAGTTTATAATTTATTTTCATTAATTTCTTATTATACCATTAGTATTTTAGTTAGATACATTTGTAGTTTAGATTAGTGATTTAGTTTAGTTAGTTATGTTTTATTTCTTGTTTATAAAATTATAAAATCAACAAAACTATCTTTCTCCGTCTTGGGGCAGAATATAAATGAGTTTTTCAGGCTT
>JZKD02S0120171.1:0-18129 GCA_000966675.3 Picea glauca | reverse complement strand
ACTAGCCTTGCCTGATTCTTTGAGGTGTATGCACGATGTATTTCATGTATCTGTTTTGAGACATTATATTAGTGATCATACACATGTGATTAATATGAGTTCCTTGTAGGTATCAGATGAGGGAGCACTCATCGCTGAGTCAGTCCACATCTTAGATCACCACGTTCGACAATTACGACGTCGAATGGTAGATCAAATCAAGGTCCAGTGGGACAACTATAGTCTGCACTCGGGGACCTGGGAGGACACATATAATATGCGCCAACAGTTTCTATTTTTATTTGATAGATAGACTTATGATACTTTGATACATTTATTTCAACATTTATACCATGAAACTTGGGGATGAAGTTTAGACCAAGAGGGGGTGTATGTAACATCCTACTGTGGCGCACCGAGAATACTTATTTTTGTGGAAACTTTCTCGCAAGTGATCCGGACTATTATGATATTAAAACATTTGTCCTTGATTATGATGTGTTATGTTAGATGACATGATGTCTTATTGCTTTGACATAGACAGGTGCTATTGACTTACTTTTACTGAGTGTACAGGGTTTCTGACCTTGAGGATGCAGAGGCATCGACGGAACCCCTTGGACTTCCGATTGAGTCAGGGAATGTGCTATTTGGGTTGATTTATTTACTGTGATATTACATTGATTTTATGATATGACACGTTTGTTGATGATGCAAGTTGATGATAGCTTGCTGACCAGACTCAAATATGGATTAAATGGGCCACACACGATTTCAAGAGAGGTTGAGGGAGAGGTGTCGACAACAGCCCTGCCACAGCCTACTAGCACTCCCACCGTGGCTCGAACTGTAGGTTAATTATTACCTATCTCGAGAGGATCCACGATGCCATGAGGGTAGACTGCGACAGTCACTCACGATGACTCTAAGTGGCATACAATAAGTCGGGGGCCTTATTCCTTAGAAATCCTTAGTCTCCCACAAGTTCACCTAGCGAAGTCTTGACTCCAGGGGTTATTGATGTCTACCAATTAGTCAAGTTGGCGAGTGGAACCCTTGGAGCACATGGTGCATCTTGAAGGGCACGTCGTACAAAAGAAACACAAGTTGGCGACTGGAACCCTTAGAGCACGTGGTGCATCCTAAAGGGAACATCGCACAAAAGAAAAACAAGTTCCCGAGTGACACCCTTGGAGCACGTCGTGCATCCTGAATGGCACATCGTGCAAAAGAAACGAATGAGGTGAGTGGAACCCTTGGAGCACATGGTGCATCCTGAAGGGAATGTCACATTGATATTGATGAAGGAACAAACCTAGATGGCCCTAAGACATTTAACACATCTAGAAATTCTTAACCAACTTCCCTAATTAAATTTTGCCCAGTTCAAACTGTAAGTCCTAAGTCTAAAACTTCTCTAGGGTAAAATTTTTGTCTAACCTTAAGAAAAGACCCTATAAAAATAAAAATAAAAATTTAAACTAAAATTTAGGTAAAATGAAGAGAGTGAAGAAATTAATTAAATGAGTGGATTTAAAAATTGTAAAGAAGAAATAAATTCTTTAACTTGTGAAAGTGTAAAAAGATATTAATTTAATAATAAAAAGAAAAAGTGTAATTAGCGCAACTGCCATTTTGGCTCTAATAAAAGGATAAAGAAGCGAATAATAAAAATTAGGAAACTAAGGAATAGGGGGAAACATAATAAGGGAAAGAGGGGAACTTATGGTAAAAAGCGAGGTCAACATAGTAAGGAATATACAATTAAGAACCTTCTAAAATGAACTAAATTAGCAACTTCATTTTAGGGAAAGTATTTAAACCTAAATGGGAATCTAGGAACACCTAGGAGTAAATTTAGGAGCAACTCTAGGTGGGTGAGGGAATTGAGACACTTAATAAATTAAAGAAAATAATTATTGGAGAAAAGAGGGGGATGGATGACACTTGTGCGAAGGAGAATATTTAGAATATTTTTATTAAAACTTAATTTAAATGTGATTTAGGGAAAGTTGGAGGGTCTAAAAACTCTATAAAAGAAAGGGAAGATGAGGAAGAAAGGGGATTGACTGTTATCGTAACATTACGTTACCGGAATGGTGACTTGACTAATTACTTCTGGGGAGTTTGGATTTCCCAGCTTGGATAGGAGTGGTAGTTCATCCTTGTGAGGTGAACTGGGAGCTAGATGTACCATCTCGATAGTGTGTGGTTCCTTTGCAGCTCGGGGGGCTAAGTGAGAAGTAGAGTACCCCTAGCGATTGGTTGGGAGGTACCGGTGAGGTCTTGACGGTCAGCAAGCAGGAGCAACATGGAGCACGTGGACTTCATTTGAGGCAGACGATAAGGAAAATCTACACTTGTTTATTTGGTAGAGTAGAATGCATTATGAATTATGAAGTAGATATGCGCGTGTATTGGATAGGTATAGTGATTGATGACATACGTCCTTGGGTACGGTCTTGGCTTTTGGTTTATCTTTCTCCTTGTTGTGTATTTTTTGCGCCTCGTCAGATGTAACCCTTGTGATCCTCCCAATGAGATAACCTTAAGGCCCTAGCCTTCTCTTCTATTGTCATCATTTTATATGGTGTTCTGAGATGAAGTTATTTAATTTCGATCGGTGTTGAACCTCGTTGGCTGGAATGATTGTTTTATTTATTTACCTTGGAGCTCTTTTATTAATTAACTGCTGTAAAAATGTTATCTCTGTTGTTAAATTTAGTACTGTATGAGAAATAAATATCTCATTGTTTCCTTTATGTGCTGGTGGAAGAAGTTTAACCCTGTGCTGAAAAAGAAAATATAAAATAAATAAATAAATAAATGGCCACTCTAGCCTCGCCTCTATATCTCTAATGACTGAGTTTCCCTGGCGTAATTTAGATTGTGGGTTGAACCCCACCTTGTTGCATTACTTCCTTCGCATCTTAACTCTGTGATTTCTTCTTTGCATTGTCGTTGTATATCTCTGCATTTTTTCTATTAAAAACTCTCTGTGATTGTTGTATACCTCTGTGTTTTTACTGCGAGAAATTCCCTGCATTGTTTGGTTATCACTACCTTTTTATTGTTAAAATTTCTCTGCGTTTTGTTGGATATCTCTCGGTTACTGTTGTAAATTCTCTGCAATTTTATTGATAATATCTGCGCATGGTGTTATGGATTCTCTACATTTGGCAGAGCCTACCCCTTTCATTTTATGGCCACTAAATCTCTAGAGGTAGGTGTCATAATTCCGTGGGAATTGGGGAAAGATACACACGTGTTTTAACCACTCCAAACCTTGCAAATCTGGTGAATACATATTGTTTCCACTGGATTGGCAAAATAACTTAAAACTTCATTTCCCTGCCATGGTGTGGAACCGATTTGCTGCCTCTGCCACAGTAATTCCATCCCCTTTTCCTGGGCATTCCCTTCAATGGTAATGTCACCATTTCATGAATTTTTTCCCTTGCGTGTTGTCTTGATTTTTGTCAATGTGCCCTGGTTCTGGTACTCATGTCTTCACCTACAGTTGTCCTCTATAAACCATTAAAAGTTTTAATTCCTTCCGCAATTTTTGTTGGTGCGATATTTTTATCTCACCTTTCCTTAATTCGCTTGCACAGGACAGGACTTCTCTTCTACGGCCTAGGTTTTTAGATTGCTTGGAGGTATGATCATTGATGAATGCTTTGTTTAACATTCAGACCCCATCCACCTCATACACTTCACCCAATGACCTTTAAACCTTATTACTCTTGCCTCTGCAACTTGCATAATGCCACGTTCGGCGATTGCAGACACATCCTCTGATTCATGTACCTTCGGGAGGGAGTTGGCGAATGTCTTAGAAACTATAGACGCCATTTCGGGAAATGCCTTTGATTCTGCCCCTGACCACTGCCATTGATGGCTGCCAACTCGATGCATGAATTATGGCATGTGTTCATTGGTTTCCAGAACGGGCTCTGATAGGACTCATAGCCACTAGCCTCGTTGTCTTGATACCTAACGTTGTAATAGAAAGGGTGTAACTGTTGCAACTATATTATATTGTTGGTTATGTAAATGTAACTATTGTGACTGTAAATGTATTTTTGGTTAAGGATAAAATGTAAGGCCAATCATCGCTATCATTTAAAAGTAAGGTCAATGCTATTTTATTGCATGGTCTTTGCAATATCAATAATAAGAATATGGTTATTTATGGAAGAGTCATCCAATTTCTTGTTAATTGTGACCAATGAAATGTAGGTCCCTTGTTATTTTAATTGCAATACTATTTAATATAAAAGTAACGATATGGATACTTTTTGGTCTTACTGTTGTAGTTCAAATTGTTAATAATAACAATATAATGTAAAATCCTTGTTATTTAATTGAATATTATAGTAATGTAAAAGTGATGATATGGTTAGGTTATGGAAATGTCACCATAGTGCCATTGTTATTCATAACAACTCAAATGTAAAATCCTAGTTATTTAATTGAAATGTTATTGTAAGATAGATAGTGATGATATGGTTATGATTAGGGAATGTTCTGGTAATTCCTTGTGATTGATATCATATAAAATGTAAGGTTCTTCCAAGAGGAATATTTCTATGGTAGCATTAATAACTTATGAATGTGAGCTCCTCATTGCTTATTCTCAATGTTTTTATCATGTAAGGTCATTGAAATTTTATGGTTGAAACATATACAATTTATGTAATTGTAATCTATCGCAAGGGTTTAGTAATAAAAAAGGGTAACGTGGTTATCATGTATAGTAAAGGATATTGCAGCTTTATGGTTATTAGATAATAAGTAAAAGGTTGATAATTGTAATTTATTTGCAAGATTTTCGTAACAATAAAATGTAAAGTGGTCATCAAGAATGGTAAGGGTTATTGTAGTTTTGTGGTTATTAGATAAACTTTTTGACTGTGATTGATGGTGGTGTCTTTATCATTTCCTTATTAGGCTTGGTCTTATTGTTTCGGGCAGGATGTAGACACCTCCATTTTCCTCAAAACAGTCGTCATCCTCGAGAGCTTAAATGATTAAAATCGATGGGAACCTAGGCTTGAGCGTTTCTTATGTGTCTTCGAGGTCCTAACCATTGCAGGGTAGGATGGATGGGTAGTCAGTCTTACTTATTGCCGATTGATCATCGTTAATTGCATGCAGACACTTGTTGTGCATCTTATTTTGTCTTGTTGTGTTCATTGTGGTTTCATCTTATTCGTCGTCAGGTGGCGACATAGAGTCGAATGTGTTTAGTTCTCTTGTACAACTGTAAAAAAATTAAAATTGCACTTGTTATAAGAGGATTGTCGGCGTAACGAGGATGTTCATTACATTCTTTTAACATTCCACTTCACGTGTGCTCCCTCTTTTATTATTAATAAAATAATAACTAAAACAATAATTTTTTTAGTTAGATCACGAAGATCAATAATGTGTTGATAACAAAAGAATAAAAATAATAATAAGTTTTTAATTTGAAATTTCAGGGTTTCACACACACCCGTGGAACTATGAAATTCAAATGGAAGAAATGTCCTTTGGCCTCAACACAAGTTAATTGTCTAGAAATTAGAACACAATACTACTCCACTCACACAAGTGGATTGTCCTCGGTGAGAGGTTGGTATTCAATTAACGATTGATGATTAGAGTGGTTGGCACATATATGTTAGGATATCTTCCTATTGACACATATGTGATTGGGCCACCAAAGAGGGTGCCCACGTTCCTTCGCCAACCAACATGAGGAAATGTAGTAGTTTGTGAACAACTTCTATTTTAAACTTTCCTCAGTGGTCTAGTTGAATAGAGAGTTTCTTAAATAAATAATTAACATGGCAATTACATATGTTAGTTATTTAATAAACCACATTTCTAAGTGCAGTGGAATATGGTTCTCGATAATTTCCATTAGAATGTTAGTTATGTCATTCAGTAACATTGTAAATAGTGCTCTCCAATCCCACTTTGTAGAGAACTCCATAAATAAATCAACAGGTTCCTTTTTTGTCGAAAGAAAAGTCAGACAACCTAATAAGGGGTGCCTTCTTTTGTTGTATAAATTTGATGGTATTTTGTTGTTACTCCTAGTGTCTTCTCTATCGATCTATACATTTTTTCTACTCTGTAGCAATATGAGTTTTTTGTCTCCCAATCATTTTTCATTGTTGTATTTTAGTTTGTAGGTTGAATGGCATATCAATTCGTATGATATCTTATGACATCTTCAAGAATCAATTTTTTTTATTTTAATGTTATTTATTGGAAAAATAAATTTCCATTTATGGAAATTCATAATGGATATTATTAAAGTATGTAATGACTATATTTGTGATTTTTGAGAAAGAGTTTGGCTTGCCAATTTCCCTCTTTGATGGAGAGATGTATGAGAAATATAATTTTAATATATTTAATGCTAAAAACAAGTGGATATTGTAATGTACCTCAAATTTACCAATTAAAAAATAAATCTAAAGAACATAAATCTCCAATTCATTTAGTAGATTGGTCATTAGGGATATGTGACAATTATCTCCATTATTAAACTCTGATAAGTTTTATTATATTATGATTATCAAAGTTGACATTTATATCTAGTCTATACACAAGGAAGAGAGTTCCTAAGTGAATAAAATTCCATCACTCCAACATCCCATTCATTCCTAAAATTATCCTTACAATTATATATATATATATATATATATATATATATATATATATATATATTATATTATATTATATTGGACTTAGACTATAGAGAAACTTAGGATTTACGATCTTAAATTCTTCCCCAAGAAAAATGACTCTATACTTGTGTGCATGGGTGAATCTCCATTGGTCTTTCGAAAATAAGCATATATTAAGAACAACGCAATGGGGTCAGGAGTACATGCCTTAGTGAGAAGTTGTTGGCTTAACATAAACTATTTGGTATTTTCTTTGCATGACCAAAGTCATCGAATGAAATACCTTGTGATTTTGGGGATGTCTCTCGAGTTCTCCAAATGTTTTATTTCTCTGTGATTGGTTTATTTCTTGTAGTGAATTTTATGCTGCGAATGAATTAGTTCTTGCTGGGAATGATTTATTTTTGGCTGCGATTTTCTTGATGCATTTCATTTTTCTTCATGGAGGTTGTCTCCATTTTTCTCGCATGGCTAGAATGAGCCCCAAACTCAAATCTTGCTTGCATTTTGTTTTTAAACTACTATATGTGTTTCCTTTATCCCTTGTATGTGATATATTTATCAGAAATGAATAGAAAACATCTCGATTTTAAATGTCATCAACCGCTCAATAGTAATTTCCTTTTCTCTAAATTGGTTACTCCTTCTGATAGTTAAGATCGACTACTTCTTCCTACTAATAAAAAGTAATGAAGGCCCGTAATAACTGTGATAATGATCACATATTTGGTTACTTATATTTAGGGGCATTTCTGTAATTCATTTTTGTAATTCCTTCTGATGAGTTTAATTGCAGGCAGGTATTGGATACTATTTGGTTTAGCGTGATGTTTGATTTATAAAAGGATATTGTGATACAATTACCATGTTACTACGTATGTTTGATTATTCAAAACACACATCATTCCATTGGAAACTCCCTTTTCATAGTTCTAGTTCCGAGACATGGGGTTAAGAGCGCCCAACTTTTAATCCCCTTGATTAAACACACAATAATTTTTAAAAAATGGGCAGAGATAATTTTTATCTATCTCGACCGAATTTGCATTTTCCATTATAAACATAATGGTTGTAATCGGTTTCTTGTAATAGTTATAGATTTTTCAAAACCTTGCATTAATTTCGCAATAGGAGATTTAGGTTTTAGTTATATACCTCTGACAAATGGACGACATAACCATTCAATTTTTATAATATAGAATAATGGAAGGCATAGCCATTCTTCCATGTAATTTTTTTTTTTACCTGCGGGACCTATACACAAAAATATGAAGAAAACCAAATAAAAACATATTGAGGGAGAAACTAATTGGAGGATCTCATTTACTCCTTTAAGGTAGTAATTATCCTATGCCGTCAATCGTGGTATAACTTCTTCACATTGGTAACTTTCTTCACAGTTTTGAGATATCCTTCAACGATCTCAAGATTCCTTCATGGAACAATGCTCAAATTATGATCTCATTTGTTGAATAATAGCCTCTCGAATTAATACTATAACTAACGATAATAATCAATTATTTTGGCAAGAGATTCTCAATCTTCAAGTATTGACACGTTTTAGAAATAATTTTCTGCATTGTTACCGCAACTGGATTATTCTCTACAACTCTCTTAAGGGAGATCATGAAACATGTACATAATTCCAAAAATCATATCTTATGAGTACAAGGTATGGAATGCCTTTCTTTTCCTTTCAAACTTTCTCTTGATGAAACTTTAGGATATAAGTTTTAATTATCATGATCTATAATGCTAGGGAAAATAAACACCAACAACCTTAAGAATCATTTTTAATGATCATGCGCGCCATGCTAACCAACTGAGAAGTCAAAACACTCCAACAAACAAATCATGTATGTGGAAGAAAATGAAATGACACACCAGGCTCTTATAACACAACAAAAACATCCCTTAATCCTAATCATTAGGTTATACGTATGCATGGAATTCAGTAATGAGAGTGTCTTGATAGTATTAGATCACCAAAACATTAATTAACGTAGAAAAATAAGAACAATTGATACAAAGAGACACACAAAGCCAAATAAAGAAGGAATATCATATAATTCTTATAATGGTTAAGTTATGAATGATATCATGTGTTACTATGCATATGATGATTATGGTTTATTTTCACGGAGATTATAATTTACAAAATTTATAAATTTATAAAACAGTGGCAGATTTGCGGAATAATACAAAAAATTTTATACAAAACAGATCTGAGTTTGGACAGAAATGGTGTACTATGATTTAAAAAAAATCTATACATACCAAATTCAGTTGAATTAAAGTTAATGGTTTTGGACGAGGTACACAAGAAACCATATTCTAGTCATGTGGGATACCAGAAAATGGTAACAACACTAAGGAAGATATTTTATTGGCTTAATATGAAGGGAGGAACAACAAAATACTTAGCTAAGTGTCAATATTGTCAACACATGAAAGCCGAACACCAACTTCCAGGTGGCCTTTTGCATCCCTTACTTGTGCCGGAATGGAAATGGGAGACTATATCACTAGAATCTATTACAAGTTTTCCTAGAACTAAAAAACAAAATGATTCAATTATGTTGGTAATCGATAAGATTAGTAAGTCTGCACACTTTATTCCTTTGAAGTATACTTTTAAATCTATTAACATTGCACACTTTATTCCTTTGAAGTATACTTTTAAATCTATTAACATTGCTAAAATATTCGTGAAATAAATTTTTAGACTACATGGTATTTCTAAAACGGTGATTTCAGATAGAGACGTAAAATTTACATCTACTTTTTGGAAATAATTCTTTGGAGGGTTATATGCTAACCTAAATTTCATCACCGATTATGATCCACAAATAGATGGTTAGACCAAATGATCAAACCAAATCAAATAATATATGCTACACATGTACGCAATGACAAAATCAATAAAGTGGGAAGACTACCTACACTTGGTGAAATTTACGTACAACAATGGTTATCAAACTTCAGCTAAGATGAGCCCCTTCAAAATACTATATGACAGAAAGTGTACAAATCTGATTAGATGGGATAACTGAGTTGACAGATTCATGGTGGGATTACAAATTCTCAAGGAAGAATACGCACAAAAAAATTTAAAAGAGGCACATGAAAGACATAAAACTTAAGCGGACCTAAAAATAAGACACCTAGAATTTCAAGTGGGAGACCACATCTATTTAAAATTCAAGGAAAGAATAAGTTCACTAAAGGTAGGGAATTGTGCCAAGTTGGTATGCATGTTTTGTGGTCGTTTCGAGATCTTAGCTTGAATTGGACCCATGGGGTATGAGCCTGCACTTCCTGCCAATCTAAAAATTCATAATGTATTTCATGTTTCTTTGTTAAATAATTATGTTTATGACACTAATCATATGATCGATTGGCACTTGGTGCAGGTGGAACCAGAAGGCGAGTTCCAAGCAAAACCTCTACACATTCATGAAAGGAGAGAAATATCATTATAGAACATAGCCATCACATAGGTAAAAGTGCAATGGAAGCACTTTAGTCCTAAGGAGGCCACTTGGAAGTTGGAAGGAGAGTTGCATAAATATCATCCAATCGTATTCTAAGGAAGGGATGAACACTAAGTACAATGTTTTATTGAAGGGGGAAAGGATGTAAGATCCCCCAAAATAAAATATTTTTAAGTTTGAAAATACTTAGGAATTTATTTCCGTTTTTGGTAAATTCGAAATTGGAAAATTATTACAATGTATGGAAATTTTGAATTTTGAATTTAGTTAATTTTAATTTATGAGTATGAATGTTGGGAAAAGATTTTATTTGATTCAAATAACTCTTTGACTATGAAACTTGTAAGAAACAAATATTTTTTATATTTATTGTTGATGGACAAATGGAACAACTAGGTTGAAATCATATGACCATGACTCCATGAGTGGGGAATATGTTCGAACTGCCTTAGAGTTGAATGTTACAAGTGGAAAATAAACAATTTGGACATTGTCACCCCCTGAAAATGATGGATTTTGAAAGCTATGAAAATCCCAAGGGGAAAATACCTAGGCACAATTGCTTTTGGATATATTATATATATCATATGGGAGGAGGCAGGACGCTGCCTAGTATGTTGGGGAAAATAATTATCTCTTGCTATTATGAAAACTATTTTCTGAATGTGAGGCAAGGATAATTTTTATGAAATAGAAGGACTATATCTAAGGAGGAGTTCTAGAGTTCTCCCTCATGGATTCATGGTCAGGCTAGGTGGTGAGCGGTGCAAGTAGATTTGGTTGCTCCCCTCTAAGTTTGGGAGGAACTTGGTTGTTCCATTTGTTGTATGATAATTTATCACATATGTCCATATACTCCTTCTCTGATTGAACATTATTTTTTTGAATACTGATATAATGCATCTCTTTAATTATGGATGAAGGGATTTATTGACTCAAATGTTGTTGAAATGAAATAAAATGTAGTATAACTCTCACAGTTTTATTCTATCCCTTGAGTAAGATATTTTCTGTGTAAATGGGATTGTGTTATATAAGTATATAGAATATGTAATTAAACTTATTACATATCCTAAAATCAGGCCAAAAAACAAAGGTGTATTCAACCCTACATAATTACTGCATTTATAATCTTCCAACAATGAAACATCATTACAACAACTGAATATATTTGTTAACTAGTCACTATAGGAGCCGGGATTGAACCCTCCACAATAACAATATTCTAGGTCAGACAATTAGTTCGCTTATTAGAACATGAGAATTTCAATTAATATTTAGTAGGAAGCAATTGAAATTCTTGTGATGAATGTAAAATTAAATTACCAAGGAAAATAATTATAAAAGAGACAACATAGGAAATTTTTGGACTGTACTTAACTTGGGGTCTAAAGTAAAAGTTGTCTTCCTCCTCAACATCCTTGACAACATCATCCACAAAGAAAAGGGGAGTTGGAGGAGGCAAGGACTGCCTAACGGATACCCTTGTGTAGTCAAAAGGGGCCCATCATTAGATTTTAGAAACCAAACATTTAGCAATATTTCTAGAAAGAGAATAATCATACATCATCCAAATAAATATAATGAAGAATGTACACTTTCAATCTGGGATCCATAAGATTTGCCCAACTGGCCATATAACGAGGTTACAAAATTATTCTTGTTTTAATCAAAATCCTCTTGAAATAAACATCACGAATAGAATTTTAAATAAACTTGAGTTTTCTTTCATGGATGCGATTTGATAAAACTAGTTAAGACATTTAAATATTTAGGAAAACAAACAAGTTAATTCTTCTGCCAGGTCTCAAAGGCCCGGAATAAGCTAAAATGACGAGAGACAAAAATGGTATTCATACTGGTACAAAAGTGTCATAGATTAAGGGAAAGAACTGTAGATTAAAAGGAATGTCATTTAATTTTTGGATAACACGAATTAAATTGAACATGCCAAGAAATAAGTTCTCATGGAATTAATTATATTGCAAAGATTTATCTAATGATTTCTTTAACATTTTACAACACTTTTTTTGTTGGAATACGTCAAATGTAGTAAAGGTCGAGCGTTACTGGCATACTCAAGAATTTAGGCATACCCGAGAAAACAATATAGCACACAGTCAAAACCACAAATTGATTTTGAAGCTTTATCGAAGTAACAGATTTTCCAAAGGGCTCAAGTACGAACTATTGTTTTACCTTGAGCGCGTAAGGTTCGAGGAACTTAGACAAAGAAACATTTAAAATACAGTAAGTCATCATCACGCATGGTCCTAGAAAACAATACGAAGGATAGGTATAAAACAAAAGTAAACCCCAAAACACTACTCAGTGAAATGCCATTACCAAAATTCTACACCAGACCCTCTTAAGAGTTTTTGAAAGAACTGATACATACATAAAAACATTTCTTAAAATTGAGATTCAGATATATAACAACCAGAGAATCCTTACCTATTTTTTGGTAGCATTTGATATATGTGGTCCGCCATTCTCTTCTCTAGCAGAGCGAGCCCAACTCCACCAAAGCGATGGTTATGCTACCATGAAAGACTGAAAGAGGGTTATCACAGTAAACAAAGGGCAAGCTACATAAAACCAAGAGGATGGGTGAAACAATAGACTTGGGAGAATCCCCGTAGGTTAAGCTTAATGGAATTAATACAGATTTTTACCCAACCCATGTGATTATATCAATGTGGAAGCAATTTGATGGACACAATAAACAAGTGATGGTCCCAAGGAGACGAGTTATACACCTCCATAAATGTCATTGGTAGGGCTTATTTACACCATGATAGTCATATACTATCAGACTAGGACAAGTGTAACGACATATTAGTTCTAGGTTATAGTTTAGTTAGAGTTCTATACTTCGTTCCAAATCAATTATTCCTTGTTCTAGTGTTAGTTATAGGTTTAGTCCTAATGAGTGGAGTAAACAACTAAGAATAATCAACAGACACCCAACCGTTTGATTCAATTGTTCTAGACCTTAATTCTATCACGTGTCGAATGTCATGTGGATATAATGTGTTATGTCACAGAAGTCTGAGGGGTTAATTTCATTAATTCAAAGCTAGTATAGAAATACGCATTTATTAATTTCCATATTATGTATATAACTTGTGCGTATTGAATGTTTACTCGATGGTGAATATATATAAATTCCTTAATACGAAGCGAGTGCTGAAATGTGCATTTGTTGTTTTCCATAATATGTATATAAATAGCTTGTGCAAATTGAATGCATACTCTATGATGAGTAACTATATATGTATATAGTTACATTCGCTTAGATATCAAACTACCTTCCTTAAGAATAGGAATAAGTTAGAGTTCTTTAGTTCCAATTATCAAGGATATGGTAAATGTAAAGAATGAAAATAAAAAGTAGTGTCAAAATCACATCATAGTATCATTAAGAAATGTTAGAGAATAAATGAAAGTATTTCATAATAACCCTAGAAAAACAAATTATGGGTAAATGTCGGGTTCATTACATGATCAGTATGGACTAGTTGGAATCACATGAGGCGATACTTTACTGTAAGATGAAACGTTTGAGATTGGTCAATGATGAGTGATAGAGACGCGTGATTGTGGGTCGAAACTAGGGAGTTTCTATGGGGTTCATCTCTTCCTTGCAACTACAAAATATAATGGGAAAGGGATGGTAGCTATTTTCCATCCTTGTGTTAAATGGAAAAGGAATGGCATAAGCACTGGAAAAACTTTTTGTGATTATGAGAGTTTTTGGATGTCTTCCCAGAGAAGTTACCAAGGTTTCCACCTAAGAGGGAATTGTAATTTATGATAGAGATAAAACCATGAACAAAACCGATAGCGAGAACACCTTATTGGATGTCCACCCCTGAGTTAAAGGAGTTGAAAATGAAATTGAAGGAGTTGCTAGACATGGGACTTATATGACTGAGTGTGTCACCATGGGGTGCGCAATTTTTTTTATACAGAAGAAGCATGGGTTGTGGGGACTCTGCATTGACTACCATCAATTAACAAGGCAACGATCAAGAACCAATATCGTTTGCCAAGGATTAACGACCTATTTGATCAAATGAAAGGAACAATGGTGTTTTCAAAGATGGAATTGAGAACAGGGCATCACTATTTACACATCAAGGAGGAAAACATCCCTAAGACCACCTTTAAGAAGAGATTTGTACATTACAAGTTTACAGTTTTACTGTTTGGACTCACGAATTCCCTAGGGATATTTATGAGCTTGATAAACTGGGTGTTCCACGAATACTTGGAAAATTTCATACAATTATTCATTGAATATTAATTTTGATATATTCTGGGAGGATGGAGGAGAATAATGAGCACTTGCGCTTGGTACTATAGTGTCTATGAGAGAAAAAATTGTATGGGAAACTATCTAAATGATCCGTTTATTAATCGAAGATTCATTACTTAGGGAATGTAATCTCCGGTGAAGGTGTCGTTGTCAATCCAACAAAGATCGAGGTTACTATGGAATGGCCTGCATTGATGATGTCCCAAAAGTGTGTAGATTCATGGGTTTAGTGGGATACTATATAGGGTTCATCGAGGGTTTTTGGAATATTGCAAATACAATTACAAAATTGCACAAGAAGAACAAGATGTTTGTTTGGAACAAGAAATGCACGGAAGCATTTTGGAGGCTCAAGGAGATTTTGATGACAGCACATATACTAAGGCTCCCTAACATGGAGGAGGATTTCTTGGTATGCACTGATGCATCAAAGGAAGGCTTAGTTGGACTCTCGATGCAATACGGTTGAGTGAGCTCTTACATCTCGAGAAAGTTGAGAAGGCATGAGGAGAACTATGAGATGCATGATTTGGAGTTGTTAGCTATTGTTTATGCCTTGAGTGTATGGAGACACTACCTTATTGTACAAAACTTTAACTAAAAATGGACCACTATGGTTTACATCACATCTTTACGCAAAGAGACTTGAAGACACGACAGCGACGTTGTTCAAAATTTCTTAGAGAGTATGATTTTGAGATTTCCTACTTAAAAGGAACAATGAATAGAGTGGCCGACACATTGAGTCAAAGACGACGTGTATTTTCAATGATACCTCTTCAAACAAATCTACGTGAATAGATTCTAACTACAAGATGATGCTGACTGGTATAAATAGGGTATGGAATTTTTCGGGCAAGACACCATGATGGTACCAAATGGGGGAAATACTATGGACAATGACAAATATTTGAGATATAATAACTGGATTTACTTCAACCCAATGATGAATTGCTAAGTTTCGATCTTATTCTAAGCTCATTGAGCAGTGAACATGGCTCATTGAGGAGTCATGAAGATGAGGACCGACCTTAAGCCCTTGTTCATCTAGAAGTGATAAAGGAGGACATCGTTAACTACATGGCGAGATGTCTAGAAGGTCGGTAGGTGAAGGATGGATGTAGACATCCAAAAGGATTAGTAAAACCACATGATTTTATGGAATAGAAATGGGAATTCATCTGCGGGACTTTATTGTTGGGATTGTCATTAATGGTAGGGAGGAATGACTTGATTGTCATGACAATTGACACTCTAATGAAGAGTTTACATTTTGTACATATGAGTACAATGCATCAAGTGCTAGGTATAGCTATATTTTATATCAAAAAGATTTGAGACTGTCAGACATATGAAAGGAATCGTATGAAATCATGGATTTAGTGTTTTCAAGATGGTTTTGGACAAGTTTCCAAAGATTCCTTGGGAACATCACTAAACTTTAGTACAACATGTCATTGAGATAGACATGACGGCCAAAGGAACAAACTAGTTTGGTAAGGTTGTGTTGCGTATGTGTGTGTTTGACCAACAAAAACGTTGGGATTTGTCATGGCCACTGGCCAAGTTTGCATACAAAAACAACTACCAAATCACCATTGAGATGGCGCCATTTGAGTTTCTTAATGGGTGATTGTGTCACACGCCTTTGAGTTGGTATTGAAAGAAGTGAAGAATCTGTAGAAAGGGGATGAAGGAAGCGCATGATCAATAGAAAGGTTTGTTGATGCACATTTCGTCGACCATAATTATGAAGTGACTAATGGCTAGACATGCCTCATTCATGGGGTGTTGCACAATGTTTATATTGTATCTCTATGTGAATTTAGGTCAATGATTCTATGGATGTGATTAAATTGAGTTCTTGGCCAATTTTAGGCGAGGGTGCACTCACGGAGGAGCCAATCCACATTTTGGACCATCGCATTCAATAGCTATGGCATCGAACAATTGATCAGGTGAAGGTCCAATGCGACAACTAGTTTGGTCTCGACAATTTGGGAGGACGCATATGATATGCGTCATCAATTTTCATTTTTGTTTGATAGCTTGACATATTGATATTTTTAGACACCTTATTTCAACATTTATATATTGCCAAACTTTGGGAAGAAGTTTAAAACAAGAGGGGGTGTATGTAACATCCCTCTCTTGTGCGCACTAAGCAAAATTATCCTTTGAGGACACTTCCATGCAATTGATCTAGGCCATTATACTCTTGGTTGTTCTCATTATGATTATGATATATTTTGGATTTGATTATATGTTATTTTTGTTGTATTTACATCGACATGTGTGATTGACTAATTTCTCCTAAGTGTGTAGGACTCTAGACGTTAGAGGATACCAGGGCATTGATGAAACTCCTTAGACTCCGGATCGAGTAAGGGAGTGGATTTTTAGGGTTTGAATGTTGTTTATGTGACATATGTACATATGATTAGATATTATGATGTTGATTGTTATCGATGACATGTTTCTTTGATGGATGTACACTGACAATAGCTTACCTACAAGACCCACATTTGGAGTAAAGGGGTCACACACGACAACTAAATACATTGAGGGAGATGTGTGGCAGAAACCCTACCACAACCTACTAGCACTCCTTCCATGGCTCGAGCTATTGGTTAATGAACACCTAGTTATAGAATAACCATGATGCCATGAGGGAAAACTATAATAGTTGTTCATGATGATTCTAAGGGGCATGCAATAAGGAAGGGTCCTTATTCCTTTGAGGCCCTTAGTCTCCCACAAGATCAACCGGTGAAGTATTGAATCGAGGGGTTTGATGTGTAATAAACTCATTCAAGAGAAAAGTGGCACCTTTGGAGCACGTAGTGTGTCTTGAAGGGACCGTTGCGCAAATAAAACAAAATCATGCAAGTGGTACCCTTGTAGCATGTAGTGCGTCATGAAGGGAACATCGTGATTTTAACTATGGTAAGTTAATAACCTAGTGACTATAAAGCTATACCTCCTTAGGACCTCATCGACCTTAAAATGAATGATGTGATGAGTAAAGTTTAATAATATTTTTTCCCGTAAGAAGTGTTGCCAAGCCTAGTGAATTTAAAACCCAGGTCGAAGTAGAACCTCTAAAAAAAAAAAAAACTAATTAGACATAACAAGAAGGGGGTAAAGAAAGTTCAATCTTTATTAATTAAAGTAAATTTTTTAATGAAGGTTTAATTATTAAAAAGGGAGTAAATGGTTGTTTGTCTAAACTTGCTAATTTTGAATTTAGTTAAAAAACGGGAAACTTGAAGAAAAAGGGGAACTTAAAGAAAAGGGGAAACTTAAAGAAAAAGGGGAATATCTAACTTAGTAAGGAATCTAGCCTTTGTAACTTTCTATTTAAGAACTCAGCTAGGATTTAAGTAAGGCAGAAATCATTTAAGAATTTTAAGGGAATAGTGGGACACCGAGGACCATTTTTAGGAGCGCTTTTAGGTGGGTGAGGCATTTGGGAAAATTTAATTAATTAATAAATTGATTTTCTCGTGCAACTAGGGGATCGGGCGACATGTGTACGGGGGAGGTTTTCGCTAATTAAATAAATGAAAAAAGAATCTAATGAGGGTTTGGGAAACTAGTCACTTGAAAACTATATTAAAAGAATGGTAGAAGAGGAGTATGGATTAAT
>JZKD02S0120170.1:1069636-1107296 GCA_000966675.3 Picea glauca | reverse complement strand
AGTAAGATCCAAACCATTCGGATGCCACCTCACCATAGAAGCTTCTCCTTCTAGAAGATTCGCGAAAACGCTCATTTTTCCCACGTGCTAGAATTCTCGCACCCTGGCTATAGTGAAACCTGCGAGAATGGGTCATTCTCGCACCTTGCCTATATAGCAACCTGCGAACACCTCGCACCCTGGCTATAGTGCAACCTGTGAGAATGGTTCATTCTCGCACCCTGGCTATATAGCAACCTGCGAACTTCCCTTTTTATAAGGTTTTTACATAGGAAAAATCAATTTCTTTTCTCAGGAGAAGTTCTTCTCCCTTCTCTCTTTAGGAACTCAAGCCACTAACCCCTCTGAAGGCAACAGATAGGTTTACATCATTAACGATCATAGGGATGACGAAAATAATGTGTAACACCAACCCTTGGGTCCCATTGATGTTTCACTACCTCTTTGAAGAACATAGACAAAATCTTCCTATGTTCATTGTAAGGCCGACAAGGCCACTAGATTCATTGAGCGGATTCAACACATCTGCCAATTGGTCCATGAGATTTTGCAGAAAACCAATGCTAAGTACAAGCAGTGCCATGATCAACATCGAGTACTGCACAAGTTTTAGGTGGGAGACAAGTGTCATGATCAACATCGAAAGCTCTGTCCACTTCTCTATGGGCCTTACACTATCACCAAGGTTGTGGGAGACAATGTTTTTGATCTCAACACTTCCCCCTTCCTTGGATTGCACCTAGTGTTCAATGTGGACCTCCTTCGATCATATTTTCTACCATTATTGGACACCTCCAAGATCGCAAAATAGTTGAAACTAATAGAGCTCAACCTTGAATACATGGAACATGCATCCATTGATCAGATAATGGACACACAGGTCAAGTGCACTCACCAGTAGAGGCTCCAACTTTATCAGGTTGTTAAGGTAGGGAAACTCCTACACCAAGGAAAATGGCTCACCCAGGGCCAAATTAAGTAGAAATTCCCTCACCTGATGGGGGCACTCAATGCAATGGAGACCATTTCTTCCTAATGGGGGAGTATTGATCTAGGTGGATATTGGCAACCACCCACCTATTCCAACTATCTCATTTTGGTAGTTTTAGTTCAACACGTTCCTCTGTAATTCTTTGTAATTATGGGATCTACACTTTTAGGAATTTCTGAAGCCTTACATAGATTTCAGGTGGATATTGGTGGCCTCCCACCTAATTGAACTTGATTATTTTGGAATTTTTCATGTCAGTACATCTTTTTGTACTTCCAAGGCCGTTTTGGGGCCCTAAACAATGTTTTTTTTGTTTTCCATGGTCAAATTGTAGACAGAGTCAGATTTTGATGGCATAATGTGTAGTTCTCGAAAATACCTTTTGAATGGGATATCATGCGCCTAAAACAAAGGTCATATGCAAAAGTTACAACCCCGAGAAGTTGAGGTACCAACTTACCCATCGGGAACCACATAAATTTTGGTGTTTCATCTCTTAGGGTTAGGTTTTTGGATGTCTATGGTTTTTTCATTCATGAGTAATCTTAAAAAGGCCTATGGAGCCTCATTGTAATGATTCTACTCAGACAAATAAGTGTAGCAACCACATATATTCTCAGAGATAGATACCACCATTCGAGCAAGTTGTTTTCAGTTATGTAGTTTTACAGTTTCATCTTATTTTATTTATTCAATAGAAGTTATTGTTCACTGGATATCTGTTATTGTTCTTCGTATCTCTGTGTTATTGTATTCAGTATATTATTCATTTTGTTCCTCTCATAAATCCGTATCATGAAATTAGTTAACTATAAATGAATAAATTTAGTTAGCAAAAATTTCATTTTTATGATTATTTTGCACTATATTGTCCCTTGGATGGGCTGGGGGATGTTACATTATGGTATCAGAGCGTCTAGTTCAAACACCAATCTTAGATGGGCTCGAACCAGAGTGAATTGGTAAAATTCTTTGTTGCATATTTTTTCTATGACGGGTTGGGGAAAAACAGAGAAGAACATAGAGGAATCCCCAATTTCGTGAGTGAAATATGGGTTTAAACGATTCCATATTGTTTAAGAGGTTCATGTTGGATATTTGGTTTGTAAATTTGGTTGTCATTGATTTCAACCCTTGGAGAGTGCTCTTAGATACTGATGTCAACCCTTGGAGAGGTTTTGAATCCCTAGAGATGCAGATGATATCGTTGGACAGTTAGTTGCCGTGTTAGAGTTCTACCATTGATATTGACACATTGTTAAGGTATAAACTTGTTATGGTATAGATCATGGTACAGGTTGATGTGCATTCTTGGAACATGGTATGGTTTAGGTGTTGATTTTCATGGTCGATGTGTGGTACAAGTTGGTACATGATATGGTATAGGCAAATATCTTGTGATGGTATGTTGGTGACTTTGGTACATTCTTGGTAGAGGCATGTGTTGGTGAAAATGGAAATATAGTTGAGAGGTGCTCTTGGTATATGATCCATGTGAGAGTATCCAATGATAGGTTGGTCATGGAACCCACAGTTTATCAAGGAATAAAGACATGAGGGTTAGTATACTTGCAGGTAATACTATCATAGATGGATAACACACATCATTCCATTTCCAATGATATATGGCACACCACGTAGTTCCTCATGATTCAACAGATATGGCTCTGTGAAGTTGGAGTACCATCAAGAATATTCTAGAAGCCTTTATAAGATCATCAAGAAGCTTGACCAGTAAAAGTGATTGCAACAAGGGATTAATTATTGAAAGATTAATTTTTGAATAATTGATTATTTCATTCCATTATCGAAAAAGTAAAGGAGCAGTTAACAAGTTGCATGTCAAAGTAAAGGAGGAGTTAACAAAGTTGCATGTCCAAGTAAAGTGGCCGTAAACAAAAGATAATTAATTATTGGAGGGATAATTAATTATTGCATGGATAATTAAAGTGTAAATATAAGATAATGTGATGCATGTGAGTTGCATGCCATCATGAGTTGCCTGGTAGTTGCATTTCATCATCTTTATAACACAAAGAAAATTCCATTGTAAACCACTTCTGTGAATACTTTTGAGAATACAGGTTGGAGATGTGAGGTAGTGAGTCAAGGTTAGAGAATTCTAGTGAAGGAAGGAGTTTGCAGGATCCTAGAGTAAGGAGAAGGGGTTTCATAAAAAAAATCCTTGAGTATATATGTGAGTTTCAGGAGGAAAAGCGTGTACATCCTTGGGGTGTCGTAAGGGAAAGAACATATACCCATGGGAAGACAGTACACACATTCATGAAACTATGAGGTAAAAACCAAGAAGATCAAGGATCGAGATCTTAGTTCAGCTTCAAGGTAAAGTTATGTTTTCCTGAGTATGTTAGGAAGTTATTCTGAAGAAATCAAGAACATTATATCTCAGTGAGTTATGAGCACTTGATTTGAAGAACTCTTTTGTGGATTTTGTTATGAGGTGTGTGTTGACAGGAGAAATTGACCGTCTGTCAACTGAGAGAGTGGAACCAGTCTGGGGTTGTCTAAATAACCCAAGTCGTTTGGAATGGACCACCCTGACAGGTTTAACAGCTACGTTGTCCATTCTAAGGTTCTAAGAAAACCAAAGAGAAAACTAATCTAAACTAACTAATCTAACTAAAACAAATAAAACTAACTAAACTAACTAAAACTAATAAAACAAATTAAATAAAAACAAACTAATACACTAATCTAATTAAAACAAACTACTAAATAAATTAAACTAAAACTAAATATAAACTACTCTAACTATTCTATATACAAACTACTAATTACTATTACACTAACTCTAATAATTAATTATCTAATTACTAATTGAATTACAACTTATTCACAAATGTACATTATCTACAACTTGCATATTTGAATAAAACCTGTAAAACTCATTTGCAATCTGTCCTACGACAGAGAAAGGTATTTCTTTTTTTGATTTTATGGTTTGATGAATAAGAAATTAAACTTACTGAAATTAAACAATCTAATATACTAAAACACACATATATATATCTAACTAAACTAAAATAAACATATGACAAAATGACCTGGAAACGCTCCAAATTTGTCCTGTGTATGATGACTTCGAAGCTGGTCGGAGGAAGGAAACTCGCATCGGCTGATCCAAAAGCTTCTCGTAAATGATAGGCTGTAATGCTCTTTGAGTTATTTACAAGACAAACAAGACATAAAAATCATAACAATTATATAATTTATAAATTTCTGCAATAAGGGAAACCTGTTATGCAAAAACTTATATTTAATAATTCAACTTATGAAGAAGAGAACTCTACCATTCACAAACTGAATTAAGAAATTGCTATGTTTTTTACACACTTGGAAGAAATCAGATATGGATTATATTGATTAAATTATATCATTTGCAAAAGATTAAGATAGCTAAAGTAGTCATTAACCAAATGCAAATAGATACACAAGAACATGAAACAAAACATTGATATAATGAAAAACTAAAGATGTAACAGAACATCAAATTCTGCCTCAGTCTGTATTAAAATTTCATATCCTTGTTCTCCCACGAATGAGGATGATATCATTACAAAAATAATAAGTATATATAAGTCTTTCCACAGGGTAAAACCTCCCTCTGGATAATATCAAACTGTTTACATAATCTGGGAAAATATCCCCAAAATCAACTAAACTAGGAAATCAAAATGCAAATAAAATATCTCAAATATCCTCTAACTGCTCATCAGATCCAATGCAATTTCGAATTCATTTGCAATAGACCAAAAATAACAAGTCAGAAAGGTATTTTATTAGCAAAACAATAAAAATTTAATTCCACAAACTTAGCTATAGAATCATCTGATTCTGTAGCTAGTCTAAAATAACATACATGATCAGAATATAAATTGAATCAAATCTTTTTAATAAAATCGAATTGAATTAACAACCAATAACAAATCATTTTATTTGAAAATGTTATATCATTTGAAATCGAATAGGATCAAAATCCAATAACCAAATAGAAAGACAAGCACACTCTGTTTCGATTGTCCTCTTTTTCGAGTAAACAAAATCTAAACCAAATAGTTTTACAATCGTTTCATATCCAATTCGAAGAGTAATGCAATAAAACAAATCTTATGCAAACGTTGTGTTTTTCCAAAACAGGAGATATGATAAGATCAAAATAGAATCGCTTTAAAATTGTTATAACTGTCGTGACATCAAACGATTCATGTCACAGGTATATTAGTTCAAACAGGTGTGAGAATCAACTCATAAAAGATCATAACTAGATGGATTTGACTTTGATTACAGTCATGATAGAATCAACATAAGTGATAATTGATTATTGTAAAATGGGAAAATGAACTCGATTGGTTTTGAACGAAATCATTTATTTCAAACGAATCATGACCGAGTTTAACATAGAAACAAATCGTGAATCCAAATATAACCAATATCGTTTTAAAAATCAAATTTAAACAGAGTATCCATCGCAAATACGAATCCAACTGATAACAGAGTCTAGCTAACAGTAAACCAATACGAATTAACCGGCAAGGTTTTAGCATAATCGTTATGAATTGAATCTATCCATGATTTGAGCGCGTTTGTACAGAGTTACATTGGAAACAATCTGAATTGAAATATTGTTCTTTGAAAGTCATATGACACAACAAACCGTAACAATTAACCTTATCAAAATCATTTCTAATCATAGCGTATAACGAAATCGAATCGAAATGTGATTGTGTTCAAAATTGAATATGAGAAACAACTCTTGTCTAGAATAGATACAAACGACTTCAATTGACAACAGAGCATCCATTTTAACTCAATCAAACAAATCAAATCCACACCAAGATCAATCAAATCGATGAAAATCCAATGGAAGCTAAACTGGGAAAACGAACTTCCATTTAGTCAAAGCAAAGCTATGTATAGAATGCATACAATGTAACAAAACCAATCAATGTTGTAAACAGAGCTATTCAAAACCGAATTCGAATTCGTTATATAAACAAGTGATAAAATATACATGTGTGATGACGAAGGCTGTTCAATCATGCCAACTTAGAATTCACGACAGTTGTGGCTGATTCCACATTTTTAAACAAGATGGAGTCTGTCGTCCTTTGTTTCTTATCAGTGGCTTGTAGCTTAGCCTTTTGACTGGTAAGCAGTGCAACCTGGTCCTCCAAAGAGTGAATTCTTGACTATAGAATAGGAACATCCAGATAATATCTCTCTAACCACGAGCTGCATTGATCACAAGGTGACACTGTAGGTTTAGACAGAGCAGGAGAGGGTTTGGATAAACGACCGGGGGCTTCACAAGGCATCTTAATGCCTGGGTAGTTAGGGTCATCCTATAGGCAGGGGGGTAGGTTTTTCACAAAGTCATACGAGGGTTTGGCACACAAACCTTGCGAATAGGGGTATTCGCTAGCCAAGAAACGCTCCACTTCTGAATCAGAGTCCTCACTCAACATGTTAGAGTTTGGATCGACAGGAGGTTTTGGCTTATTTCTTGCCATTCGTGAAATTAAACGGGCATTATTTTTGCCTCTGACGTTTACAGTGGGTTTCGCCTTAGGATTTTTGCCCATAGGCTTAACAGTCTCAACACCCTTAGTCACAGAGTGGGGTAGGTCGATAGGTGAGTCGAGCAAGGGTTTAGGTAGGAGGATGTTGTAGGGTACTGGGGGTATAGCCTTGTCCTCGCTCACCATAGGTTTTTCAACCTGTGGAGGGTTCGAATCCTCAAAATCATTCCGAGCAAGGAAATTGCTCCAACAATCTCCGCGTAGACCCAAATGACAGACAACAATAAGCTTAACCAGCCCATAATGAAAAAGACTACTATCAGCCTGATTTCTTTTGTACTTCTTTGACATTTTAAACAGGATTCTATGCAAATAATAGGGTATATTGAGATGATAACCCATAAAAACCATAAGAAAACGAAGGTGGTGTAAGAAAACAAACCCGTACCGACCTTCACAGGTGATAAACTGTTTGATTATCATCAATAAATCATGCCAACGCTGTTTGAGCATAGTTACTGGCAAACCTTTATCATATGAGGTGATTTTTCGTGACTGGAAGAGAAGTGTCCATGGGACCTCCTCTACTTTGAAATTCTTGGACCATCGTTTTCCAGTGGCAGGCAAACCCGTAGCAAGACTGATAAACCGTTCATCAATTTCCAATTGAATATCGTCGACCTTAGCTCGACAGCCATCAAAGGTCATGGAGAATTGTCGAGCTACGCAGAGGTTAAAACCCTCGAATCTTTGTATAAATGGAAGCCACCCATTTTCCTTGAGGTCACTGCGGGCACTGTCAAACATCAATAGAGCCTGGCTCCCATTGGGTTCAACTCGGACGACTGGGGCCATGGTGCGAGCACATGGTAAAGGTTTAGTTCAAATTCACCAACGCATAGGAGCAGAGTCATTCGGTCTAACATCAATGAACGATCAAAGGGGAAGCATTAATGTGCGCATGCGAGGGTGGTGGAGTTGTTCACCGCCATACACAATAGTTATGGTAAAGTACAACTGGCAAATTCAACCTCTGTTCAAACAATCATAGCATAGTTCAAAACCAAAATATCAAATGGTGAGTGTTATGCCAACGCGCCAAATGAACTTTAGAGTATAGTTTTTAAAACCATTGACATTCAATATGAAACCAACACCAATGTTAGCCATGCGCCATTGTATAAATCAAAAGTTTTAAACCATTGTGCCAATCGATACTCATAAAATTTACAAGCCAAGAGCCATAAAAATATTATCATAAGGATCACATCATATATAAAAACATAAATAAATCATGACCCCTATGCAATTCAATGACTAGGCAAGTCGCAAAAAATATAAATCTATATGCTCAATGCCTCACAAGTTTAATAAAATCAAGTTATGCAATCAATATAAGAATGTCCAAATAGGCATAGTTCGAAAATCCTTTCAGCCACATAACGATAAACCAAAGGTAAGTGCCATAGAAAATATCGATAAAAAGATGACGACAGTTCAGATAGTGGTCGAAATGTGACCTTGAAAGGAGAAGTTTTCATGCTTACAGTCGTGAAAACTTAACGAATACCAATTTGCAAGTGTCGCAAGAAATGAAAATATCGTCTATTTGAAAAATGTGATTACAATTTGAAGTTTAGAAGACATAGGTGTAGGCAGCTTATAGGACAATAGAAAAAATTGAATTGGCTACCAACAGTGTGTGTGGTTGCAGTCTTGATGATATAGGGATATCATTAGAAGAAAAAAAGGTACCAGGAACAATAGAAGCAATAGGATATCAATTACAACTGTAGAGGTAGTGACATAGTTGTCTACATTTATATTTCATGGAGGTTGGATGGGGAAAGGAAAGGAGGTTGTAGCCTCTTTCTGGTTGGAGCCAGAAAATTAGGGAGTTGGAGGTTTCTTCAGGTTGTATCCTGTAAATAGGGGGGTTCAAGCCTCCTTCTAGTTGTAGCTGGAGAAATAGGAAGTTGGTGCTTCCAATGAATGTACTCTTTGACAAATAAGAAAAACATTATGTGTTTTTTTCCTGCATTGGTTTCCATGTAAAACTTTGGTGTTCTGGTTTATGTGTTTTTTATGCATTGATTTATGGTATTGATTCTCTATTGAATGTTGATTAAATATCATTGAAGATTTATATTGTGGTTAAAGAAAGAAAAGTACTAATAATGATTCACTTTCCCTCTTAGTATTCTAACAATTGGTATTAGATTCAGTCCTTCAGGAAGCAATCTAACCACTGGAAGGAGATCATGGAATACTCTAAGATTGGAGCACCAAGGTATGACGGTCAGAACTATACCTTCTGGATTAAAAGGATGAAAACATTTTTACATGCACAAGGATTTGATGTTTGGAAATTAGTAGTAGATGGGTATACAACATCAGCCACTCCCCCAACCAACAAAGATGGAAAGAATCTAAGAGAAAACAACTCAAAGGATAAAGGTATTATTCTGAGCAGTTTAGTTGATTCATTTTTTGTCAAATTTATGCATTGTGATAGTGAAACGTATCTTTGGGATAAACTACAAAATATTTATGAAGGATATGCCAAGGTAAAGGGAGCTAATATTCAAACTTTTAGAGCTAATTTTGAATAGTTGAAGATGAAGGAAGATGAAGACACTGTAGCCTAGCTTTGGCGATTTGACAAAGTAGTAAACATAAAGGATTGGGAGTAGAAGTTGATGAATCAATGGTTGTTCAAAAGGTATTGAGGTCTCTTCCTATGATATTTTATTCTAAAATATCATCCCTAGAAGAAAGAGCAGATCTCGGTACATTAAGAATGGACAAGCTACATGGAATGTTTACAGCTTATGAAATGAAAATATAATAGGAGAACCCAGTCACAAAGGAATCATATTTTAAGGAATCGAAGAAGACAAAGAAGAAGGAAAAGAAAACTTCAAAACCAAGTTGTAGCTGCAGTGATGATTTAGACAAAGATGAAGAGATGGCCAACTTTGTAAGAAAATTATAGAAAGGAACAAACAAGTATAAGGGTCTATTTCCATTGAAATGTTTTAATTGTGGTGGTATTGGTCATTTTGCTTATAAATTTCCTCACATGAATAAAGACAATGATGAAGAAGAATTTTTTAAAAGTGAAAAGAAATATCAAAAGGGAAACAAGAGAAGAAACAATAAGAAATTATTCAAGAAAATTTTTCACTCAAAAGAGGATAATTCCTCATCAGAGGAGGAAGATAATGACAGTGACAGTGATTCCAAAAGAGTACTCTTTAAGGAAGTAGAAGATGATTATGAAGAAGAAGGTGAAGTAGATCTCAAAGTATATCTAATCAATACATTAGAAGAACTCAAGAAGGAAACAAAGAAAAACAAGTCACTCAAGGAAGAGTTAAAAATAAAAGAGGGATCTCATAATTCCAACTCTTTAGAACTAGAGAAAATGATCACGAGTCTAAAATTTCAAATAGAAGAAGACACAACAATTGAGGAAATTCTTAGAAGTCAGTTAGAAGAAAAGGAGAAAATGATTAGAAGCTTGGAAGTAGAAGTAGTATCTTTAATAAAAGATCTTTAGAAGAAAGATATGTAGCATAAGAGCACCAGAATATTGGATCAAATCATCAATAGTCAAATATCATTAGATGACATATCTGGCCTAGGATACAATCAAGTAAAAAATGAGAAAGATTCAAGCTCCAAAACAATAGAACAAGAAGAAGGACAAAGAATCTATGCAGAGATTTTCAAAGATTTTGTCAAGAAGGAAGAGTTCATGCCCCCAAAGAAGAGAATTTAAGAAGTAAAGAAGTCTCAAGAAGACAAATTGAGAAGGAGTGCATCAAAAATAATATCATCTATTCCCAGGTATCAAAGACTCTTTTATGGTCATTGTTTTAATTGTTCTAATTTTGGACATAAAGTTGCAAACTATAGATCCTATCCCAAGAACAGGAATAAAAATACAGGGTACTTAAATAACATTTATCCGAAAAGATCTTATGAAGCATACAACAGAAACCAAAGCAATTTTGGTTCATTGAGCAATGAAGTAGAATGTTGCAAATGCCACATATATGGACATATATATCGTGATTGTAGAACCATGATGGATACCTCTATGAAAGAGAAAACCGATATCAGGTATACGAGTACTTGGAAAAGAAAACAAGAACAAGTAAAAGAAGAACATATCAATGAAGGACACCCAGAAGTCATACTCTCAGGATTTGTAATAGTACAAGATCAGAATAAATCTATAAGAAAAAATGAATATGTCACATATAGGAAGGTTTTGAGAAGAAATGAAAAACTAGAAGAACAAGTGATTGAAAACCAGGTCCCAGATATCATACTCGCAATATTTGCAACAATGAAAATCATGATGAATCGGGAGGTAAAGAGAAAGATGTCAGATTTCAGGAAGAGGATAAAAAGGGAAATGATGAAGAGGAAGATTACTCTGCATTAGGGTGGATTCCCCATTATTATGAGCCATCTGACTTGGAGACTCCCAGGTAATATGAATATTCAATAGGGGGATTCTATGCAGTAGTTGTTATGGTTCGAATATCTATCCTTCAGTTAAAATGAAGTGTTTTAGAGTGGTGTTATAGATGTCTGATTCAGAGTGGTTCGATGATAGAGGTATATGATGTCCTATTACAGATTGGTTGTTTAAGGAATGGTTTTTAGAACACATCTCCATGTAGGTTTGAAGAAGACGAGTTGAATGACACAAGGAATATCATTGGTACACTTTTGGTTGACATATTCAGGAAGCAATATATTCATTATAGATTTGTAGAGTTTGATTTGCAGTTGAGTAGACCAGTGGGCATAGTTGTTTCAGTTTTAGATGTATGTATGTGATGATCGATTTCAATGAATTCAAAGAAATCATCAAAATAGTGAATTTATAGATGGGTCAGTATTGTGGATAGTTTTGTAGCAGAGTCATGATTAGTATGGGTCACATGGACAAGGATGGATTTGTAAGACACTTGGAAGGATTGGATAGATATATGTCAGTGGATGAGAGCATGAGTTTAGAGATATTGAATGCTTTTTGAAATACTTTAATTCTTTTTGAATGACTTTTATCAGAGATGTACATGAGGAAGAACCATGAGAGGATTATTAATAGGGGGAGCAACCCCAAAGAGTTACTCTTTTACCCAATATGTCAAAGGAGGAGAGAAGAACCGATGAATGAATATAGGGGAATAAGACACAAGGAAGATACCCTTTTCCATTTATCTCAAAGGGGGATAGATAGAAACATTGATGAGGAGTGATGGTCATAGGGGAAGCATGAGCATGGTGTTTCCATGTTTAAATGTTTCCGTCAATGTTGGTGTTGCCATCAATGCCAAAGGGGGATATTGTTGGACATTTGATTTGGAAAGTTGGTTGTCATTGATGTCAACCCTTGGAGAGTGCTCTTAGAGATTGATGTCATCCCTTAGAGAAGTATGGAATCCCTAGATATGTGGAAGATATCGTTGGACAAGTATCTGTCATGTTAGAGGTCTACCATTGATATTGACACATTGTTAAGGTATACACTTGTTATGGTACAGATCGTTGTACAGGTTGATGTACATGGTTGATATGCATGGTTGTAACATGGTAGGGTACAAGTGTTGTTGATGTGCATGGTTGTCACATGGTATGGTTTAGGTATTGATGTGCATGGTTGATGCATGGTACAGGTTGGCACATGGTATGGTACATGAACATATATTGTGATGGTATGTTGGTGACTTTGGTACATGCTTGGTAGAGGCATGTGTTGGTGATGGTAGACATCTAGTTGAGAGGTTCTCTTGGTATATGATCCATGTGAGAGGATCCAGTGATAGGTTGGTCATGGAACCCAGAGTTGATCGAGGAATAAAGACATGAAGGTTAGTATAATTTCAGGTAAGACTATAATAGATGGATAATACATGTCATGCTATTTCTAGTTATATATGGTACACCACATAGTTCCTCATAGTTGAGGAGATATGGCTTTGTAAAGTTAGAGGACCATCAATAATATTCTAGAAGCCTCTAGAATATTATCAAGAATCTTAACTAGTCAAAGTGGTTGCAACAAGTGTAACGTCCCCACTATAATCCCTAGTTTAATTATTGCTTATGTAGATATAATATGTGGCTACGACCAAGCGATGTAATATGTGAATTGTATTTCCTTGTTTTATTAATAAAAATGTGATGTCAACTACTAAGGGGACATGGACAAGAGATGGGGGTTGAATTAATACACAAGAGAGGGAAGTTTCTAAGATAATAGCCAAGAGGGGTCCAAAGGGGGGAATACCCATGTATATTAATTTGACCCGTTTTCCTAAATTTGTTATTTGTATATGAACCTTCCCATTTCTAATTGAGTGTTACCAAAGACAATCATTGAATAGATGTAAGAGGGTGGGTGTGAGTTGTCACATCCCAAAGTTATTGGGAACATGGGGGTTCCCAATAAATTGGGGAAGAGTGTGAGTCAAGAAAGGAAATCCAAAGAGAGGAAATTTGTATGGGTTGGTACAACAATTTTTAGTTAGTAAAGTTTGTCCACGGAAAAAAAGTAGAGAGAAAGAAACAAAGCTTGAAGTTGATGCATCCATGGAGGGAGAATTCTAGAGAAAGATAAAGTGTAATTGGAATGAATTGGAGCTGGAAAACTAAAGAGCCAAGTTTTCAGGCTTGAAGAGTGAACTCCTGTGTGAGTTTCACTAAAGAAACAAGTGGTTGTTGTTGGTTTGCTGATAGTTTTCCTAGCAGCAATTTCCCTTGAGTTCGCAGCTGAGAAATTTCTAGCTACCTATGCCAAAGACACACTGATAAAATAATGGCACACTCCTTCGGTTAATCCTAATAAACAGATATTACATCCCTTGGGTTATCCCTGATAAACGAATGGTCCATTCCTTGGGTTGGACAAGTCAAGAGGAAGAGAGATGGTGGAAAATTGGGATAGATGTAGGAGAACATCAGTTGGATTGAGAGTTTTATGAGTTGTGAGTGGACTGTGAGAGACCACCCTCTTTTGTGGATTGCTAGACTTAGCTAAGGGGTGACTGGCTATTGATATTTATAATAGTCAGTGTATGGTTGGGTTGAACATCTGTACCAAGCAGGTGGTTGCACAATTTTTGTGAAAAGATAAGTGTTTTATCTTGTTGTTGTATTAAATTATGTATTTCATTGTTGTGCATAAACATTGTGTTTTGGGAAGCGATTTATATGTTGTTGTAATGAGTTGTTTAGCTGCATTTGATGTATATTATTAGCATGTTGTAGATGCTTCTATTTTGTGTTTATATACAGTAGCTAAATCCATTTTAAATTGTAGTTGAAAGCTACAAGAAATGAGCTAATTGTAAGTGAATTAAATTAGTCAGCATAACATTCATAACTTTCATTTTTATGTATATTCTACACCGTAAAGTCCCTCGGTTGGGATGGTAGACGTTACAACAAGGGATTAATTATTGAAATATTGATTGTTGAATAATTAATTATTTCATTCCAATATCGAAAAAGTAAAGGAGGAGTTAACAAGTTGCATGTCAAAGTAAACAAGGTGTTAACAAAGTTGCATGTTGAAGTAAAGTAGAAGTAAATAGAAGATAATTAATTATTGGAGGGATAATTAATTATTTCATGGATAATTGAAGGGTAAAAAAAATATAACAGGATGAATGTGAGTCGCGTGTGAGGTGCATGCCATCATTATTTGCATAGAAGTTGCATGTCATTAAGAAATTTATCTTTATAACACAGAGAAGTGTCCATTGCAAACCACTTATGTGAAGACTTGTGAGCATACAGATTGGATATCTGAGGCAATGATTTGAGTTCAGAGAATTCCAGTGAAGGAAGGGGTTTGCAGGAATCGAGAGAAATGAATTCATATAGTAATTCCTTGAGAATGTGTGCGAGTTTCAAGAGGAAAAGTGTGAACATCCACGAGCTACAGTATGGGAAAGTGAGGATACTCACAAGCATACAATACACATAGTCACTAACCTGTGAGGAAAAATACAAGAAGATTAGAGATTAGGAACTTAGTTCATCTTAAGGGTAAAGGTATGTCTTCCTGAGTGTGTTAGGGATTTATTCTGAATAAATCATGAACTTGTATATCTCAGTGAGTTATGAGCACTTGATTTGAAGAAGGCTTTTGTGGATTTTGGTATAAGGTATGCGTGGTTGCATTTATTTATGAGATAGGGATATCAGTAGAAGAAACATAGGTATTAGGAACAACAATAAAAATAGGTTATCAGTTACAACTGCATAGGTAGTGATAGAGTTGTCTACATTTATATTTTAGGGCAATTGGACAGGGCAAGGAAAGTGGGTTGTAGCCTCCTTCTGGTTGGAGCTAGAAAATTAGGGAGTTGGAGCTTCCTTTAGGTTGTAGCATGTAAATAGGGGGTTGGCGCCTCCTTCAAGTTGTAGCTAGAGAAATTGGAATTTTTTGCTTTTGATGAATGTACTCTTTGAAAAATAATGAAATAAATTTTGGTTTTTTCCCGTATCGAGTTTCCATGTAAAACTTCGGTGTACTTTTTTATGTGTTGTTTCTACATTGATTTATGGTATTGATGTTATATTGAATGATGATTGAATATCATTGAATAGTTATATAGTGGTTAAATAAATAAAAGTATTAATACTTATTCACCCCCCTCTCAGTTTTCAAACAGTTCCATGGAGCCAAGCGATAAAGTTGCAGATCAACATTTAGCTTGGAATGGTAGAAATTTGAGTTTTCATGGCTACCTGTAGCATTACAAATGGTTTGGTGAATTAATGGTTGATATCGCGTTTAATCTCAAGATCAATGGTCAATATTCACCTTGATAAATTTAAAAAATCATAAGGTTTTGGTCGTTTGAAAGGTTGGGTAAATAAATAACCGGGATCCATTTTAGGGGTTGTGAAACAGATGATATTGACAGTCTAGATCAATCAGAGAAAAGTCAAAAATTTTCTAAGTGTTAAATTCCACCAAGAGAAATCATCAACTCTCGATGGTCGGGTCGGCCAAAAGGGTAATGAATTTGGTTCAACCATAAGATATCTCTAACCAACGATGGTTGTAGGTCGGGGGTTGTAAAAATCCACCAAATTGTTTTCAATCATCGATGGAAGTCTCCAATGGACGATGGGTTAGTGGTCAAAGGCTAGTCGAACTCGGTGAAGTATTTTGAATCAGGAAAAAGGAGTCACTGATGACTGACACATCGATGGTTGGGTGTCGACTGATTCTTCAAAGTGTTTGGTAATTTAATTTAATAGATTGATGGTTGATGGAGGGATGATCTAGGTGGATATCAGTCCTAAACTTCCTGGGCCATTTTAAGGGACTAAACAAGTATTTTTGGCATTTGGGAACCTCAATAATAACCAAAGGCTCACATTGAGACCCCAAAATGAAGCTCATCATTGATACCTTTCCATCGATATATCGTGCACCACAAACAAAGATAGTATGCCAAAGTTACGCCCCTGGGAAGTGGATACACCAAACTACCCAAAATGGGGTACACAAAAATGTTGGCTTTTCATCTTCTGGGGTTAGGGTTTTGGATTTCTTTATGTTACAAAGGCCTTTGGAGCCTCATTGTAACAATCATATTTTTGAAAATGAGCATAGTTTTCACATCTCTTCTCAAAGATAAGCTGCCACTATTCTAATGAGTGTTTCACTCTATATTTCTACAGTTTTGTACATGTCGCTCATTAATAGAAATTGTGTATTACTGTATCTTTGTGTGTATGGTTATATATTTGATAAATATCTATTATATTATTGGATATATGATATATCTCTGTAATTTATTTATTATATCTCCTCTCTCATTTCGTGCCGAAAATAATCTAGATCAAGGGAAAATGATTATGACATCATCATCCACATGTCATTCCACATTAGCAGATACATGGCATTCCACAACAATAGTTTCCACGTTATCCAACAGAAGTGGTTGATGGTCAAGTCAGTTAATTTGGGGAATTGTTTTCGATAGTCATCAAGGATCATCAATTGTCAATGGGTCGATGGTTAGGAATCGAGAGAATCAATGAGTAGTTTCATTACTCAACGAATATTGTAAATGGACAATAGTTGAATCGTCTGGTTTAGAGTTGTGCGCAAATCAGTTGTCGAGGAAATGGGTCGATGGTCAATGATTGCATTAGTAGATTGGAGAAATTTGTGCACACGGCCAAACAAAATTGGTGATCACCGATGGCCGATAGATTCAAATCAACATTTTTTTCTCTTGATATGAGATCAACAATTCATATTTAAAGGTTGTTATGGTAGTAAAATAGTCATTTTTATGCAAATTTTTGTGGCTTTTGAGGGTCATTAACTTGCGGGGTGATTTTGATGCCATAAACGACGTTTTTAGCCAATAAAAACCCACGAGAATAGAATGTAACATGGTACAATTTTTCTCTACAACTCAAATAAAAGAACTCGGAGAGATCTATCCAATGAGATAAATGGTTCGCAAAATGGAGTTTGTATGAGACAGTTATAGCCAAAACAATGAGGGTACAATTTTGGCACTAGTTTTACATCCAAAGGGAATAACTCCATGCTCAGAAGTCTGTTTGGGGTACCGAAGCAGTTGATGGAAATCTTGTGACCCATAGAAGTCATTGGTGGAGTCATATTTTGATTATAGGTACCTGAAAATGCATAGGAAGAGAAATAAGAAACCTATATTATATATGGGTAAATAGGGTAAAACATCCAAAACCTCTTCAGACCATAAATTTCATCTTGGATCTCAAATTTGAGCAAACAAATAGTCATTGGAAAGGCCTTGAGTAGTAGAAGATATTTGTTAACCTAGAATTTTGAATTGGGAAATGAAATTTCTCATAAAGTATTAAATAGATTTATGTAGCAGTAAAAGAGTGGAAAATTGCAACATGTAGATGTTGTAACTTATCTCTCCTAACTCATATTGAGGCATGACTATAGCCATTGGAAATTTGTTTCAGAGAGGAATGCATATAAGAAATCAAATTTTGAATTGGTGCAATGTGTCCTTCGTGAATTGATGAGGAAATAACTCATATTCTAATGGATGGAATGTTTTATGCTATGCATGTTTCTAACAATAATGATTACATGCAATTTTCTTGCAAAATTAGAGGTACAAAAAGAAACTTTATTTCTTATATGAGGATTGGGGTTATAGATGATGCTCAAGGATCTTATAGCAATGAGGAAGAGTTCATAGGTCTGCATGTCAACATGGGGAATGCTGAGATAGAGTCAAATGGAATAAGGGACATGAAATATCCTATTAGTATGAGAAGCCTACATAGAGAAGTGTAGAGATACATGGATGATAATGAAAGAATCATGAAGGATTCAGAAGCGATACTTCAAATTTTGAATATGTTTCATAAGAAAGTCAACAAGGATTCTAGCACTAAGTAAGCAACTAGTGCTAGAAAAGTATCAACTTCTAAATCCCATAGAAAAAGGGATGATCATGGGAATGATAGGAAGTCAAGAAGAATGATTAAGTGCCATCATTCTCCAAAGAAGTCCACTAGAAGGAATCATGGAAGTTTAGTACCAAGGAGCATCCCAAGTGTGTCTCATGTTTAGAGAAAAAGGAGAAGGCTTGAAGAAGACATCTTGTAAGGTGAACTCAGGAAACTCAAGCAACCTACTTCCAATGGTGAGCACAAGAAAGGAGAAGAGGAAGAATCCTAGATTTTTGAAATGAAAAAATATTTCCAGCTGCATGATTACCCCTCACAGATAGAAGCTATAATTTCCACCTACCACTTGCAAGGTAAGGCAACCATGTGGTGGGATTAGCTCAAGCAATCCAAGAACCTTTATGGGAATATAATCTCATGTAGAAATTTCAAAGGATATTTCTAAGAGAAATATTTGTTTGAGAATTACTATGAAAGGGATATGAAAGAATTCTTTGAACTCAAGTTGGGAACCACGACAATGGGGCAATATGAGAAGTGGTTCTTTGAATTTTTGAAGTATGTTGACTTCATCAAGGATGAGAAGGTCAAAATCCAAAGGTTTATAAGTGGGTTACCCTCCTTCTATAGTGACATGATACAATATGATAATCCCAATACTTTGGAGGAAACCATAAGGAGATCAAGGCACATTAATGAACAAAGCAAAGAAAGAGTTATTTTCCAAAAATCTTGGAATGATAAGATGAAAGGTAAAAAGGGGACCAAAGTCGGAAAGGTTTTAAGGCGACCTTTTTCAAGAATAACACCCAAGAAAATCAGCAAGGTAAATCAACTCAAAATGAGCATAAGACTGTAGATCCATTTGGGAAAAGGCCAAGGAAACAACCTGTTCAATGTTGGGGATGTGAGGGAAATTATTTATATAGGGATTGCCCTCACAAAGGATAAATAATGAGGACTTTCCACAACATTCATAAGGCTAAAAAGGTGGAATACATGGGAGGAAGCATGCCAAGGATTTATGAAACCTTGGACAACAATAAAACTGAATATCAATCCCCCATGATTGAAGTGGAAGGTAAGATCAATAATGATCCCATAGAAATTTTGATTGATTTTGGAGCTATACATAGTTACATAAATGTTAACATTGTTGAAATATTTCACTTGCAAAGATGTAAGAATACAAAATCTTGGTTAGTTCAATTATCCACAGGGGATAAGAGAAATATCAATGATTTGGTTAAAGTTTTTCTGATAGAAATGAATGGACTAAGCACGAAGGTATATGTAAACATGATGTGAATTTTCTTTAAACCCAACACAATAAATAATTAAATTTCACTTATAACAGATTTCACTAGGTTATCTTCTCAACAATTAATTATGCACAATATAATATTAAATAGAGAACATAATTGTTGGTTGTGGAGCCTGTTCCTGATTCATAGGTCTTTGTTTTCAGCCATTTTTATACCCCATGAAGACTTTACAACCTGTAAGAATGTACACTCCTCCATGCAGGGGAGTGCAGGGGGGGTGTAGTGTTTATAAGGTTACAGATCTGATGGTAGAAGTTATGTTAGGGTTTTTTTCCCTAGAAGGCAACCCTCTTTTATGAGGGAAATTTATTGTGTCTATGTATCATGACAAATATTGTAATCTGAGAGAGGATATTGTGAGAGAAAGTAGAGGAAGTTACAACAATTGTGTTGTAGGTTGTATCACTTCATTTTTTGGATAATAAAAAATGAAGGACCTATAAATTTCTCTAGTGGATGTAGCCCACACTAGGTGAACCACATATATCTAGGTCTCTATTGTATTGTGTATCTTCTCTATTTTATTTACTCATTTGTTTTATTTTATTGCTCAACGATCCTATTTTTATAACAATAACAGTAGAAGAAAATAGAAATCACATCACATCTATGCAAATATTTTTGGACAATAGTCCCTGGAAAAACCCCGGAGGGAAAACCAGTGTAGCAGATTTGGATATTTTTATTATTCAGCAAGAAAATATAGAGATATTCTTACAGTAAATCGGCCCCAATAAAATACTAAGAAAAACATCAGTGTAAATATTCCAAGATAAAGTATGACCCCTCTTTCAACCTTTAGAAATCCCAATGCTACAAAAAAACCTTCAACAAGTGCCTCTACATAAATTGTACAACTCCTACGTGAGCCCTGCGTCACCCTTGACGACTCCTCTGCTGGCTAAAGGATTTGGCCTCTTCTTGAACCTAGAAGTGAGTTGATCTATAGCTAGAATTCATCCTCTTTCTCCCTGCAAATCTCTCTTCTCATAAATCCTAGATCGATGCTCCTTTAATCAATCTCGCAATGATCTAATGCACCCCCCTTAGCCAAGTCGATTCTCCTTATACTTATTTGAGAAAGTGAAAAACCTATTCTCATAAGGATGGAGGGATGATAATAACTCTCCCTCACTCTCCAAGATGTATGGATAAGATTAAAACATCCACAACTTAAATTATTTTCCACTTTAACCTTAGAAAAGGTGCTTAATAAATTCAATTGAAGAATATAACACATCAACAGTCCTTTTCCTAAGTTATACTTAGGGAAAATTTTAATTTAATCAACTTGAATAATATTTCATTATCCCCCACCATGATAGGACACTACAATGTGTGGAAGACCTTCCTTTCTACATCCTCAAAACTCCCTCTTAGCGAGGAAGGGATTCTTCTTCAACCCGATCTAATCTCTGAAAATTTCAAACTTTTGTTTGTTGAGTGCCTTGGTGAAAATGTCTTCCATTTACTCATCAGTATGTATGTAATCAATCCTCATGAATCCTATCTATACAAAATCCTAGATGAAGTGATACTTGATATTGGTGTGCTTGCTATGATCATGGAACATTGGATTCTAAGAGAGCTTGATGCAACTCTGATTGTCACAGTGAATAATAGTAGCTTCTATCTCCTTTATGAACAATCCCAAGAGTATCTTCCTTAGACACAATGCCTCACATGATTCCAACCTAGCAGCCATGTACTCTACCTAAACAAAACTTAATTCCATTGATCTCTACTTCATGTTGAACCAGAAAATGATGCCCTATCCAATGTTGAAACAACATCTCGAAGTACTCCTCATGTCCTTTGAACACCTTGCCCATTCAACATTTGTAAATCCTGCTAAATTCACTCCACCATTGCACTCATATAATAACTCGTACTCCAATGTAACTCTAAGGTAGAAAAGTACATGCTTCACAACAATCCAATGAAATCTTCAAGGGTCCACCATGATCTGAATCAAAGAGTTAACTGCAAAACTTATATATGGTTGAGTGTTAACCAAATACATGAGAAATCAAATCAAATGATGATAGATAGTGGGGTCTACTATATTTGAATCTGATGCATTAATATTCCTCCAGTTTTTCACTAGAAGCATATACATGAGCCTATAATCTGGCATTGTGAAACTCTGAAATATCTCCAATGTATACTTCCCTTGTCCCAAGAAGAAGCACCCATCCTGCTTTCAGACCTCGAGACCAAGGAAGTAATGCATTAACCCAAGGTATTTCATCTCAAACTCAGATGCAAGATTTTTTTTGAATTCTTCTATCATCCACTCATCCCCTATCAAAAATAATTCATCTACGTACAACACCAGTATGAGAGGTACCTCCCTTGCAAGAAATTACAGGTTTAGGTCTGCCTCGCTCCACTGAAAACCCATCTCTCTCAAGTAGCTATCAATCCTCGAGTACCAAGCCCGAGGTGCCTGCTTGAGCCCATATAAGGCTCACCTCAATCTTCCAACATGTGTCTCTCTAGCACTGACCTCCAACCCCTATGGCTTCTCAACATATAATTCCTCCTCAACAACTCGATTGAGGAAGGTAGTGTTCACATCCATTTGGTGAACTCACCAACCCCATATCTGTTTCTAAAGAAATAGCAGTCTTGATTGATGTATATATGGCTACCAGAGTGAAAATATCCTCATAGTCAAATCCCTCTCAATGTGAAAACCCCTTGACCACGAAGTGGGATTTTTACTTATCCACGCTTTCGTTTGCTACATGATTGACCTTGTAGATCCACTTGGATCCAACCACCTTCTTCCTTTCTGGTCTAGGAACCACCTCCCATACACCATTTTTCATGATGGATTTGTACTCCTCCATCATGGCCTCTTGCCACACTGCATGTTGTGCAACGTGCTGATAAGTGGAAGGCTTTGCATCAATAAGTTGTGTCATTAATGCCATGTACCCAAGTCTCTCTGGTGGTTTACTTTGTCTAAAATATCTCTCTAGAAGCCCTGCTAGTCTAGAATAATTGATTGTGGACTTATACCAATTACGTCATGGCCTAGTATCCTACTCCTATGGAACTGCATCATGTTGCTCCTCCTCATCATCATCTCATTCCTAATGATCCTATCCAATAGTATCCCTCTCAACCCCTGTACATGTACTAGTACCTTTTTCTTGACTTTCTGATCCTATGCTCTGACTCAGTGCCTACTCAATCTTGACTCCTGAATCCTGTCCCTACTAGTCTTGCACTGACAAGTCTCTAGACCTCCTCAATGCACACTCCTCCTTGAACTAGAAGCCTCGTTATATCCAACAAGTAACCCCTTATCCATTATGGGTTCCAACTTTATCCTCTTCTCCGAAGGGACATGACAGTAACATGCGCTTTCCTAGATGAAAATATGACTCACATCTAGTTTGGTACTTGTAAATACATCCTCAGGTTTCAAATTCCCCATAACTATGTGGGGACACTTGTTCTATATGTATACAGTAGTGTGACTAGCCTCTTCCCATAAAAATAGTGGAAAACCTTGATCATGTATCATTGCTCGTGCTGCTCCGACTACAATCTTGTTCTTACTCTCGACCACTCCATTCTACTAAGGATTGTGAGGAATTGTTAGTTTCTCCTTGATCCATGTTGTTGTGTGATAATCCACAAACTCCTTGGAGGTGTACTCACCCTCATTTTCATATCTCAAAACTTGAATCTTCCTACTAGTTAGGTTCTCTACTAGATCCTTTAACTTGTGGAACTTGTTGAAGACCTCATCCTTGGCCTTCAGGAAGTAAATCTAGGTTTTCATAGAGTATTCATTAATAAACAGAAAAAAAAATTTGAACCCACTCATTGACTCCACTCTCATTAGACCACATACATCTGAATGAATCAAATCCAAAACTCCCTTAGATCTGTGCTCACTCGGTGGAAATGGTCTTCATGTATACTTTTCCATTGCACAACCCTTGCAAGGGTCATGTCTCTCTAAGATGAACTTAGGAAACCCTATGACTACATGTCTCAATTTCCCTAGCACACCAAAGTGTATGTGCGCCATCCTTCTATTCCACAACTTTCCCACGTTTATGGTTGTACTAACTGATTCTATCCCTAGCTGAAACTAAAGCTTGTACACCTTCTCTTATCGAACCCCAATCATCATGTCCATCTTCTCACTTGACCTTGCTGACCTGAAGGACACTCTTCCCTTATGGAAGGTGACCTCATACCCTTTATCCTCCAGAGTAGAGATTGAGATGAGGTTCTTTGTCAACCCCGAAACATAAATTATGTCACCAAACTTGAGTGGTTTACCCGACACCCTCTGAAATGAAACCGTGCTAAACCATTGCACCTTGTAGTGCATTTCATCTCCAAGATCTATAACCAAATTCACGCCTCCCTCCTATATCATAGTGAAAAATGCCTTGCACCCTGTTATATGAAAAGAATCTCTATTTTCCACAAACCACATGTCTGAGACTGTTGTGCTAGACATACAAGTTATGAAGCAAAATCCTCCTCGAAGCTTTTGGAAAACTCATCTACTATTGTAGAATCTTCCATTTTTGGTTGTCTCTTCTTCTTATAGTTTGGAAACTGTGACGCAAAGTGTCCCATATCGTGACACTGAAAACATTTAAATTTTGAGAATTCAATGTTCTTCTTTCCACCCTTCTTTTTCTTTTGCTTTCCCTTTCCTTTTCTAGCAAGATCCAACCCTTCTTCATCCCCAATGTGTGGTGAAGATGATGATCCTGACTGACCAAGTATAATCTCCTCCTACATAAAATCATCCCATAACCAATTCCAAACAGGGATTTTCTTTCGAGATACAACTCCATGCATGAACACATCCCAAGACTTCGAAAAAACATTCAGTGCCACATGCAACAAATCATACTCTTCATTTTTCTCACCTACTATGCCTAGATCATCCCTGACCTTAGTAAGTCGAGTAAGGTATTGAACCAAACCTTCCCCTTTTCCCATTATGGTACTTCTCAATCTCTCTCAAAGCACCATCACCCTATTTTCATTTTAAATTTGGTAAAGGACATTTAAGGTAGCTCACATCTCTTTAGCAAACGTTTTCCTGGTGATATGAGGGATTATGTTATCCTTCACCCCATCAAGGAGTATGCTCTTGGATTTATCCTCACCCTTCTTCTAGGTCACCAATGCAATATCATCTATGGGAGCTACTGATTTAGTATCAACATGATCAAGGAAATCATTGACATCCAANTGAATTGATGAGGAAATAACTCATATTCTAATGGATGGAATGTTTTATGCTATGCATGTTTCTAACAATAATGATTACATGCAATTTTCTTGCAAAATTAGAGGTACAAAAAGAAACTTTATTTCTTATATGAGGATTGGGGTTATAGATGATGCTCAAGGATCTTATAGCAATGAGGAAGAGTTCATAGGTCTGCATGTCAACATGGGGAATGCTGAGATAGAGTCAAATGGAATAAGGGACATGAAATATCCTATTAGTATGAGAAGCCTACATAGAGAAGTGTAGAGATACATGGATGATAATGAAAGAATCATGAAGGATTCAGAAGCGATACTTCAAATTTTGAATATGTTTCATAAGAAAGTCAACAAGGATTCTAGCACTAAGTAAGCAACTAGTGCTAGAAAAGTATCAACTTCTAAATCCCATAGAAAAAGGGATGATCATGGGAATGATAGGAAGTCAAGAAGAATGATTAAGTGCCATCATTCTCCAAAGAAGTCCACTAGAAGGAATCATGGAAGTTTAGTACCAAGGAGCATCCCAAGTGTGTCTCATGTTTAGAGAAAAAGGAGAAGGCTTGAAGAAGACATCTTGTAAGGTGAACTCAGGAAACTCAAGCAACCTACTTCCAATGGTGAGCACAAGAAAGGAGAAGAGGAAGAATCCTAGATTTTTGAAATGAAAAAATATTTCCAGCTGCATGATTACCCCTCACAGATAGAAGCTATAATTTCCACCTACCACTTGCAAGGTAAGGCAACCATGTGGTGGGATTAGCTCAAGCAATCCAAGAACCTTTATGGGAATATAATCTCATGTAGAAATTTCAAAGGATATTTCTAAGAGAAATATTTGTTTGAGAATTACTATGAAAGGGATATGAAAGAATTCTTTGAACTCAAGTTGGGAACCACGACAATGGGGCAATATGAGAAGTGGTTCTTTGAATTTTTGAAGTATGTTGACTTCATCAAGGATGAGAAGGTCAAAATCCAAAGGTTTATAAGTGGGTTACCCTCCTTCTATAGTGACATGATACAATATGATAATCCCAATACTTTGGAGGAAACCATAAGGAGATCAAGGCACATTAATGAACAAAGCAAAGAAAGAGTTATTTTCCAAAAATCTTGGAATGATAAGATGAAAGGTAAAAAGGGGACCAAAGTCGGAAAGGTTTTAAGGCGACCTTTTTCAAGAATAACACCCAAGAAAATCAGCAAGGTAAATCAACTCAAAATGAGCATAAGACTGTAGATCCATTTGGGAAAAGGCCAAGGAAACAACCTGTTCAATGTTGGGGATGTGAGGGAAATTATTTATATAGGGATTGCCCTCACAAAGGATAAATAATGAGGACTTTCCACAACATTCATAAGGCTAAAAAGGTGGAATACATGGGAGGAAGCATGCCAAGGATTTATGAAACCTTGGACAACAATAAAACTGAATATCAATCCCCCATGATTGAAGTGGAAGGTAAGATCAATAATGATCCCATAGAAATTTTGATTGATTTTGGAGCTATACATAGTTACATAAATGTTAACATTGTTGAAATATTTCACTTGCAAAGATGTAAGAATACAAAATCTTGGTTAGTTCAATTATCCACAGGGGATAAGAGAAATATCAATGATTTGGTTAAAGTTTTTCTGATAGAAATGAATGGACTAAGCACGAAGGTATATGTAAACATGATGTGAATTTTCTTTAAACCCAACACAATAAATAATTAAATTTCACTTATAACAGATTTCACTAGGTTATCTTCTCAACAATTAATTATGCACAATATAATATTAAATAGAGAACATAATTGTTGGTTGTGGAGCCTGTTCCTGATTCATAGGTCTTTGTTTTCAGCCATTTTTATACCCCATGAAGACTTTACAACCTGTAAGAATGTACACTCCTCCATGCAGGGGAGTGCAGGGGGGGTGTAGTGTTTATAAGGTTACAGATCTGATGGTAGAAGTTATGTTAGGGTTTTTTTCCCTAGAAGGCAACCCTCTTTTATGAGGGAAATTTATTGTGTCTATGTATCATGACAAATATTGTAATCTGAGAGAGGATATTGTGAGAGAAAGTAGAGGAAGTTACAACAATTGTGTTGTAGGTTGTATCACTTCATTTTTTGGATAATAAAAAATGAAGGACCTATAAATTTCTCTAGTGGATGTAGCCCACACTAGGTGAACCACATATATCTAGGTCTCTATTGTATTGTGTATCTTCTCTATTTTATTTACTCATTTGTTTTATTTTATTGCTCAACGATCCTATTTTTATAACAATAACAGTAGAAGAAAATAGAAATCACATCACATCTATGCAAATATTTTTGGACAATAGTCCCTGGAAAAACCCCGGAGGGAAAACCAGTGTAGCAGATTTGGATATTTTTATTATTCAGCAAGAAAATATAGAGATATTCTTACAGTAAATCGGCCCCAATAAAATACTAAGAAAAACATCAGTGTAAATATTCCAAGATAAAGTATGACCCCTCTTTCAACCTTTAGAAATCCCAATGCTACAAAAAAACCTTCAACAAGTGCCTCTACATAAATTGTACAACTCCTACGTGAGCCCTGCGTCACCCTTGACGACTCCTCTGCTGGCTAAAGGATTTGGCCTCTTCTTGAACCTAGAAGTGAGTTGATCTATAGCTAGAATTCATCCTCTTTCTCCCTGCAAATCTCTCTTCTCATAAATCCTAGATCGATGCTCCTTTAATCAATCTCGCAATGATCTAATGCACCCCCCTTAGCCAAGTCGATTCTCCTTATACTTATTTGAGAAAGTGAAAAACCTATTCTCATAAGGATGGAGGGATGATAATAACTCTCCCTCACTCTCCAAGATGTATGGATAAGATTAAAACATCCACAACTTAAATTATTTTCCACTTTAACCTTAGAAAAGGTGCTTAATAAATTCAATTGAAGAATATAACACATCAACAGTCCTTTTCCTAAGTTATACTTAGGGAAAATTTTAATTTAATCAACTTGAATAATATTTCATTATCCCCCACCATGATAGGACACTACAATGTGTGGAAGACCTTCCTTTCTACATCCTCAAAACTCCCTCTTAGCGAGGAAGGGATTCTTCTTCAACCCGATCTAATCTCTGAAAATTTCAAACTTTTGTTTGTTGAGTGCCTTGGTGAAAATGTCTTCCATTTACTCATCAGTATGTATGTAATCAATCCTCATGAATCCTATCTATACAAAATCCTAGATGAAGTGATACTTGATATTGGTGTGCTTGCTATGATCATGGAACATTGGATTCTAAGAGAGCTTGATGCAACTCTGATTGTCACAGTGAATAATAGTAGCTTCTATCTCCTTTATGAACAATCCCAAGAGTATCTTCCTTAGACACAATGCCTCACATGATTCCAACCTAGCAGCCATGTACTCTACCTAAACAAAACTTAATTCCATTGATCTCTACTTCATGTTGAACCAGAAAATGATGCCCTATCCAATGTTGAAACAACATCTCGAAGTACTCCTCATGTCCTTTGAACACCTTGCCCATTCAACATTTGTAAATCCTGCTAAATTCACTCCACCATTGCACTCATATAATAACTCGTACTCCAATGTAACTCTAAGGTAGAAAAGTACATGCTTCACAACAATCCAATGAAATCTTCAAGGGTCCACCATGATCTGAATCAAAGAGTTAACTGCAAAACTTATATATGGTTGAGTGTTAACCAAATACATGAGAAATCAAATCAAATGATGATAGATAGTGGGGTCTACTATATTTGAATCTGATGCATTAATATTCCTCCAGTTTTTCACTAGAAGCATATACATGAGCCTATAATCTGGCATTGTGAAACTCTGAAATATCTCCAATGTATACTTCCCTTGTCCCAAGAAGAAGCACCCATCCTGCTTTCAGACCTCGAGACCAAGGAAGTAATGCATTAACCCAAGGTATTTCATCTCAAACTCAGATGCAAGATTTTTTTTGAATTCTTCTATCATCCACTCATCCCCTATCAAAAATAATTCATCTACGTACAACACCAGTATGAGAGGTACCTCCCTTGCAAGAAATTACAGGTTTAGGTCTGCCTCGCTCCACTGAAAACCCATCTCTCTCAAGTAGCTATCAATCCTCGAGTACCAAGCCCGAGGTGCCTGCTTGAGCCCATATAAGGCTCACCTCAATCTTCCAACATGTGTCTCTCTAGCACTGACCTCCAACCCCTATGGCTTCTCAACATATAATTCCTCCTCAACAACTCGATTGAGGAAGGTAGTGTTCACATCCATTTGGTGAACTCACCAACCCCATATCTGTTTCTAAAGAAATAGCAGTCTTGATTGATGTATATATGGCTACCAGAGTGAAAATATCCTCATAGTCAAATCCCTCTCAATGTGAAAACCCCTTGACCACGAAGTGGGATTTTTACTTATCCACGCTTTCGTTTGCTACATGATTGACCTTGTAGATCCACTTGGATCCAACCACCTTCTTCCTTTCTGGTCTAGGAACCACCTCCCATACACCATTTTTCATGATGGATTTGTACTCCTCCATCATGGCCTCTTGCCACACTGCATGTTGTGCAACGTGCTGATAAGTGGAAGGCTTTGCATCAATAAGTTGTGTCATTAATGCCATGTACCCAAGTCTCTCTGGTGGTTTACTTTGTCTAAAATATCTCTCTAGAAGCCCTGCTAGTCTAGAATAATTGATTGTGGACTTATACCAATTACGTCATGGCCTAGTATCCTACTCCTATGGAACTGCATCATGTTGCTCCTCCTCATCATCATCTCATTCCTAATGATCCTATCCAATAGTATCCCTCTCAACCCCTGTACATGTACTAGTACCTTTTTCTTGACTTTCTGATCCTATGCTCTGACTCAGTGCCTACTCAATCTTGACTCCTGAATCCTGTCCCTACTAGTCTTGCACTGACAAGTCTCTAGACCTCCTCAATGCACACTCCTCCTTGAACTAGAAGCCTCGTTATATCCAACAAGTAACCCCTTATCCATTATGGGTTCCAACTTTATCCTCTTCTCCGAAGGGACATGACAGTAACATGCGCTTTCCTAGATGAAAATATGACTCACATCTAGTTTGGTACTTGTAAATACATCCTCAGGTTTCAAATTCCCCATAACTATGTGGGGACACTTGTTCTATATGTATACAGTAGTGTGACTAGCCTCTTCCCATAAAAATAGTGGAAAACCTTGATCATGTATCATTGCTCGTGCTGCTCCGACTACAATCTTGTTCTTACTCTCGACCACTCCATTCTACTAAGGATTGTGAGGAATTGTTAGTTTCTCCTTGATCCATGTTGTTGTGTGATAATCCACAAACTCCTTGGAGGTGTACTCACCCTCATTTTCATATCTCAAAACTTGAATCTTCCTACTAGTTAGGTTCTCTACTAGATCCTTTAACTTGTGGAACTTGTTGAAGACCTCATCCTTGGCCTTCAGGAAGTAAATCTAGGTTTTCATAGAGTATTCATTAATAAACAGAAAAAAAAATTTGAACCCACTCATTGACTCCACTCTCATTAGACCACATACATCTGAATGAATCAAATCCAAAACTCCCTTAGATCTGTGCTCACTCGGTGGAAATGGTCTTCATGTATACTTTTCCATTGCACAACCCTTGCAAGGGTCATGTCTCTCTAAGATGAACTTAGGAAACCCTATGACTACATGTCTCAATTTCCCTAGCACACCAAAGTGTATGTGCGCCATCCTTCTATTCCACAACTTTCCCACGTTTATGGTTGTACTAACTGATTCTATCCCTAGCTGAAACTAAAGCTTGTACACCTTCTCTTATCGAACCCCAATCATCATGTCCATCTTCTCACTTGACCTTGCTGACCTGAAGGACACTCTTCCCTTATGGAAGGTGACCTCATACCCTTTATCCTCCAGAGTAGAGATTGAGATGAGGTTCTTTGTCAACCCCGAAACATAAATTATGTCACCAAACTTGAGTGGTTTACCCGACACCCTCTGAAATGAAACCGTGCTAAACCATTGCACCTTGTAGTGCATTTCATCTCCAAGATCTATAACCAAATTCACGCCTCCCTCCTATATCATAGTGAAAAATGCCTTGCACCCTGTTATATGAAAAGAATCTCTATTTTCCACAAACCACATGTCTGAGACTGTTGTGCTAGACATACAAGTTATGAAGCAAAATCCTCCTCGAAGCTTTTGGAAAACTCATCTACTATTGTAGAATCTTCCATTTTTGGTTGTCTCTTCTTCTTATAGTTTGGAAACTGTGACGCAAAGTGTCCCATATCGTGACACTGAAAACATTTAAATTTTGAGAATTCAATGTTCTTCTTTCCACCCTTCTTTTTCTTTTGCTTTCCCTTTCCTTTTCTAGCAAGATCCAACCCTTCTTCATCCCCAATGTGTGGTGAAGATGATGATCCTGACTGACCAAGTATAATCTCCTCCTACATAAAATCATCCCATAACCAATTCCAAACAGGGATTTTCTTCCGAGATACAACTCCATGCATGAACACATCCCAAGACTTTGAAAAAACATTCAATGCCACATGAAACAAATCATACTCTTCATTTTTCTCACCTACTATGCCTAGATCATCCCTGACCTTAGTAAGTCGAGTAAGGTAGTGAACCAAACCTTCCCCTTTTCCCATTTTGGTACTTCTCAATCTCTCTCAAAGCACCATCACCCTATTTTCATTTTAAGTTTGGTAAAGGACATTTAAGGTAGCCCACACCTCTTTAGCGAACATTTTCCTGGTGATATGAGGGATTATGTTATCCTTCACCCCATCAAGGAGTATGCAGATTGAATTTATCCTCACCCTTCTTCCAGGTCACCAATGCAATATCATCTATGGGAGCTATTGATTTAGTATCAACATGATCAAGGAAATCATTGACATCCAAGATCATAGTGACCCTTTCCTTCCATGTGGCAAAGTTTTGAGCACCATGAAGCCTATATTCCATTCTTAAGATCATGACCATAGTTGAAAATGATTATGTGTTGTAATATACCCTTTTGTTTTTCATATATGAACTCCTCTATTGTTATTTTCAACATATCCTCTTGCAATACTTCTTCTTCAACAGTCCTACTATGATACCATGTGAATTTTCTTTAAACCCGGTACAATAATGAGTTAAATTTCACTTCTAATAGATTTCTCTAGCCTATTTTCTCAATAATTAATTATGCAAGGAATAATATTAAACCAAGAACATAATGGTAGAAGAAAACAACAATCACATCACATCTACAGAAATATTTTTGGACAATAGTCCCTAGAAAAACCCTAGAGGGAAAACCAATGCAACAGATTTGGAGATTTTTATTACTCAATAAGAAAATATAGATATCTTCTTACAGTAAATAGGCCCCAATAAATACTAAGAAAAACCTCAGTGTAAATCTTCCAAGATTAAGTATGGCCCCTCTTTCAACCTCTAGAAATCCCATTTCTATTAAAAAAACCTGCACAAGTGCCTTTGCATAAATTGTATGGCTCTTGCGTGAGCATTGCATCACCTTTGATAACTCCTTTGTTGCCTAAAGTATTTGGCATGTTCTTGACCCTGGAAGTGAGTCGATATACAGTTGGAAGTCCTCTTCTTTCTCCCTACAATACTCTCTTCTCACAAATCCTAGATGGATTCTCTTCTAATGGATCTCTCAATGATCTAATTCATCCCCCTTATCCAAGTTGATTCTCCTTATACTTAGTTGAGCAAGTGAAAACTATAATGTCATAAGGATGGAGGGTTGAGATTAAATCTCCCTCACTCTCCAATATGGATGAATAATATTAAAACATCCATCACTTAAATTATTTTTCACTTTAACCTTAGTAAAGGTGCTCAATAAAGTCAACTAAAGAATATAACACATCAACAGTCCTTTTCCTAAGTTAGAGTTAGGGAAAATTTTAATTTAATCAACTTGACTAATGTTTCATTGTCTTCCACCATGATAGGATGTTGAAATGTGTGGAAGACATTCTTTGCTACATTCTCAACACATCATACCATTGGGTTCATATGATTTTCTAATTGGCATGGATTAGTTGGTAAAACACCATGCGGTCCTAGACTGTTACAACAAGACAATCACATGTCTTTATAAAGAAGGGAAGCAAGGTAAGATTCAAGGCATTCTGAGAGCTTTAGTTGTTATAGAGATTTCATATATGCAGTTGAAGAAGAGTTTCAAAAAGGGATGTTAGATTTTTGCATCCCACATGGAAGAAGAAGCCAAAGATAAAATGACAAGCACTAGAGACCATTTGGTCTTGAAGGATTTTGAGGATTTTTTTAGAGAAATCCCAGGATTTCCAACAAAAAGAGACATTTATTTCTCTATTTATTTGGTGCCAAGAGTTTCCCCAGTGTCCAAGTCACCTTATAGAATGGTTACACCAACATTGAAGGAGTTGCAAATGCAACTTGAGGAGTTGTTAAAGAAGGGGTATATACACCCAAGTGTGTCACCTTGGGGATCCCCAATTCTTTTTGTAAAGATGAAATATGGAACCTTAAGGATTTTCATTGATTTAAGATAGTTGAATAAGGTCACCATAAAGAAAAAATATCCTTTTCCAAAAATTCATGATTTGTTTGATCAACTGAAAGGTGCAAGAATCATTTCCAAGATTGAATTGAGATCAAATTATCATCAAATGAGGATAAAATAAGAATACATCAGAAAGACAACATTTATGACAAGTTATGAGCATTATGAGTTCATGGTAGTGCCATTTGGACTGTCGAATGCCCCAACAATATTTATGTGTTTGATGAATGGAGTGTTAAGGGATTACCTGGACAAGTTTATGATTGTGGTCCTATATGGAAATCTTGTCTACTCTAAGTCATAAGAGGAACATGCGCAACATTCGAGAATGGTGTTGCAAGTTTTAAGAGAGCATAAATTGTATGCTAAGCTAAGTAAGCACATCTTTTACCAAAAAAAGATTCACTACTTGGGGCATATAATATCAACAACAAGGATAGAAGTTGATCCTAAGAAGATAAAGGCCATTAGAGGATGGCCAACACCAAAGAATGTGACATAGGTCATATCATTCATGGCTCTTTCTGATTATTATCGAATAGTCATAAAAGGGTTCTCAAAGATTGCAAGTCCAATCACTTATTTGCAAAAGAAGGGAGTGAAATTTGAATGGACTTCCAAGTGTGAAGAGAGTTTTCAGTAGTTGAAGGAAATATTGAAAAGTGTGTCAATATTGAAGATTGCATATATGAATGAAGATTTATTTATATGCATTGATTCATGCAAGGAAGGGCTTGGTGGATTCCTTAGTCAAAAGGATCATGTGGTATGCTATGAGTCCAGAAAATTAAGAGCATGAAATAAATTATGCTACCTATGATCTAGAGTTAGTAATTATTGTACATGCATTAAAAATGTGGAGACATTACCTTTTGGGTAAGAGATTCAAGCTAAGGACAAATCATTGTGGTCTGAAACATTTTTTTTGACAACCAACACTAAATGCCAGAAAATCTAGATGGATGGAATTTATGAGTGAATATGACTTTGAAATTAAGCATATAAAGGGAAAATAAAATCAAGTGGTTAATACACTCTGTAAGATAGCTCATGAGAAGCATATTGCAGCTCTCATCATGTACATGACTGATCTGAAAGACCAAATTATTACAACAACAAATTCAAATCAACATTATCTAAAAGTAAAAGAGATATTACAAGAAGGAAATTTTCAGTAGAAATTTAATTCTTATGAGTTGAAAGAAGATGGAATAATAATGTACAAAGGTAAGGTGTATGTGTCAAATTCGAGTGAGCTGAAAAATGTAGTTTTGAAATAAATGCATAATGTGCCATATGTCGGGAACCTAGGATATCAAAATACAATTGTAGGTGTGGAAATCCAATACTTTTGGCTAGGAATGAAAAAGGAAGTGGCTAATTACATAGCCAGTTTTCTAGAATGCAAAAAAGTGAAGATTGAACATGGGAATATAGCATGTTTTCTACAGCCATTTCCCATTCCAAAATGGAAGTGGGAAGTTATCATGGTTGATTTTATTACAAAGTTTCCCAGAATGGTGAAGCAACATGATTCCATCACGGTGGTGGTGGATAAATTGACTAAGGAAAGACATTTTATCCTAGTAAATACTATACACAAGGCAACAAATATTGCATAAATATATATGAAGGAAGTTGCTTGGTTACATAGAGTGCCTAAGGAAATAGTTTCAAACAAAGATCCCAATTTCACATCTAATTTTCAGAAAGTTTTGTTCAAAGGATTTGGGACAAATTTAAATATTAGTACAACATATCACCCAAAGTCTTATGGGCAACATAAAGGTCCAACAAAATAATTGAGAACATTATTAGAATGTATGTGATGGATCAACCATCAAAGTGGGAAGATTATGTTCATTTAGTTGAATTTTCCTACAACAATTGGTATCGGGCCTCATTGAAGATGAGTCTATTTGAAGCATTGTATGGCAGAAAATGTAACACTCCAATGAGTTGGGATAAACCATCAAAAAGAGCAATTGTTGGGTCATATTTGTTAAAGGAAATGGAAGAGAAGATGGTAAAGATGAAACCAAATTTAAATGTTTCCCAGGATAGGAAAAAAATCTATGCAAACAAGAGTGTTTAGATATTTTAAAGTGGGAGAACAAGTGTTCTTAAAATTATAGGAAAAAAGAAATTCAATAAGATTAGGCAATTTCCCAAAGTTGGAAGTAAGATATTGTGGGCCTTTTGAAATAATAGAAAATATAGGGTCGGTTGCATACATATTAGCATTGACACCATCCATGAGAGTGAATAATGTGTTTCATGTATCATTATTAAATAAATATGTTCTTGGCCCTAACCACATAATTGATTGGAATGTGATCCAGATGGAGCATGAAAGCGATCTCTGGGTGGAACCAGTACGTATCCTAGACCAGAAAGTCAAATTGCTCAGGAACAAATCCATAGGGTAGGTAAATGTAATATCCCAAGGACGAGACCCTACTAAATTGTAATTATGTTTATAGGCTAGTGAGACAAATGTTTATAAGTTGAAAGGCTTATGTGTTTATTAGGCCAGAGAGCCTAGATGTTAAGGCCAGTGAGCCGAATTTTGTATATGTAATTATGCAGATCATTAATAAAAAATACATTGTTTCATGTAGACCGACCACGAACAAAGCGTTATGGGGGACTAAGCTCCACTAGGAAGGGAAAGGGAGGGGGGATGAGAGGCTAGGAAAAAGGGGCTAAGATTGAGGGCTTAACCCAATGGAATATTATAATGTATTTCCTAAATTACTAAAGTTTGGGAAATAAACCATGTTATCCTAAGTTCCTTTGGGGAGAGGAATCAACTCCAAGTGGATAGGAATGAACTCCAAGTGGAGAAGAATGGGCTCCTGGAGAACCATGTGTCATCCAGGATGCATGCAGTTTTATGGGGGAAACTCTGTCATTGTGGGGGTTCACTAGCCATTCTTTCCATCTTTCCTCATGGGTTCACTCACGATTTTAGCCATCCTTCGCACCCATTCACTCACGCACTGAGAAGGCATGTAGTCAGACAATTTATGCCATTATTGAACTCTTTGTCTTCGTGAACCTCGGTAACTTACACGCACTGGTATTTTTCTGAGCTCGTACCTTGCCTTACCCGGGTTTGCTACTATGGTTATCCGTTGGAATTAAGAGATGAACAAAAGAAGTAGGTTGCGAGGCTTGTGGTTTGAATAGGCCCGTGGGTTGAAGAAGTAGGTTGTCAGGCCTGTGAAAAACTTTCTCAAGATGAGAGAGATTGATGGGGAAGTGATTTCTCCTTGAGGGAGTCCAACAGAAGCTACCAAACTCTGAGAAAACCTTATCTAACCTATTGTTGAAGACTTGGAAGGGAAGTGGAGCATCCAATGGACTGTGGAACAATGACGGTGTATATTCCTGGGGTGGGACAAGCATGTGGGGAATGAGAGTCTGTGAGAAGTGGGCATAAGTACCCTCCTTCGAGGGAATACTTCATGTTGCATTGTGCATCTTTCTGTAGTATCAGCCTAGCCTAGGATTTAATTTACCCTGCGTGGATTTTATTCCCATCTCAGAGGTGACCCACTACTAATAGCTAGGAGCAGCATGGTGTAAGGTTGGGAGGTTCGTGGAAGGTCAACACGCAGTCGATGGTCTTCTCATAAAAATGATAAGTACCAATTCTATGTTGATTTCATTTTGTGTATCTTTCACATGTGTTATAATTTTATGAGTATTTCCTTTATATGTTGCATGTATGTGTTTATTGTCACTTCCGCATGAATATGTGTATGAGTAGAATGTTTATGTTTATTTAAATTTGAATTATATATATATATATATATATATCAACTAGAATAGAGCATGCATATCGCAGTGGCTTAAGACTAGGGTTTGATACATATCTGTATCAAAGTATTCTGGTTTTGAAGTAGTGGCATTTCCATGGCCAGGGTGGTCAAGGGACATTACAATTTGGTATCAGAGCCCATGGTTTCCACATTGAACCTGGATGGGCCACGAATGTGGAATTTTGAGTCAAAATTCCACAAGGAATTGATGTATAGAGTGCTAGGAGGGCGCTAAGGGAATGCCTTGGCTGTGTTCAGAAGCTCAGGAGGTATAGAAGTTTGATAAACCATGACAAACTTGGTATTGGTCCAGAAAGTTAAGTTTGGGTCATTGGATCTATTTGGAAGAAGACAGATCCCCCACAACTGTCAGATATGGAGAAGGTGCATGGAGGTTAAGAACAGAAGTCCTTCAGACTTTTCCCTTCGGTTGTTTTAAATATATAGAAGAGAAAACTGTCAAAGTCTCGAAGTCTAAAACCAATTCAGACCATCCATTTCTAGGGACACGTGTCCCTAGATTAAGTAATGTTCAGAATTCGACACTCTGGAGGTTGTGGGGTGTTCGAAAGTGAAATCCTATGAAGTCCCATAGTGATTCTCAACTGTAGATCATTTGGGAGGAG
>JZKD02S0120170.1:1004131-1039047 GCA_000966675.3 Picea glauca | reverse complement strand
TTTTATAGGCTAGAAGGAGCTAGGGTTTTAGACGAACTCTCGGCCATGCATGGCTGGGAGTTCTAGTTAACTGACCCAAAGCTTTTCGTTCCGTCGGCAACTTTCCTGATTTTTTTCTTTGTTAGGTAAACACGGGCTATAGTGGGCCAGCCAGCATTCCAACGTGTGCAGTATAAGGCCTGCCAGGGTTCCAACGCGCCCAGTGATAGGTTAGGGCGTGGGTTACTTAATTTAGGAGGTTTTTGAAGAGTCTGTTCAGCATGGCTTTGGCAATGAAGGGCAATGAGTTGGCTTGATGCCAGGTAAGCATGGATGGTGCAATTTAGGGTTATAACAAACTTGGAACTTGATCATCTTTACTGGCTCTTTGCTTTCTGTCTATTTTCTGCTTGAACCACTTACATATCCTAAACTAGTCTATTACAAGGGAGATATCTATTTTCTCAGAACGTCGTTTAGTTCTGATGAGGCTTTAATGCTTGGAATATTTTGCAGATGTAATTATTTAAACTTCTCCATCTCTTTTCTGGTTCTTACTTCCTCTTCTTCCAAGGCTTCACATCTTTCCTTCTTCTCTGATAAATGTTGTTTCAAAGTGTCCTCTTTTTTATTTTCCTCTTCTAACTCCACTTTTAGCAGGGCAAAGTCTTCATCAGATTTTTTACCATTCTTTTTAAATTGTATCAACAACTGTTTTTGTTTTCTCTTCTTAAGTTTGAGTCTCTCAATCTCTTCTAAAGCACTAATTAGTTCGCCTTCCATATCAAACAAAACTTATTCATCATTAACATCGCTTCTTGTTCTCTTATTCTCATAATCCTCTGTGTCCATAAGCACAAAGTCATTAACCTTATCTTCACAGGAAGAGTCGCTATCCGTGTCTTATAAAGAGTCATCATTGTTTACACATAAAATTTTCTTTTTACCAAATCTCTTGGATTTGTACTTCTCTTCACATTCAGAGTTTTGGTCTTCAATCTTCAATCTTCTCACCAAGACCCTTCATGGCATTCACAAGATCCTCAACTCTTAAGAAAAATTAATTAATTGTTTCATCCTCATTCATTTTTTTTTGTTCAAATTGTAATCTATAGGTTTGAAGCTTGGCATCCTTTACCTTCTCATTGCCTTCATAACTGCTAATCAGTTTGTCCCACATTTCTTTGGCAGATTCTAAGTGCATAACTTTTACAAAATCTACTTCAGCAATCACACTTAGAATAACAATCATAGCCTTAGCATTGAATATGAATTCTATCTTGTCATCCTTATTAGCTAGTACAACTGGCTTTACATAACCAATCTCTACGACATCCCATACATCTGCACCTAAATCCATTATGTAGGTTCTCATCCTAACTTTCCATAAGGAAAAGTTTGTTCCACTGAACAGGGGGGCCTTATTGGTTGAGGGTCTTTCATCACTTGTCATGTTTAAGCTTACTGAGCTACCTTTAAATAAAAGGAACCCACTCTGATACCAATTGCTGGAAATACTAAGACAACTAAGATGGGGGGGGGTGAATCAGTTGTTATTGTGCTTAAACAATTTTATGCCTATTAAAATCTTATTAACCTTCTTCAAGTGATAATGAATATTATGTAAGTCATGAACAACAGAAATAATAAACATCAATCACACACATGATATACATAGAGACAGATATTCATGAGGAAACTCATAAAGGGAGAAAACCTCTTCTTATTGGAATGGTAGGAAGTCTTTTAATTTCTATACATCATCTTTCTTTGAGCACAAACTCAAAATGGGGCTACAACCTTTTCTTTAGCAAGTTGAAACTTGCTGAGAAAACTAACTCTCTAGTTTCTCTAGCACCCAATAGAAGGAAGCACCAACTCCTTGAGTGTTCTAGCACCAACTGGATGGGACAACCAACTTCCAGCCACACAGGAACCAATCCTTATAACAGATAAAAATGGTTCTCCCTTGCACCACCCTACCACCCTGGTTTTTCTAGTTGCAACCAGATGGAAGCTACAACTCCTTGTGTTCAAGCACCCAATTGAAACTCTCAGGAAAAAAATCCTCCCTAGCACCACCCTACCACCTTGTTTTCTAAAACTTTTCTTGAATAATTCTTTACAATAATACAAACATTTCAACGTTTACCAGTTCTTCTATGTTCTACAATTCTGGTCTAGTTCTGTCTTTTCATGCTCGACTCCACTTGTTGTTTCTTTCCATTTTCTCTTTCTCTATTCTTCTCATGCTCTTTCGTTCTCATACAGTCTGTTGTTTTCACCATTTTTTATCTCTCCAACTTGTGTTCTTCATCTCTACATCTCTTACACTTTGTTCATGCTCTCTACTTGATTTCATACAATTCAACTTGTTTTATCGAGAAACAACAACCTTCCTCTGTCTCGGCATATTTATTTTATTCATGCTCTCATCATACATTACACTCTACATCTCCAACGCTCAATGTCAGAAATCTCAGAATGCTCCAGAGCCATGATTCCAATGCTCAGGAACAATGATTTAGCCACTCAGGAACAATGATTCAATTAGTGTAACTGAATCGTAACTTATCAAGAAATCACGAGATGAAACAAAAACCCTTCGATCATATTTTGTTTGATCAGAGCCGTTGGATTATACTCCAAGGTGGAACCTGGCAACGTTAGATCCTTCCCCTATCTTTCGTTGATGTGACCATGGGCGATGTTATCATGTGACCATGCGATTGTTGGCATGACCACGGAAAATTAAGACACGAGCATGTTTTGGCCCCACAATGTGACGGGACCGTCGCTCTCACGATCTTGATGGTGCTCCTAAACTAATGGTTCAGATCTGTTCACTCAAGTCTACGGATCAGATCTACCCTTCTTAAATCAACGGTTGAGATTTACTTCGTGATCTGGGCTCTGAGAGTTTCAAATATCAGACCTAGCTTTTCCCATATGCCAAACTTTCAAAGTTGAAAATCCATTGACGTGTGCCCCTGTCAGATTAACAGTCCTCGTTCACTTTGGGAATTTGACCTTTCAACCAGATCAACGTTTTTGTGGTCCCTTTCCTGATCAACAATTTATTTCACGAAAACAAATCAATGGTATGATTTGACCCTTACACTCATCCTTTCATTTTTCAATCCGATGGCTAGAACTTAATCAAACATTGAGATGGATGGCTATCAGAACTTCACCCTTCGGAACTTTGAGATTTCAACTTTTCAAACTTACACTATCTTTCCATTGTACTATGATCAACGGTTGAAAATACACCCGAAGTGATATTTCAGATCGGATGACTCATGTCCTTGATGACATGGTCTACCACATGTCCTTGCTGAGGTGGTCTGTTGACATGGGTGAGACGTGTAGTTAGAGTAGTGGAGTGTGGAGGCAGAGCACGGTAGTGGAGTGTGACATGTAGTGGGTAGTGGAGTGTGACGTTGGAGCACGGAGGTGGTATGTATGAGTGGTTTGGTGGTTTACTTGGAGGGGGGCTTAGGCGGTAAGTGTTAATGAGTGAGGGGGGTTTGAATTAATAGGAAGGTGACACATATGAGGGTCCCACATTGAAAATACCACCAACTCGGACCCCCCCCCCCTCCAGTTAAAGACATAAAGGTTGGGGGGTGTCCAATATTCCCTATCGGCCGTAGATATGAGAGCCTGATTATTAGCCGTTGAGATTAGCGCACCCTTTAACGTATCCTGTCCTTTCACTTTAGAATGATTTGGCAGCTGAAATTTACTTCGGATGATCCGATGGTTGAGGATTATTTCGTCTCTCCAGCTCTCTGGACTTTGGGGATTTCAAATCTCAAACTGACACTCTGGATTAGACGGCCCAGATCCACTTTGTATGATTTGATGCTTGAGATCTTCTTTGGATGATATGACGGTCGCAATCTTCTTTGGATGATTCGATGGTCAACAATTTATTTAAGCTCTCTAGCTTTCCGGGCTTCGAATACTTCAAATATAAAATTGAAACTCTCGAAGTGATTTCTCCGGAGTGTAACCTCCTCACATATTTAGACCCGAAACAAATGTCGTTCATTGATCAAGATATTATATCAATGCCTCGATCTATCTACGATGCAAATTTGCCTTGGATTAAATCCAACGACTCTCCATCTTTACTTATCCTATCCTACCATTTATTTTGATCCAACGACAGACAAAAATTTGGGTGATCGAGATCTCAGATCTCATCCCTTTCTGATCCTGTCCTTCCATTAATTGAATCTAACAGTTGTTGGTCCTCTGGATCGATAATCCAATGACCACTATCTCTCTTCCTCATGAACTTTTGATCTCTTTGACTTAGAAGTTTTTCTAAGTGTTCACGGGTCTCGACCTTTGCTCCTCCTGCGAGTCTATCTCTTGGACCTCATCTTCACTTCTCAACCTCTATCTCTTCTGAGATTTCTCGTCTTCTATGCTCTCATGGCTTGTTTTGTTGTTGTTCTTGTCATCAAGGAAAAACACGTGCTTCCTATAAAACATGAAAAAAATATCCCCCTTTGGCACTGATGGAAACCCTGAAAGGCTACACTGTTCTGCTTAGACCTCCAACTGAAGAATCTAGACCACACCTTTTCTCACCCTTTGACATCAATGTCAAATAAAACATGCTCCCCTTGAGTTGTCGTAGTACTTTTCAGAGGTATCAGATATTATACCAACACATACTCCCCCTGATAGGATGGACTCTCTTAGGTGAGAGAAGGGTTGACATCCAGCTTCTAATGAAGATATTCAAATGGTGTCTTAGCTAGGGGTTTAGTAAAGATGTATGCAATTTGTTCTATGGAAGGAATATAATTCAGCTGAACAACTCTGTTTGTAACCTGCTCTTTGAGAAAATGATACTTTATTGGTGTATGATTCATCTTTGAAGGGAGAACAGGATTTTTGGAGACACTAATTACACTGATGTTATCACAGTGAAGTGGAATTGGATCAGTATAAGTTATCTTCAAATCTACAAGAGTTTGTGTCATCCATAAAATCTGAGTGAAGCAAGTAGCAGCAACAATGTACTTGGCCTCTGTAGTTGATAATGAAATAGATCCTTGCTTCTTACTAATCCATGCTAGTATGAGTCACTTAATAATAATGTACCTCCATTGGTGCTCTTTTGCTCATCCAAAAAATATCCCAAATCAGCGTCTGAATATGTAGTTAATTGAAAATTCTGATTTCTAGGATACCAGAGACCATAAGTCATTGTACCCTTCAAATATTTGAATATCTTCTTGACAACTGCGAAATTACTTTGTTTATGAGGAGACTGATAACGACCTACCATTGTAACAACTTTCATTATATCAAGACATGATGTTGTGATGTACAAAAGACTGCCTATCATTGATTGATATGTTCTATGATCAACATCAGGTGAAATACCATCTTTACTGAGCTTGAAACCAACCACCATAGGTGTGCTCACATGTGTACAATATTCCATTTGAAACCTCTTTAACATCTCTTTCAAATATTTCCCTTGAGAGATAAATATCCATGCATAACTCTAATTTATTCATAAACCAAGAAAATATGACAGTTCTCCTATCATGGACATCTCATACTCAGTCTGCATTGAATTAGAAAACCACTAAACTGAAGAGTCATTAGTGCATCCAAAAATAATGGCATCTACATAAACCAAAACAACTAATAAATCATCACCTTCAGACTTAATCTATAGATTACTGTCAACAAAACCTTTCTTGAACCCTTTGTCCTGTAGAAATACCAGGCTCGTGGTGCCTGTTTTAGTCCATATAATTCCTTTTTCAACTTAAAAACATAGTCAGGATTATCTGTCATTGAAAATCCATCAGGTTGTTCCATGTATACATCTTCTTCTAGGTCTCCATTAAGAAAATATGACTTAACATCCATCTGATATACTTTAAAGTTCTTATGACCTACATAGTCAAGAAACATTCTGATGACTTCCAATCTTTCCACTGGTGCAAAGGTTTCATCAAAATATTATCCTTCAAATTTTGCATACCACTTACAGACCAATCTGGCTTTATTCCTAACAATATTTCCTTGTTCATTCATTTTATTCTTAAACACCCATTTAAATTCAATTACAATCGTATCTGCAGGTCTAGGAACAATCTCCCCAGTATTGTTCTTTTCAATCTGTTACAATTTCTCATTCATTGATTTTAACCAATGCACATCTTCATTGGCTTCATTAAATTTCTTGGGTTCCACCATGGATATAAAGGCTATATGTGATTGCTCTGTGTCTTTGATTATCCTTCTCCTGGTTTGTACACCTTTGTCTTTCTCACAAATTATTTGACTTGCAGGCTGATTCTTTTAAGTAATTATGGAGGAAGGATTTGATGCTCTCCGTTGATTTGAGTTTGCCTGAGTATTTGTATCTTCATCTGACTCAGATTATTATTTTTCTAATTCTTGGACCTGTTCATATTCATCTTCAACTATATCCGTTGTTGTTGATTCAACATTGCTTACATCTCGTACCGGGATCTCTTCATCAACTTTTATGTCAATGCAATCAACCAATTTATCCAGCCTCTTATTATATCATATGTATCCTACAATGTTTGTAGCATACCCTAAGAATATACCTTCATCATCCCTGTCATCATATTTTCCAAGATTTTCATCATTAATCTTGATATAACACTTACTCCCAAAAACTTTAAAATGATTGATTGAAGCAAGTCTTCCAAACCATAGTTCATAAGGAGTCTTGTAATTTTGTGGCCTGAGATGAGATTTGTTAAGAATATGTACTTCGTTATGAATTTCTTCTACCCAATATGTCTGAGGAATATTCCTTTCATTCATCATTGATCTTGCCATCTGCTGAATTGATCTATTATGTCTCTCAACTACTCCATTTTGCTGCAGAGTCCTTGGAATAGTATACTCTCTTTTGATCCCATGTTTATCACAAAACTCTTTGAGGTGCCTTGAACTAAACTCTCCTCCTCTAGCAAACCTTACTTCCTTCAATATTTTTCCTATTTGATTCTCAGTCAGAGCCTTAAACACTTTGAACTTTTCAAATGCTTCAAATTTTTCTTTCAGAAAGACAACTCATGTAAGTCTAGAATAATCATCAATAATCAACATGAAGTAATTTTCTTTTCCTATTCCTTCCTTCCTTGATGGTCCAAATCCATATGTACTAACTTAAGTGGTTTCTATGTTGATGCAAAGTTCTTAGATTTAAATTGTGTCCGGGTAAGATTTTCTATTTGGAAAGGTTTACATACAGAATCATATGGATTTGATATCTTTGGAAGATCTTTTACTGCCCCACGTTTTCTAAGTTTGACTAGATGATAAAAATTTAGGTGTCCAAGTCTCCTATGCCATAACCAACTTTCATCATACTTTCTTAAGTGACATTCTTCTTTTTCTTCTTTCAAAACATAGTCATTGTTTTATGTCCTTATGCCTTTAGCCACCACTTGTCCTAAGTTTACAGACTTTATCTTACAATCTTTGGAAGTAAACACCGCTTCACATCCTTTGTCACACATTTGACTTACACTGAGAAAATCATGTTTCAGCCCATCTACAAGCAGAACATCCTGGGATTTTCCTTTGACATTACTCAAACTCATCATCCATTTACCCTTGATTTTACCTGGTTCATCATTTCCAAAGGTCACATTTCTTGTTTTGCTTTTACTTATAGACAGAAACTTATTCTTGTATCCAGTCATCTTCTTGGAACATCCACTGTCTATATACCCGAGGTTATTTTGTTTTTGAGCTAAAAGTACTAGACCACATTTGTCACTATCTTTCCTTTTCCATGTGCTGGCATTTCTAGCTAAGGGTTTTATCCTTGGATCTGCTTTGTAATTCTTCAGATGGAAATTTGCAGCCTTTTGGCCGAAGTTATGACAGTTATAGCATTCAAGATCATTGTTCAATAGGTCAAAGTGATTGCTGCAAATTTTTCTACTCATTGGTTTTTTAGTTCTATGTTGCAAAGATTGTTTATTTCTTGATCTCTTAAGTTGCATGCCTCTAAACTTAATTTGAAAAATTGCAATCTTATGACCAAAATTAGAGCAGTAAAAATAATAACCATGGAAGAAATTTTGATACCTGAAGGATGCCCTTCTTCTAGAAATTTTTTGCTCCATATTCTAATATCTTTTTTTTTTATCAGGGATCATGTTGTCTTTATTACTTTTGGTGGAGGAGTACTCACATGGTCTGATTGTCTACTGACTTGGAACTTGATCATCTTTACTGGCTCTTTGATTTCTATATGTTTGCTTTTTGAACCACCTACATATCCTAAACCAGTCTTTAACAAGGGAGATCTCTATTTTCTCAGAATGTCGTTTAGTTCTGATGAGGCTTTAATGCTTGGAATATTTTGGAGATATAATGATTTAAACTTCTCCATCTCTTTTATGGTTCTTACTTCCTCTTCTTCCAAGGCTTCACATATTTCCTTCTTCTCTGATAAATGTTGTTTCAAAGTGTCCTCTATTTTATTTTCCTCTTCTAACTCCACTTTTAGCAGAGAAAAGTCTTCATCAGGTTTTTTACCATTCTTTTCAAATTGTATCAACAACTATTTTTGTTTTCTCTTCTTAAGTTTGAGTTTGTCAATCTCTTCTAAAGAACTAATTAGTTCGCCTTCCATATCAACCACAACTTATTCATCATTAACATCACTTCCTGTTCTCTTATTCTCATAATCCTCTTTGGATATAAGCACAAATTCATTAACCTTATCTTCACAGGAAGAGTCACTATCTGTGTCTTCTGAAGAGTCATCATTTTTTACACATAAACTTTTCTTTTTACCAAATCTCTTGGATTTGTACTTCTCTTCACATTCAGAGTTTTGGTCCTTCTTCTTGTGTGGACACTTAGATACAAAGTGACCTATCTTTCCATAGTTAAAACATTTGAAGTGCATCTTGCCTTGGTATTTTCCTGATCCTTTCTTTAGTCTTCTCAAAAAAATTTCTTCAATTTCATCATGCTCAGAATCCTCATTCTTATCTGATTTAAATGATGCTTCTCTAGAGGTGGTTTTATCCTTATTAATCCTCATTTCACAAGAAGTTAGAGAAGTTGATCAATAGACAAAGTTTTAATATCATTCAGTTCTTCTATTGCAGAAACTTTTGGATTAAATTTATTTGGTAAAGATCTTAAAATATTTCGAACTAAAAAAAAGTCTTCAATCTTCTCACCAGGACCCCTCATGGCATTCACAAGCTCCTCAACTCTTAAGAAAAAATTATTAATTATTTCATCCTCATTCATTTTTATTTGTTCAAACTGTAATATATAGGTTTGAATCTTGGCATCCTTTACCTTCTCATTACCTTCATAACTACTAATGAGTTTGTCCCACATTTCTTTGGCAGATTATAAGTGCATAACTTTTACAAAATCTACTTCAGAAATCCCACTCAGATTAACATTCATAGCCTTAGCGTTGAAGCTGAATTCTAGTTTGTCATCCTTATTAGCTAGTACAACTGGATTTACATAACCAATCTCTACCACATCCCAGACATCTGCACCTAAAGCCATTTTGTAGGTTCTCATCCTAACTTTTGAGAAGGAAAATTTTGTTCCACTGAACAGTGGGGCCTTATTGGTTGAAGTTCCTTCATGACTTGTCATGTTTAAGCTTACTGAGCTACCTTTAAATAAAAGGAACCCACTCTGATACCAATTGTTGGAAATACTAAGACAACTGATATGGGGGGGTGAATCAGTTGTTACTGTGCTTAAACAATTTTATGTCTATTAAAATGTTATTAACCTTATTCAAGTGATCATCAATATTATGCAAGTCATGAACAACATAAATAATAAACATCAATCACACACATGATATACACAGAGACATATATTCATGAGGAAACCCATAAAGGGAGAAAACCTCTTCTTCTTTGAATGATAGGCAGTATTTTAAGTTTCGTGCATAATATTTCTTTGAGCACCAACTCAAAATGAGGCTATAACGTGTTCTTTAGCAAGATGCAACTTGTTGAGAGCACCATATCTCTAGTTTCTCTAGCACCCATTAGAAGGAAGCACCAACTCCCTGAGTGTTTCAGCACCAACTGGATGGAAGCACCAACTTCCAATCAAATAGGCACCAAACTGTATAACCGAGAATAATGGTTCTCCCTTGCACCACCCTACCACCCTAGTTTTTATGGATGTAACCAGATGGAAGCTACAACTCCCTATGTTCAAGCACCCACTTGAAACTCTGACGATAGCAATCCTCCCTAGCACCACCCTATCACCCTATTTTCTAAAACTTTGCTTGAATAATTATTTACAATAATACATACATTTCAACGTTTACCAGTTCTTCTTTGTTCTGCAATTCTGGTCTGATTCTGTCTATTCATGCTTGGATCCACCTGTTGTTTCTTTCCATCTTCTCTTCCTCTATTCTTCTCATGCTCTTAGGTTCTCTTACAATCTATTTTTTTCACCATTTCTACTATGTCCAGCTTGTGTTCTTCATCTTTGCATCTCTCACACTCTGTTCATGCTCTCTACTTGATTTTATATAGTTCAACTTGTTTTACCAAGAAACAACAAACTTCCTATGTCTCGACATATTTATTTTATTCATGCTCTCATCATCCGTTACACTCTACATCTCCAAATCTCAATGTCGAGAATATCATAACGCTCTAGAGCCATGATTCCAATGCTCAGGAACAATAATTCATACACTAAGGAACAATGTTTCAGTCAATGTAACTGAATTGTAACTGATAAAGAAATCACGAGATGAAACAACAACCCTTCGATCAGATTCAGTTTGATCAATTTTGTTGGATTATACTCTGAGGTGGAACCTAGCAACGTTAGCTCCTTCCCCTATATTCTGCTGATGTGACCATGGGAGATGCTATCATGTGACCATGCCATTGCGGGCGTGGCCAATAAAAATTAGGACATGAGCATGTTCTGGCCCCACAATGCGATGGGACCATCGATCTCATGATATTGATGGTGCTCCTGAACTGATAGTTCAGATCTACCCTTCCTAAATCAACGACTGATAATTACTTTGTGATTCGGGCTCTGGGAGTTTCAAATATCATACCTCGCTTTTCCCATATGCCAAACTTCCAGAGTTGACAATACATTGATGCATTTCCCTCTCGGATCAATGGTCCTTGTTTACTTCGAGAATATGACCTTTCAACTAGATCAATGGTTCTGCGTTCCATTTCTTGATCAACGTTTTATCTCACAGAAAAAAATCGATGGTCATATTTGATTGCTACACTCATCCTTTCATTGTTCAATCCAATGGCTAGGACTTAATCAAACATTGAGATGGACGGTTTTCAGAACATAGCCCTTTGGAACTTGGGGATTTCAAATTTTCAAACTTACACTATCCTTCCACTGTACTATGATCAACAGTTGAGAATACAACCGAAGTGATCTTTCAGATCAGACGACTCATCTCCTTGCTGACGTGGTCTGCCACATGTCCTTGCTGAGGTGGTATGTTAACATGGGTGAGATGTGTAGGCAGAGTAGTGGAGTGTGGAGGCAGAGCGTGGTAGTGGAGTGTGATGTCAAAAGTGCGGAGATGGTATGTATGAGTGGTTTGGTGGTTTACTCGGAGGGGGGTTTAGGTGGTAAGTGTTAATGAGTGAGGGGGTTCCAAGTTAATAGGAAGGTGACATGTATGAGGGTCCCACATGGAAAATACCACCAACTTGGACCCCCCCACCTCGGTTAATGACAAAAAGTTCAGGGGGGTCTGATATGCCATGTTGACCATAGATCTGAGAGCCTGATTATCAACCATTGAGATTAGTGCGCCCTCCAACTTATCCTATCCCTCCACTTTGGAATGATCTGATGGCTGAAATTTACTTCGGATGATCCAATAGTCGAGGATTTATTTTGTCTCTCCAGCTCTCTAGATTTCGAGGATTTCAAATCTCAAGCTGACGCTCTGAATCAGACAACCTAGATCCACTTCATATGATATGATGTTTGAGATCTTCTTTGGATGATCTGATGGCTATGATCTTCTTTGGATGATCCGATGATCGAAAATTTATTTTGGCTCTCCGAATGTCCGAGGTTTGGGTATTTCAAATCTCAAAGTGATTTCTCCAGAGCGTAACCTCCTCACATATTTAGACCCAAAACAAATTTCATTCGTTAATCAAGATATTATATCAAAGGATTGATCTATCTATGATGCAACTTTTCCTTGGATTAAATCTAATAGCTCTCCATCTTTGCTTATCCTATCCTCCCATTTATTTAGATCTGACAGCTAGTGAAAATTTGGGTGATTGAGTGTTACACATTATTTTCATCATCCCTATGACCGTTAATGATGTAAACCTATTTGTTTCCTTCAGAGGGGTCAGTAGCTTGATTCCTGAAGAAAGAAGGGAGAAGAAATTTTCCTGAGAAAAGAGGTTTCATTTCCCTTTGTAAAAACCCTATTAAAGAGGATTTTTGCATGTTTCACTATAGCTAGAGTGCGAAAATGCACAGTTTTCACAGGCTGCATCATAGCTAGGTTGCGAAGTGTTCGTAGGTTGCTATATAGGTAGGGTGAGAAAATGTTCATACGTGGGAAAAACGAGCATCTTCTCGATGCTTCTAGAAGGAGAAACTATCATGGTGAGGTGGCATTTGAATGGTTTGGATATTACTCGCTTTCATTATTTAGTGGGATCATCCTAACCTCCTCACATTATGCTCTTCAACTTATAAAAGGAGTGGAGTTATCATTGGAAAAGGTTAGCTTTGGAGCTTTTGAGATTAGCTTGGATTGGATTGAGCTTTGGAGATTGTTAGCTTGGTTAGATGAGCCACTTTGTCAAGATAGATTGTGAATATTATCATATCTATTCTCTCATAATTCTTGGAGTGGAAGTGTGTGGGGAACAAAGGATAGTTGGAAGGGACCTTATGACATCAAGGCCACGGTTGTAATCTCTCTTTCACATTTAATATGATACATTAACATAATTCTTTCCTATAAATCTTGTTGTGTTTTATTATATGATTCCTTGATCACATACATAGGTTTATATTGAGTTTATGCTATTACTATCACTTTGGTTGGTTGCGTTCTTTTGCAGGATCATCATTGTATGAGTGTTGGAATGGAGGTAGGATGGCGATGGTGAGAGGAAGCAACATTTAAATGGTATGTCACCTATCCCTCTTAAGTTAGTAAATTCAATATTTAAAACTTAAGGAAAGTGTCATGTTATGGTGTGTTTTGTTCTAGATCTAGGTGGATATAGGGTGATAATTTAGAGTCTGTACCTACCGATTTATCCAATAACATCGATATCTTAGATCTTATCCCTTTCTTATCCCGTCCTTCCATTAATTCAATCCGACGATTGTTGGTCCTTTGGATTGGTGATCCAACGACCACTATCACTCTTCCTCCCGAGCTTCTGATCTCTGCAACTTAGAAGGTTTTCTAAGTTTTCATGGGTCTCAAACATTTCTCCACCTGCGAGTCCGTCTCTTGGACCTCGTTTTCACTTCTGGATCGCCATCTCTTATGATATTTCTCATCTTCTGCGCTCTCGAGGTTTGGTTCGTTGTTGTTCTTTCCATCAATGACAAGCGCACAATTCCTGTAAAACATGCCAACAATGTATATCAACATAGATTGCACCAAGGATGGCGCACAATTGTAGGGGAGGGGTAATGTAACATCCCCACCATAATCCCTAGTTTAACTAATGCTTGTGTAGATATAATATGTGGCTACAGCCAAAGCAATGTAATATGTGAATTGTATTTCAATGTTTTAATAATAAAAATGTGATGTCAGTTGCTAAGGGGACATGGAAAAGATATGGGGATGAATTAACCCACAAGAGAGGAGAGAGCCTAGGATAATGGCCAAGAGGGGTCCAAGGGGGAATTACCCATGTATATTAATTCAACCCATTTTCCTAAAATTTCTATTTGTATATGAACCTTGCCATTTCTAATTGAGTGATCCCAAATACAATCATTGAATGCATGTAAGAGGGTGGGCATGAGTGGTCACATCCCAAATTTATTGATCACATGGGGGTTGAGTACAATCATCTTGGGGAAAAGTGTGATTCAAGAAAAGCAAGCCAAGGGAAAGAAAATTTGTATAGGTTGGGAATAAAATTTTTACGCAATGAGTTTTTGTGCATGAGGAGCAAGTAGGGAGAAAGAAAGAGAGATCAGAGTTGATGCAGCCAGGGAAGGAGAATTATAGAACAATATTAAGTGTATTCATAGCATATTGGAGCTGGAAATTGAAGAGCTAGGTTCTCATGCCTAAAGAGTGAACTCGTAAGTGATTTTCACTAAAACAACAAGTGTTTGTTGTGTTTTATTGGAAGTTTTCTTAGAAGCAAGTTCCCTTGAGTTCCCAGTTGAGAGATTCCTAGCTACATGTGCCAGAGAGGCCCTTATAAATGAATTTGACACCCGAGGGACTGAGATCAATGAAGGAGTACATTCCTTGGGTTGGGAAAGTCAAGAGGAAGAGAGTTGGTGGAAAATCGAGGTAGTTGTAGGAAGATATTAGTGGGTTCATGTGATTTTATGAGTTGTGAGTGGACTGTGAGAGACCACCCTCTTTTGTGGATTACTATCCTTGACTCGAGGGTCACTAGATGTTGAGATTTGGAACAATCATTCTATGTTTGGTTGGAACATTCATCCCAAGAAGCTATTTGCACAACTCTAGTTTAAAGAAAAGTGTTTTATCTTGTTGCTAAGTTATTTACATGTGTTATTGTTGTGTGTGAACTATGTGTAAATGAGAATGATTTATATGTTTTTGTAATGAATTTTTTATTTTCATTTCATATTGATTATTAACATGGTGTAGATTCTTCTATTTTATGGTTTTCGACAGTATCTAAATCTATTTTAATTCATAGTTGAAAGCTACATAAAATTAATTAATTGTAAATGAATTAATTTAGTTAGAATAATTTTTGTTTTTATGAGTATTATGCACCGTAATGTCCCTCGTATGGGTTGGGGGATGTTACACCACTCTTATATATTGGAGGATGCTACAATTCCCATAATTTTATATATTTGCCACATATTTTTAAACTACTAAACATTGATATTATTTTGGAAGTAGATTGGAATGATGACTCCCCCTTATCCTGAAATATATAATCATTACATGTTTCTCATATATCCCATGAGAATAAAAATGGAAGATCTATGAATCCCTTAAATTCTTTATTCTACCACCAATTATTCAAACAATCTCCTAAAGTCTACCCATGTCATTCCCCCCTTACCTCCAATCAAACTGCCCATAACTCCCTTGCATATGAACACCTATAAAATAGGTTATTTAAAGATTCCCATGACTCCTTATATAGCACAGACTCCCATAGACATTTCTTTTTTCTCCTTTGCAAGACATCACATGCCAAATATTTGTTCCTAAATACCAACCGCATGAATATATTGGATTTTAAATGTGCTTTCATTTTCCACATTATTTTCCACCACTACTCTCCTTCTTAATTTCCATCTTCAAACATAGCCTTATACTATAGGTTAGGATTATAAACCCCTAGCACTAGGTTATTTGACCACAAAAAATCATCATCTTTCTCATTAATCTTGATATGGTTCTTTGTTAGTTGTCCTACAAAACCTTTTCCATATTTCATCTTCCAACTCTTCCAATATTAACCTATCCTTAAATTCCATCTTTTATACCAAATTTAGGTACTTAAGATATCAACCACTCAACCTAACTTATAAATTCCCTCCCTAGTGTGGTTATTTGATAGTTGTCTTACAAACCCTTTACATATTTTATCTTCCAACTCTTCCAAGATTAACCTATCCCTAATTTCCAACCCTGATAATGAATTTAGGTACTTAAGAGATCAACCACTTGGCCTCACTTATAAATTTACTCCCTCTATAGTTTATAAATTAGGTCCCGATGCAACTTGTACAAATCTCCATTTCCAACCCATGGGTTATCCCCAATTCCCACTTTCTACACATTGCCAATTTTCCAAGTGAGTTAGTCCCCCACTAGAGAGAATGACTAAATATTGTCCTTCCACACAATTGATACATTATGAATAGTTTTGATTTCTAATATAATCCATTCCTCAAAAGATAATGGATCAATATACTTTTACAATATTACCTTTCTACATAGGTTGTCCTTAGAAAATAGCCTCCATAAACACTTAGCTACTAGGGCCTTCCAAAAATAATGAATATTTTTTAGGCCCCAACCATCAACCTCCTTGGATTTTCCATTTTACAAGAGGAATACCACTTATTTCTCTTTTTCCAATCCACAAAAAAATTGATTTTTTTTAACAGATTCCAAAAGGTTTCTTTTTGGAACAAAGGCCATCGATTACTATTATAATAGAATATCTTCTTACTGAATTAACCAATGTGAGCCTTCTTCCCATTGAAAACCACATATTACACCCCAAATTCATCCTACCCTCAATCTTCTTAATCAACCATTTCCAATTACTCTTCCTATGGTCATTGGGTTTCAGTAGAAACCCTAAGTATTTGAATTCCACTAGGAAGCCCATAGTATAAAAAGGAAAGACTTGTATTTTACGAGGAAAATCACTCTATGGAATGGGGTAAACCACAACAGACAGAATGACTGCAGAAATCAAATCTAATCTCAAGTATGCTATATATATGAAAACGTTAACAAGAAAATATAAAGATCCTACCTCGCCTGGACATTTGATGAAGACTATCGTTGAGAACTCGACTCAAATATCTATGCCTGCAACTTGTCCTCAACAACCAAGATATGAAAGAATATGGTGATAATATATAAATTTATCACATACAATAATACGCCCATGGAATAATAATTCAAATATTTACAAGACATCAATTGGATGAGAAAATAGTATTTCTATTAAAATATGATCAACAAAAGTGTATAAATGACAAACTTCTGTATCAACATTTCTTAGAACCAACAAAATAAGTCCCTTCTAGTTGGGCCTCCACCACTTCAATCATCCACCAAAGGAAAGCTCATATAAGAGAGACAATGAGGTTCTCCATCAAAGATGGAAGAGCTTGGGGGTTGAGCAATGTGTTCAGACTTTAAAGGATAAAGGGATGTAGACTCAATATCAAGTGAATAGTTTATCCAAAGTAACTTTGCTCTCAAAAGTTGAATTCTTCTCCCTTTCCACAAATTGGATATGGCCCATCTATAGGATTCAAATGGAACTGAAGGGCCAAATTGGAACGTTTCTAGTATATGGAAGGTCAAGGATGATGGATCTTGTGACATGACATGGAAACCCAACACAATTTTTAATATTGAGCACCAAACTCGATGTATGTGGGTTGTCGTGGTGCAACCTATGTATATGCATGTTGTATAATTGATAGGGCATGTATATGCAGAAAAATATGATTTTTAGCTCTGGGAAGTGAAAAAGGGGACTTCAAGTCTACATAGGGAAATGGAAAAGGCCTTCTGAGCAAGTTGCATGGGGTGAGACAAATATTGCTATAATAGATGCCCCCTAATGTGTGAGGTCAGGGGAGTATCTACGATGGAAGAAATACATTATAATTCCCAAAAGTGGAGTAATGGAGACCCATATGGACGAACTAAATGCTCATTATAATACTACGATCCATAATGACTTTCTACACATGGCTTCCAATTTGAATTACACTACAGATCCATGTGGAAATATACCAAACAGTTGTTCATGGCCATGAATAGGAAACACAAAGGAGATACATGTCGTAGGATTTCATATTCACGAACAAGGCCCAGTGAAAACCAGTCTCAAAATCAATATGAAGATATCTGTATACAATAGAGTACAATCTCATCTCCCATGATAATTGAAGTCATATAGAAATTGGTCCAATGAATGATAGCAACAACTCAAGAAATATGTGACTATAAACTGATGTCTTCAAGTCTTCTACATGATCCGCCAAAGATGCAAGTCTATATCATGTGAATAGAGGAGTTGAGGTCGAACAAAATGAGACTTCGTTTGGTTACCATTCATTAAGGTATACCATTAACAAATGAGAGACACCCTACTGATAATGAAAGTAGGTATCAAGGTACCAAGTACATTCTTATAAGTGTGAATAAAGGTGTTGAGGTAGAACACTTGAAGAATCCATCGATTAGGAGACATTTATGTATTCCCAAATGTAGATGACAAGAGAACCTCCCATTGATGACTGCAAGCCTCTAGGTACTCAGAGGACTCTATGCCTTGTTTCCAAAATAAATGAGTGGAATTCGATGGAAAGAGACCCACTGGAAGGAGAGAATTAAGGCATATCTCATCAGTCAAAATGAGGTGCAAAGAAATAGCTTCATTATTTGGAGGAACTCAGATGAAGAGTATTTTCACGAACCAACAACCCTGTTCATTTTTCACATGCACCAAATGGAAGAAATGCATGAAAAATACCCTCTGAATAACAACAAATAATGAAAATTGTTGACAAAGGCGAGGAAACCACCAATAAGGCTAATGGAATCCAAGACACTGCACAAATCCTAAAGTGTGAATAGATTTATTATCGTCAAAAACAAGGGAAACCCCCTAGTCAGCAACCAATAAGGCGATATCGATTGTTGGGTTCAAAGTTACCTACCCATAATGAAATTAGGACCAAGGTGCACGATAGGAATTTAACGTCATGTAATTCTGAGACACACTAAGGGTATGGCCGACATGCAAAGTCAATTTTTTTGAGAAATGGCTGACAAAATCTTATAGACATCCTTTGAACAAGAGCAAGAGACATATGGAGGACTTTGGTAATGGAGGAATTGATAATGAACTTTGTGATGCAAGAGGCACCAATCAAACTCTTCATAGGGACTGGAAGAGTAACCAATCGGAGGAGTAAACTCTAAGTAACGAGCTCATCTTCCTAAGGTCATGCGAAACCCAAACTTTGATGAAAAGTGGACTCAAAAGTTTGTGCTTTGTTCAAAGGTGACATGACTACTGCCAACATGGGATAATATTATTTTCTCACCCATATTTTTTTGTTTTTTCATAGACAAATGAATTCTATGATATAGAGGAGGAAACGAGTGTCGCGAGTAAGAAACTACTTCCAACAGTGGAACATACCTATGCTCAATGCAAGGAGGTGCATGCAGTAAATGAACACTCGGGGGAATGTTTCCTCTTAGGGTACAGGGTGTCAATCTGCAAAGGATATCAACAAGGCCTTCTGATCAAGTTGCATGGGGTGAGGTAAATCTTACTATAACACGTATAATATTTCTAACTTGATTTAGCTCTACTTTATTAAAAATATTTTTATATTTTTATACATTTATTTCCATCCCCAAATATGTAATATATAATATATTTTATCTTAGGCACATCCCTTCTAGATCCAAGACAAAAAATCAACACATCATCTACAAATAGAAAATAGTAGAGTTGAAAGTACCAAACACACTCCTAGTTTTCCTAGTTTCCTCCTCCACCCTTTGCGTTCCATCTTCCATCCAATCATAGAATCCAATGAAGAACTCTACAAACCAACAATCTAGGCCCAGATTCTTATCTTTTTGAAGAAAATCCAATACAAACTTTAATTCTTCTTTTAGACACCTCCTCTTTCAAAGATTCATTTTCCTCCTCCCCTACAAAACTAGGAAATAAATATGTGGTGTTAAATATCATGCAATATTTACCTTTTCCTTTCATTATACAAACTCTTATAATGTGAAATCACTATATCTATTATAAATTTGAAAGGCCATGTTGTGCTCCCATCATCCCTCTACATTTTCCAAATAGAGCTCAATGTTTTTCTGTGGTTAGGATAGTTATTGAAGTATTTGTTGTTTTCATATCCATTAGCTAACCATGATTTCCTACTTTTAAGACTCCATTGGGATTCTTTCTCTTCCAATAGATTCCTTTTAGTTTTTTCTACCTTTTTAAAGTTATTCCTTATTATTTCATAAAAAATAACTTCAAAGTCATGATTATAGATCTATTTTATTTTTTCCACTGATACCAAGGGTTACTTACCAATCCTTCTCTTCAACAAGACCCAATTATCCACCACTCTTTTAAATATTTTGATATAGGCTACAAACTAGAGTCTAACATATTCCAAAATAGAGTCATCATACAGGGTCCATCAATCCTTAACTAATCTTACAAATCTCTCATCCTCTAACCACCTTACATTAAATTTAAAGGTCCTAGGGAGATTGTTGTCTTCCTTCACAATTTGTAGAAGGATAGGAAGATGGTAAAAGTCCAAGCCCACTACCTTTATCACTTACCTAATCCTATAAAGGTAATTAATGACTGAGTTAGACACTAAAAACCTATCAACCCTTTTAGAGAACATATATTTCCTTGCCCTCAAATTCCTACAAGTGGGGGACGTCTTAATTGGTTCTACATCCACTAAATTAGCTTCCTCAAATTTTTGCACAAGAAATTCAAATAGAGGGTCTTCCCTCATCGAGGACCCCCAAATTTCAATGATTTTGAGGGTAATATTGAGATCTCCCCATAGAATGGTTTTTCTCTCCTTCATAAAATTTTAACCTAACACCTCCTCACATAAGGGAACTCTCTCTATTGGAATACTAAGAGGGAGGGTGAATAAGTATGCAAACTTTTAACCACTTTCAATCACATTATATAATATTCAACTTTATCATCAGTATGTCATTTATGATTGCATTCAATATATTATTAGAATATAACCATAAGAAATACAATTCAACAATGTCACATCAGATACATGGTACACCAGAATTTATGTGGAAAACCAAAGGGAGAAAACCACATAATGCCTTCTTATATATATCAAGTATACATTCATAAGAAGCACCAACTTCCAAATTATCCAGCACCAATTAGAAGGAGGCATAAACCCCCTGATTTACAAGAAACATCCTGAAGGAAGAACCAACTCCCTGAGTTCTCCAGCACCAACTGGAAGGAGGATACGACTCCTTGATTTATAGGAACCAACCTGAATGAATCCCCAATTCCCTGAGTTATTTGACACCAAACAGAAGGAGGATACAACCCTATTTCCTTTCCCCATCCTTATGCCTTGCAATATAAGTGTAGACTCACTATCATTGTTGCTAATACTATCACTCTCAATGTCACCAATTCATCAACCAACCTATCATTGTCATTGTCACATAAAATTGTTACTACCACTTTCGAATCAACATGTCAATGATGATCAACCAATCATCTAACTTTTCACTATCACATAAACCAAACTATCACTGTCACGATCACTATCACATCAACCAACTTGTCACTTTCACTTTCTCTGTCACATCAACCAACTATAAACAGATCCACTCACATGGATACCAAAACCATCACCAAACCATGTACATCAACCTATATCAACCATGCACATCAACATGTTCCATACCATGTACATCAACCTATACCATACCATGTACATCAACCATGTACACCAACCTATACCATACCATGTACATCAATCATCAATCATGTACCATAACAAGTACATCAACCATGTACCATGTCACGTACATCATAAGATATCATAAATGAAGTTCCTCAAGAATAACCAGGATAGCCACAATACCAAGATACCAATATATCCAATATGTGCTACTAATAAATGTACCATAACAACACTAAGGGTTACCTCAACATGTACTAACATCACAAAGACATATACCTCATACATGTACCAAGCATATGCCTCACACCATGCACCAAAGATCTACCTCTAACAATGTTTCATACCATCACCAAGGTGTACCATGCACAATCACTACCATGACATGTACCATACAAATACAAGAATACATTTGATCATGTAGTTGACCTGATACACAATATTGCATACTTGTAGCTCTTCCTCAACTTCATAAACAAGAGAATAACACATTCTTTGAACTTTACCTCAATCTCACAGGACTAGTTTTGGATTAGTCACAAACCATAAATTTCAACAAGAATGACTCCATACCTGTAATGAATAAAGGTATGGAATTTTAACAATAGATTCTATACGATATTTCTTCTTGAACTTTCTCATAACAAATTTTATAGAAAAAATTGCAAACCTTCTTGAATGTTATCCTATTCTAGAGAGTGAACTTGTACAACATGTCACGTGCTCAATATTTGATATTTGATTCTGAAACTCACACAAAAGATACTACAAATGGTTATCTTTCCTATACAATTGGTCTAACATAATTTTTATCCTCTATGAATAAGTTATGACTATTTTACCCGAAAGACATGTTTGAGACTAGTTTCAGGACTAGCAAAAAACCCTATCTTCCATAGAGTGTATCTGCAAAAATAAAACAATCTAGAATATGAAATTTTTACCAATTGTAACTTGATATGTCTTCTCAATAGCATCCAATTTTCGATATTCTATTCATTCTATAAATAATGTTATAGGGAAAATGGTAAGATGACCTTTAAATAATATACCATAGAACACATCATCACAAGACTTCATCCTCCCTTGGAATTTTTCCCTTCTTCACATCATATTCTCTTTAAAATTTGCCTCATATCTCCTTGGTTACCTTAGATAAGAATCACTTACTCACATAGAATATATTCAATAGAATGTGTGTGTGAATGTACTTATGAGTGACTTCTTGAGGTGTATATATACGTTTTCTAACCTCTTTCCTTAACTTTAGGGATTCTTTAACTTTCTTGTTACAACCACTTAACCCTTTCTTTAATGACTTACAACCAATTAGGGTATTCTTAGTCCATCCTAAAAACAATTAGGGAATTCTTAACCCATCTTTGGGACTTCCAACTTCATGACCTCATAACTCCTCAACCATGAGGAACCACATGATGTTACACCTATCGTTGGAAATGACATGATAAGGACTATCCATATATGAGTGTGTTACATAATTTTACACTATCCTTCATTTACTTATTCCTCAAACAACTTTGGGATTCATGACCACACCTATGGGTTTCTTTCATAATTCTTCAAAGCATATTTATGTGAGCGTCATGCTTAGAGATACACCATAAGGGGACCACTTTGGATAATTCTCCAAATACACTCATCACATATGTTGACATCAATTAAAACCAATTGTCCAACAACCTCAACAAAAACCAATTGTCCAACTATCTCCCCCTTTTGCATTGATGGAAACACTTATACTCCAACACTCCTACTCCACCTGTGACCAATGCTCCTCCAATTTTTCTTTCCTCATATTTCTCTCCCCCTTTGACATCTATGGAAAAGGGTATCTCCCCTTATGGTTTCTCCCACTATATTCATGCTTCTAATCTTTCTCTTCTGATCTTTCTCTTTCTACCCCTTTGAAATCATGGGTAAAAGGGTAAATCTCGCTATCGATATACTGTCTCTGAACAATATTTCTCTGACTTCATGTGCACCCCCTATCTTCATTCTTTTGATCTCTTTCTATGAGAAGTTATCTTCCTTGATTTTTTTGTAAGATGTCGTGAAGATCAATGTGGGATTTCCTGTATATGATTTTTTTTTCTCTTTTGGTGTTCTTTTTCCATTGGTTCTTCCTCTTGTAATTCACTGACATGTATAAAAATATTCAAATTTACTTGACTTCAAGTATTCATGACTTGCCAAGTTCACATCAATGACCATGCCTTCTTCTAACAATATAAATTTTGTTGTGCCTTTTACTGCTTTCCTTCCTGTTTCACTTTTCCAATGATTCCACCGATTCAACTAATTCCAATTATTACTATACTTTCATCCAATGTCATGCATCTATTTACACCTATCAAATATCTCATGAATCCATATCTATCCATATGTCATAAATTTTTCACGACTCTTGTACTCAACTGCATACAATGCTTACCCATATGTTGATTACAACATATTTCAGCTTCTCAAGTTGTCTTCTCAATTTTTCAATTCAAACTCTACATGTCTGCAACAATATGTATTGAATATGTCCATGTTTGAATGCATGTTTGGAATCCTCTATACCATGAATCTCTGCCATTCTGAAACTACCTTTACAAAAAATACAAATACTTCAGACTGCCTGAAAGATAGTTATTTGATATGTAAAGCTACTACATAGATTCCCCCTCTTCAATATTCATATTTACTGGGAGTCTCAGAGATGGATAGATCAGAAAAATACCATCTTTGATGTTGAGTAATATTCCTCTTCATCTGTTGATTCATCATCATCATCTTTCTTAATTTTGACCTCTTCCTCTTTTCTTATGGATTCATCATGATCTCGCACTACTACAAATCCTATGAGTACGATATTTGGGACATGGTTTTCATTCACCTAGTATTATTGTTTTTCATTTCTTCTCCAAACCTTCTTGTATCCAATATATTCCTTTTAACCTGTATATTTGTCTTGATCTCGTGCTATTGCCAATCCTGAGAGTATGACTTATGGTTTTCCTTCATTCATCTATTCTTCCTTTACATGTTCTTGTTTTCTTTTCCAAACCTTCTTATATTTGATATCAATGTTCTATTTCATAGAAGTATCCATCATGCTTCTATAATCATGAGCTATATTTCCATAGTTATGGAATTTGTAACATTCAATATTATATGGAGTGACATATGCATTTCTTGCTTGACCATTTCTTCCATAAGCTCTGCAATCTGTAGCTTTATGTCCAAAGTTAGTACAAATAAAACAATTACCATAAAATAAATTTTCATACCTGGTAATGAATGATATTCTTTGTGATGTAGTTCTTCTGAATTCATGCATTGGTTGATCATGATCTTCTCTTCTGTTGTTTCCTTCACAATGATTAAATCTTCTTTAATACCTAAAAGTGGAGGGTCTTCTTTGATATATTTTTCTTGTGTAATATTCTTCTTGAGTTTTCTTCATTTATGGAATGATCTTCTTTGAGGGCTCACATTCTTCCTTCTTAGTAGGGAATTTGATGACTTCTACATAAGTCTTAGTATTTTCTTTATTATTTTTTTCTAGCAACTTGTAAATTTTATCTACAACTTTCTTTACTGATGATGTGGATATTTCTCTCTCTTCAATGTTCTTGTTGAGCTTGACAACTTCAACTCTTAATTCAACAGATTCTTCTTCAAGCTTATCACATTCTTCTTCTTTCTTCATCATTTGGATCTTCATGACTTCTTCCTTTCTCTTTTCTTCTTCAAGTTGGGTCTTCAAGGAGAAAATTTCTTCTTCAAGTCTTCTTTCTTGTTGACTAAATTTTTCTTCAAGTTTGTTCAAGTCCTCAGATCTTTCATTAAGATGGATAGTCAAAATATTTTCTCTCTTCTCTACTTCCTTTCTTTGTGATATTATTTATGTTTTTGAAAATTATTTTTGTTCCAACTAATATTTGTATTCTTCATTAATCCTTATGGATTATTCTACTTGGAAGTTTAGGATTGCAATCATCTGCTAGAATTCTTTAGAGTTGGGATTTTGAGAATCCCCTTTTATCATGATAAATTATTCCTTGAGAGACTTTTTTCTCTCTCTTTCTTTGAACAACTTGTCTAACACATTGGTTAGGTGTCTCTCATAATATTTTTATTCTAAATCTGTCTGACCTAATGATATTCTTTCTTCACATACTAACTCAACATATTCTTCATATTCGTTATCATGACCAACATGCTCTAGAGGAGATTCTTTTGAGTAGAAATTTTGTATCTTATCCCAAAGTTATTTGGTTGATGAACATTGTTCCACTTTGACTTTTACTGGATTTGGTAATCCTTCCAAGATTAAATCCATTGCTATTTTGTTGTTTCTCTTTAATTCCTTCTTGGATACGGTCTTCGATTTATTTGAGTTGGTGTATCTTGTAACAGTTGAGTACCAAACATCATACCCATGTTCATGTAAAAATGTTTTCATTATTTTCCTCCACATCGCATACTTTATACAATTCTAACCATTGAACTGTGGTATTCCATTCCTATACAAATTGTTTCTCTCCATGATCTACCTTCCATTTGTTATACAGGTTCTTGAAGGACCTGCTCTGATACCAATCGTTGGAATACTGAGAGGGGGGGTGAATCAGTATGAACATTTTTACCACTTTCAATAACAATATATAATATTCAACTTTATCAACAATATATCATTTATGATTTCATTCAATATATTATGAGAATATAACCATAAGAAGCACAGTTCAACAATATCACATCATATACATAGTACACCATAATTTATGTGGAAACACAATTAGGAGAAAACCATGGAATGATTTCTTATATATATCAAGAATACATTCATAGAAAGCACAAACTTCCGAATTCTCTAGAACCAACTAGAAGGAGGTGCCAACCCCCTGATTTATAGGCACCACCTCAAAGGAAGCAAAAACTCCCTAAGTTCTCCGCCACCAACCGAAAGGAGGCTATGACCCCCTAATTTGTAGGCACCAACCTGAAGGAATCACCAACTTCCTAAGTTCTTCAAAACCAACTGGAAGGACGATACAACCCCCTTTCCTTACCCCATCATGTCGCCCTAAAATATAAATGTAGACTCACTCTCACTACCATTGATACTATCACTGCCAATGTCACCAATGCATCAACCAACCTATCACTCTCACTCTCACATCAACCTGCAACTACCACTATCACATAAACCTATCACCAATGATCAACCAATCATTTAAGTTGTCATTGTCATTGTCACATCAACCTGTAATTTTCACTATCACTATCACTACCACTGTCATATCAACCAACCTGTCACTATCATTTCCACTATCACATCAGCCAACCTATCATTTTCACTTTCACATCAACCAACTATAACCAAATCCACTCACTTGGATACCAAAACCATCACCAAACCATGTACATCACTCATCAACCATGTACATCAACCTGTATCAACCATGCACATCAACCTGTAGCATATCATGTACACCAAACTGTACCATACCATGTAATTCAATCATCAATCGTGTACATCAACCATGCACACCAACCTACACCATACCATGTACATCAACCATGTACCATAAAAAATACATCAACCATGTACCATATCACATACATCATAAGATATCATTAATGAATTGCCTCAAGCATAACCAAGATAGCCAAAATACCAAGATATAAATATAGGAAAGATGTGCTACTAATGGATGTACCATAACACCACTAAGGGGTAACTCAACATGTACCAACATCACCAAGACATGTACCAATAATATGACTCACACCATGCACCAAAGATGTGCCTCTAACCATGTATCATACCATCACCAAGGTGTGTCATGCACAATCACTACCATGACATGTACCATAACAACATAATCATACCTCTAATAATGTATTTGACATGATACACAATATTACAGACCTGTATCTCTTTCTCAAATTCATCAACAAGAGAATAACATCTTCATCGAACTTTACCTCAATCTCATAGGACTAGTTTTGGATTAGTCACAAACCCTAACTTCCAACAAGCATAACTTTGCACCTATAATGAACAAAGTTCTGAAATGTTAACCATAAATACTCTAATATGTTTCTTCCATCTCAAAACTTTAGGGTCTAAAACTTCTCAGAACCGAAGTTATAGCGAAAATGGAAAACATTCCTTAATTTTAGCCTATTCTGGAGAGAGAACTTGTACAACATGCCGCATGCTCAATATTTGATATTTGATTACTAAACTCACAAACAAGATACTAAATATTGTTATGTTTCCTCTGCAATTGGTCTCCCAAAATTTGGATCCTCTATGAATAAGTTATGGATTTTTTACCTAGAACACATGTTTGAGACTAGTTTCAGGACTAGCCAAAAACCCTATCTTCCACAGAGGGTATCTCCAAAAACGCAACAACCCAAAAGATAAAATTTTCACCACAGGTACCTTGATATGTCGTCTCAACAACCTCTAATTTTCACTGTCTGAGTCATTACAAATAAAACCTTATAGTGAAAATGGTAATATGACCTTTAAATAACATACCTTAGAACACATCATCACAAAACTTCATCCTCCCTTGGAATTTATCCCTTCTTCAATTCATCTTCCCTCTGCAATTTGCCTAAGATATATTTGGTTACATCATATAAGAATCACTTACTCACATATAATATATTCAATAGAATGTGTGTGTCTGAATGTACTTATGAGTGACTTTTGAGGTGTATATATATATTCTAAGTAACCTCTTTCCTTAACTTTAGGGATTCTTGAACTTTCTTGTTTCCACCACTTTACCCTTTCATTAATGACTTGAAACCAATTGGGATCTTCTTAAACCATATTGCAACCAATTAGGAGCTTCTTAACCCATCTTTGGGGCTTCCAATTTCATGACCTCATAACTCCTCAATCATGAGAAACTACATGACATTCCACCTACAATTGGAAACAACATGACAAGGAATATCCATATATGAGTCTGATACCTACAATTACATTTTCCTCCATGTCCATATTCCTCAAAAAAATTCGGGATTCATGAAAACACCTATGGGTTTGACGCAACATCCCTACCTCAACAAGTTTTGCTTGACCTCTTAGTCTAAGGATCATTCGTAATCTTCCTTGAGCCAAAATGTCTCCTTGATTCCATGTTGGAATATTCAGCACATATAACCATAGGTCCTTATTATAAGTTACACATGTGCGAGCAAGCACTAGGCGTGAACCTCCACTCCACGTGACCAACTGATGTGACCATGACCTTCACTCGAAAAGGTGTTTCGGGTTTCATGACTTCATGATTCCTGTTGTGAGTCCCTCTGACTCCTTTGAATCAAGATTTCGTGACTCATTAGTTCATGATGTGACTCTTTCCCTTTTCCTCTAAGTCTGAACTCGCGACTTCTTCTCCTCATATCGATGGCCCTGAGCTTCCATGATCTGACGTTCTAGATCTTATCGAAATATTTTGTATCAGGATTTTGCAACTTAAGATCTCCAAGTCGCGACTTTCTCCACACTCTGACTCCCGAAATGCCAAAATCTGAAATCACAAGATCAATGAGTCTCGTTGATCCAGATCTAATGGCGACTATTCCTCGTGAACTTATGAGTGTTGACAGACACTCAGCCCTAACTTCTCCATTGATCCATTGAATCCAATAGTCCACAAAACATTTGTGGTTCTCCCTCTGAGAATTTCAACTGTCCTTTCAAGCTCTCTATACCTCCTGTCCATACAACTGGCGTCTTCCTTCTGAACTTGGTTTCTGCAAGGTAAACTCAACCCTTGTCTTCCCTTCAAATGCTTCAAATTATCTATCCCTCCTAAGCTTATTTCTTGTTCAAACTCAAGGATTCCAAGGGATTCTTCCCACACTCCTTGCGGCTTCACGATAACCTATGATTATCTAAAATTCCAACTCCACACACTCCTTGCGACATAATTTCTTCAACCATTCACTAGATTGGAAAATTCTAAGACTTCAACCTACCTGTGCATGCCTTGCATGGCTTTGTGCTATGCTCACACTTCTGCTAGTATGAGAACAACGATATCTCTCTTGATCTTGTCTAAGGTAAAACTCAAAGTCTTGTCAACGCACTCTTTGCGGACCTTCATTGCACTCCTTGCAGGAATTCTCAAGAAGAGAAACAATTGAAACTCAGACTCTCCCTCTCATAGACTTCATACACTCAACATGAAATCATGCATATACACAACATTGAAACAAATGCATAGCGGAGACTGAAATTAGTTGTAAACATACCATTTAATAGATGTAAACAAAATTCATAGACACCATGAAGTTGGATCAAAGATTTATTATATTAATCCAAGAGCATCTGTACATGGGTCCTATAGCAACAACTATCTGCTCATACAAATTTTACAATCTTTGTTCTTCTCTCCTCTCTCTTGCTCTACGGCTCTACAACTTAGTTACAATTGAGAATAATAATACATTACAATACATAGGAGGGATATTTCTAGAGTTTTCCCTCCTACTACTCAAGCTATCTAATCTAATTAAAGACTACATCTACTTTACATTTATTACATTAATTTCCTCAAACAAACAAATGAGAGCAATTCTCAAGATCTGCATTACAACCTCCCAACCATAAAAGAAAAAATATATTTTCCAGATATTACATTAATGCTTCTTCCTTTCAAATTCAAAACATCCTCAAAATGTGCATTGGTGCATATCCAGTTGTCCTTCTTCTTTTGTGCTTGCTTATGATGCTCCTGCATCAGGGTTTCTTATAGAATTTTTCAAAGCATATTCCTGTGAGGGACATGCTTAGAGCTACGTCATAAGGGGACCACTATGGAGGCTTCTCCAAATACACCCATCACATATCTTGACATCAATGAAAACCATTGCTTGTTGACATCAATGACAACCAAATATCCAACAACATCAATGAAAACCAACTATCCAACACTCTCCTCAAAAGTTCCATATACATTCACCATTGGAATGCCTTTACAAACTTCATAGAAAATAATTATACTCCAATTCTTGAAGACAAAAACACTGAATTAATCAATTTCTTAAAGCTATTTCTCCACCCTATTATCAAGCCACTATACCTCCCAATAGCATCTACTACTATTAATGTTAGATCCTTCCAAATTTGGGGAAGATATTCTATAACTTGTGTGTCCTCCCCCATTGTTTCCTAAATCACAATCAGATTGGGCTTATGAATGTCCCTTAACCAATCTAAGGAAATATCTTTTGAGGGATTGAATATCCATCTTATATTTAGGAATGTAATTAATGCAATGGAACCACTCATGGGGCTATCATTTCCCTAAGGGATCTCTTAATTATTAATTGTTTCTCCTCCTTGACCTCTTGGAGGGCCTTGTTTCAAGCTAAGGAATTGAAAGATTTCCTACCCATTCTTGGGTGAATAAATTTTTTATTCACATCTCTCCTTAGACCCCCGATATCTCAATGGATGTATGAATGGTTTATAGGTATCATTGTTGACCCAAATTCTTGAGAAAAATAAAATATGAGCTCTCCTAAAATCTCAAAACCTTGGGCCTAGACTAGGGTGTAGTCTATCTCCAAAGGGATAACATTACCCATCCCCTCAAGAGGGTATAGAACATAAAATTACCCCTTAGGATCAATTATCACCCCTTATATGAAGGATTACTGATAGATCCAATCCCCCTCCTCTTTTTAATATCCAAAACGATAAAATATTTAACGAAATAAACAATTTTTGAGAGAGACAAAGACTTGCCCAAATGCAAAGGACCTTGCATAAGATCACATTCCCCCCCAACCATTATCTTTTTCTTACTTCTAACATTCCAATATCATCCACACCTATCAATGGATATAATTTAATCATGGATTAAAACTGTGGATGTCACATTCACCTCCCCCTATAATTTGCACCATCCTTAGTGAGTGCACACCGATATACATATACAAAATTTACATCATATTACTTGATACTTTCACAAGATGACAACTCTTGTATAAATTCCTGTACCCAACCCATGGAATTGTACCCAATTCTCTAAACTATATTCCCTTAGGGTGTACCACTTCCCTTGTAGTGCTCCAACACAGTTTGGACTGGAAGTCTCTAAGATGTGGCTCTAGCAACTTGAGCTGCCAAAATGGAGCCTTGCACACTTATATACAAATATACATTCGATTTTCTTCAAAATTTACAAAACTTTGTGGGTACTCCTCTTGTATGGTCTCCTTGTTCTCCCACGTGGCATATTCAAGATAATAGTAGGTCCACTAGACCTTTACCAGGTTGATGGATTTGTTCCTAACCACTTTGAATTTCTTATCCATGATGCACATTGGCTCCACTTGAAACTCCCCTTCATGCTCCACTTGGATCATATTCCAATAAATTACATGATTAATATTAGGCACTGATTTATTCAATAAAGACACATGAAACACATTATGAATTCTCATGGGTGCAAGTAATGAAATCATGCATGCAACTGGGGCTATTTTCTCTCGCACTTCAATTGGACCACAATAAAATGTTTCCAACTTTTGGAAACTTCCCAATATTAGCGAGCTCCTATTTTCCTTTACTTTTAAAAACACATGCTTGCCACTTTTAATTCTCTATATGTCCTTATTTTATTTGTATAACTATTTTTCCCGATAACTGCTCTGTCCATCGGGTTGTCCCAACTTACTGGTGTGTTGCATTTCATTCCATGCAAGGCTTCAAATGGGCTCATCTTCAATTATTCCTAATACATTTTATTGTAAGAAAATCAACTAGATGAAGGTAGTATTCCCACTTGGAAGGCTTGTCCATTACATTCATTCTCAACATATATTCAATTATGTTGTTGTTCCTCTCTATATGTCCATGTAAATATAGATGATATGTTGTTCTGAAATTCAAGTTAGTCCCAAATCCCTTAAACAACACCTTCCAAAAGTTATAAGTGAACTTGGTATATCTATCTGAAACTATTTCCTTAGGCACACCATGTAGCTTGAAAATTTCTTTCTTATAAATCTATGGAATATTGGATGCCTTGTGAGTCATTTTCACCAATATAAAATGTGCAACCTTTGTAAGCATGTCCACCACTACCATGATAGAATCATATTTCCTTAATGTTATTGGAAAATTGGTGATAAACTCTGTTGTAACTACATCCCATTTCCATTCAGGAATGGGAAATGGTTGTAACGTTTCTACTAGATTACTATGTTCAATATTCACTTTCTGACATTCCATGAACCTAGCTATGTAATAAACCACATCCTTCTTAATTATAGTCTATAAATATTGGCTTATTACCACTACAATTGTCTTTTGGTACCTTGGATGACTAGGATATGGTACATTTTGCATGTCTTTTAACACTATATTTCTCAATTGTTGGGTGTTAGGAACATATACTTTGTCCCTGAACAAGAGAATTCTATCCTCTTACAATATGTAGTCTTTAAGCTTCAGTGGTATATTTTCCTATTGTAAGCCTTATGTAACTTGTGCATAATGTTGATTTGATGCTATAGCTTCCAAAATTCTACCTTTTAAATCTAAACAATACATGATAATGGTTGTAACATGCATTTCATGCACCCTCCTAATGAGTGCATCAACCAATTTATTTTATTTTCCCTTCATGTGCTTGATTTCAAATTCATATTCACTAAGAAATTAAAACCATCTAGTTTGTCTGGCATTTATCTATGGCTTCTCAAACAAGTATTTTGGACCACTATGATCTATTTCTAGCTCAAAATTGATGCCCATGATATAATGCCTCCAAATTTTTAACGCATGAAATATGGCTTCCAACTCTAATTCATGGGTAGCATAATTTATTTCATGCTCTGTAAGCTTCCTTCACTCATAACATATGACATACCCATTTTGTGTAAGGAATCCACCATTCCCTTCCTTGCATGCATATGTACACACAAAAAAATTCTCATCTAGATTTGCAACCTTTAAAATAGATGCATCGATCAACAATTACTTCAAGTGCTCGAAAAACTCTTCACATTTGGCAGTGCATTCAAAACAAATTCGCTTCTTCTACAGTGACGTGATTGGATATGTGACCTTATATAAACCTTCAATGAATCTCCTATAATATCCAACTAATCCCATAAAGGATATCACTTCTAAAACTTCCTTTCATGCTAGCCAACTTTTGATTGCTTCAATCTTCTTAGGGTCCACCACTATGCCCTCCTTTAAGATGATGTGGCCCAAATAATGGATTTTTCTTTGATATAAAGTGAAATTTCTTAACTTGGAATATAATTGGTGCTCTCTCAATACCTATAGCACCATCCTCAAATGTTTATCATGCTCCTCCTTTGTCTTGGAGTAGATAAGAATATTATCCAAGAAGACAATGATGAATTTGTCTAGGTAATCACTTAACACTCCTTTCATTAGACACATAAAAGTAGCTAGTGCATTTGTCAATCCAAATGGCACCACCACAAACACACAATGGCCATACTTTGTCATGAATTCTATCTTGTTTCTGTCCTCTTCTCTCATTCTTACTTGATGGTAACATGCTTAGGTCAATCTTGAAAAATATCCTTGCTCCTTTTAGTTGATCAAAATGATCATTGATCCACAGTAGAGGGTATCTATTCTTTACCATAACCTTATTAAGTTGCTGGATGTATGGGCGGACCCAAGTTCTACCTCAGTTCTCCAATAAAACCCTTTTCACCATCAACCCTTCTGATAAACTAGAAGGTTGCACTGCACACAAAGTGCACAATGCAGTTTCACCTAAGATGGATTATGGGTGACTATAATATGCAGGTGTTTGCAGTCATGGAAGGGGTTGTGGATGTCATTTTTACTTCTTCTTCCATTTTAACATACATTCTACCATAATATTCATCAGATCTACTACTTTTTCCATTCAATGACATTCATTTTGCATTATTATACCAGTGCACACTGTAAATAAACCTTAATAGATGCATTCATCTAACCATCCATTCATTACCAAGCATATAAAAAGAAAACATCACACATAAATACACCATGTTTACCATGGTTCACCCCCATGGGCTACATGCACAAAGATCTTCTGCTTATTTCTTATTCTTCATCAAAATGGTGTTATGTGCATTACATCAAAGGGTGCATTTGGAATGCACATAAGTTTATTGGTGAGGCGAACCAGTGTCACACCAAGCTCCACATCTTATGACCAGACCCTCAGTTATATGTCAATATTAACTCCATCTAATATCTGCAACTCTCGAAAAAATACAGACTTCAACTCAAAAGGATGCTCTAAGTACTCTGCTCATGAAAAAAGTCACTGAAAAAGTATGATATCCCTAGCTTCCTCATACATCCTCTATTTAAACTAAAAAATGGGTTAAAACCCTCACATTATGACTCCAAAACCCTAATTCTA
>JZKD02S0120170.1:984525-1002144 GCA_000966675.3 Picea glauca | reverse complement strand
ACTCAATAAGGTATTGTGTAGGCACCAACCTACTGGAGACACCAATCTCCTTAGCTGAGCACCAACTTAGTAAGACCTATATAGACACCAATCCAGGATCTCCATACACAGTGTAATTATGTCTTCACCTAAATGATTCATAATTTATACATAGCTTCTAACCCTATTCAAATTTAGCCTTCATGCCCTAGAAAACCTCATAGCATCATTCCTAGAATATGATCCTAGAATACAACATCACAATGTTAAAATAACACACTTTACAACATCACAACCTTCAATCCTTCATAGCGCACCTTAAGAATAATAAAACCCCTAAGACTTATCTTACACACCTTTAGATCCAAAAAAGACACCCCACATCCTATAGCACACCTCAGAATTGATATCTTGCTTGGATTCTCTTCAAATGTGCACATCTATCAAGTATTTATAGTATCTCTTTCCTCACTTTTAGGGCCGACCTATAAATATTGGTGGAGCCGATTTGTGTTTTTTGGATGGGTTTTCTGATAGAAAAAATCATATTTCCTCATTCCTAGCGAGTTAGAGGGGATGCCATATACCATTCAAAATATATCAAAATAAGATATCCAAACATATAACCTATGATCCCATTTGAGATAGATATATGGGATAACGATTCCTTCAAATATAGGGTATGCAAATATTTCCAACAATATTATCTTGAAATATTTATCTTGGACATCTGTACTCTCTGTCTATCTTTGACATCAATGACATCAATATTTCCAACAATCCCCCCCTTTTTCATAGATGGCAACCCCTAGTCAATTTTTATAATCCCCATGTTTTCAACTCTCCTTGTGTTTGAAATTCTTCCTTTGTCTACAACTTCTCCCCCTTTGACATCAATGGAAAAGGGTTGCTCCCCCTAAGCTTGTGCTTCTACTCAAGAACTCCAATGTGAAATTTAAAAGTACATCTATAATTTCTCACTTGTTGACAATTGATCATTATCGAGGCTATCTCTACTACAAGTATCCAACACTGATCCTTCTATTTGATTATTTTTATTGATCGAACCTTCCACTCCAAAGTTACGACATTGATATTTTGAACAAGGTGAAGCTTTGGTTTTGAATTTATTTGAATTTTTTTCTACGTCCACATTTGTTTATGACAAGTACTAATTAGATGACTTCTCTTGTCCAAAAGAGTATTGTAAACTTGAATTTACATTTTCAAAAGGAAATGTCACAACCTTACCTTTTCTAGAAATGGGGTGTACATTTTTTGAGTGACAATGAAAATAGTGAATCTCCCTACCATATTCATCTATCTCTTCACATCCTTTCTAATAAAAAATAGTTTCATCTCTCCCTCTTTCTTGATTTTGCTTCCTTTTCTAAACCTTTAAGTATTCTTATTTATTTTAGGAAAGAACATGTTATTCCCTATTTTTTAGGAGGTCCTACTATGTTTCTTCTACAGTAATGTACTATGTGCCCATAGTTATTGCACTTACAACATTCAATATTGGAATCAAGTAGAGGACAAAATGAATTGTAGTTTCTATTAGCAAACCCATGAAAACTTCTGGTTTTGTTTATCACATAATCATCCTTCGAGATATTATAAGAACCTCTATTTCTATCTCTCACATGATCACTTCTTGAATAATCTCTACAATCTGTTGCCTTATGACAAAAATTATCGCAAGAAAAACAATTTCCAAGAAAGAGATTTTGGTACCTAGTTGTGAAAGGAATTATTGATGGAAAAAATCTTCTAAAATCATTCTTGTTATTCTTGTGAGAAGAATCAAGTTTATGTTGGTCATGAGTTCCTTTCCTATTGTTGCTTTCATTTCTTATGGATCCTTTCAGAATGTTAGCATAGTTATTAGTCTTTTCTTCATTTTCCTTTTTTTATGGCTTTGTGACCTTGGTGCTTGCAACTCCCTTGGGAGTCTTTTGTTTTTTTCCATAGCCAAGACTGGTCTCGATGAATGGTGACCTTTGGAAACTAAGTATACCATTTAAATTTTCAATTTTCTTTTCAAACTTCAACTGGGATTTTGACTTATTCAATTCCTCATTTAATGAGAAAACTTCAGACTCTAACTTCTCACGAGTTTCTTCCTTTTCTTTGAGTTGATGTTTCAATGCTTATTTTATCCATTTTTCTTCTTCTAGTTGAATCTTAAGGCTAATAATTATCTTCTATGATTATTCAATATCGTGATCCTTCTTGTCATGTTTCTACAATTTCTTCTTCTGCTTTATATTATTTTTCCTTATCTAGTCTATTTCTTCTAAGGCACTAATGATTTATGCTTCAATATCTTCTTCCAAATAACTTGGCTTGTCTTTCTAATTATGTTCATTTTCTTTATTAGTAGGATTTGTTTCCATGTTTATGGAGAGAGATTCTTCTTCATCATCAATATATCCCCTTTTTGCATATGGACACTTAGGAGAAAATGTCCTATTCTACCATAATTAAAGCATTTGAAGGGTATCTTACCTTTGTATTTATGAGGTCCTCCTTTTAGCTTTCTGAAAAAATGTGCTTCTTCTATCCTTGATACAAAGCTAGAACAATCACTAGATCTCTCTTCATAATTTTTTTGTAGCTTGTCCAAATTTGTTTATTTGATGTAAACTTCATTACCTTGATAGTCTCAAAATATAGTAGGCCACTCAAGATGACATATATTTTTGTTGCTTTTTTTTTCACTTGACTCCTGACCAACCTCATCTGTATAATTTGTTGTGACTAATTCCCAAATACAAAACCCAAGGCCTTCAAATATGTCTTCATTATTATACTCCATGATGAATATTTTATTCCATAAAAAAAAGGAGCTATCTTAGTAGGGATACCTGCCTTACAATCCATATGTACTCAAGATCTTCCTTCGAGTGGTTAAATTGTTTTTGAAGGAACCTTCTCTGATCCTAATTGTTAAACTTATGATTATATTGAGAGGGGAGTTGAATCAGTATAAGATACTTTTTAATTTATTTAACCATTCATCAATCATTCATTTGCTAAGAAACAATAATCACATATAAAATGAAATCACAATTCATAGAGTTTAACATGGAAACCCAATCAAGAGAAAACCATAAAACTTATCTTTATAAATTGATGTAGGCACCAACCTATCATTACAATATTTGCAGGAACCAACCATATGGAGACACTAATACCTTCAGTTGACCACCAAATTCGTAACATTTATAGGCACCAACCTACTAGAGACACAGATCTATTCAACTAAGCACCAACTCAATAAGATATTTTTCATTCATCAACTTGTTGGAGACACCAATCTCCTCAACTAAGAACCAAGTTAGTAAGACCTGTATAAACACCAATCCAAGATATTCATACACAGAGTAATTCTGACTTCACCAACATTCTTTATACTTCATACATAGCTTCAAACCCTAGTCACACTTATCTTTCATTCCCTAGCAAACCTCATAGCATCATTCCCAAAATATGATCCCATACTACAACATCACAACATTAAAATAATGCACTTTGCAACATTACAGACCCTTATTCCTTCATAGTTGTTGGCGCGTAGTGGGATGACCCGAGGTTAAACATTAAATCACCAACAAAACCATAAATATACCAACCCTTTCGGCATCACCTACAAGCAAGTGAAGTCTCACCCAAGGTACCTATGGGGACTACAGGAACTAGGCTTTTGTAGTCATCAAGGGAATGAAGACCATTCTAACATTCATTCTGGTGAAATCATAGCAACGTAATAACATATGAAAGATTTGTATTACTTAATCATTCAACATGAGTGTAGAACCTTCATATACATATTCATATTAACCCATAAGCATCTAATACATGTGTGCAACATATAGATTAAACCAACACATCATGATAGCAAAAACATCAGAACACATCAAAACACAAGATTTTAACGTCATTCACCCCAAACTCGGCTATGTACACAACAAAGGGCTTCTTATGTTATGTTGGATAGTTGGTTTTCATTGGTGTCAACCATTAGAGATTGATGTCAACCCTTGGAGAAGTCTGGAATACCTAGAAATGTGATCGAGTCAACCCTTGGAGAAGTTTGGAAGCCAAAGAGATGTGGACAATATTGTTGGAAAGTTGGTTAATTTTTGGACAATTGGTTTTCATTTGTATGGTTGATATTGTCAGTAATTTGATTGATGTCATCTGTAGAAGAAGTCCAAGATATGGGTGTAATTGACGAAGTCTACAAGAAGCATCAAAGGTGTGGTTATGGAAACCAAAGTTGTTTGAGGAATTTGAATGTGAAGAGCAGCATAAATGTAGGTAACATACTCATGGATAAATATTTCTTGTCACGCAATTTTGAACAGTAGGTGGTATGCCACGTGGTTCCTCATGGTTGAGGAGTTATGGCATCATGAAGTTAGAAGCCCCAAAGAATGGTTAAGAAGCCCTAAACAATTACAAAGTCATTAATTAAGGGAAAATCAGTTGTAACAAGAAATTAAATGTTTTACATTGGATGTAGCTTGGGTGGTTGGGAGGAAAGATTATTACCCTCCCCACCCAAGTTCAATTCCTTGTGAGTGACATGTTGTTCCCTTAAATGGGTCTATAATATGCTCTTGTTGTTGAGCCCACAATATTCCAAAAATACTCATCCTCCCTATGTTCTCTTGTGGATTTCGGGGNAAATCATTCTTGTTATTCTTGTGAGAAGAATCAAGTTTATGTTGGTCATGAGTTCCTTTCCTATTGTTGCTTTCATTTCTTATGGATCCTTTCAGAATGTTAGCATAGTTATTAGTCTTTTCTTCATTTTCCTTTTTTTATGGCTTTGTGACCTTGGTGCTTGCAACTCCCTTGGGAGTCTTTTGTTTTTTTCCATAGCCAAGACTGGTCTCGATGAATGGTGACCTTTGGAAACTAAGTATACCATTTAAATTTTCAATTTTCTTTTCAAACTTCAACTGGGATTTTGACTTATTCAATTCCTCATTTAATGAGAAAACTTCAGACTCTAACTTCTCACGAGTTTCTTCCTTTTCTTTGAGTTGATGTTTCAATGCTTATTTTATCCATTTTTCTTCTTCTAGTTGAATCTTAAGGCTAATAATTATCTTCTATGATTATTCAATATCGTGATCCTTCTTGTCATGTTTCTACAATTTCTTCTTCTGCTTTATATTATTTTTCCTTATCTAGTCTATTTCTTCTAAGGCACTAATGATTTATGCTTCAATATCTTCTTCCAAATAACTTGGCTTGTCTTTCTAATTATGTTCATTTTCTTTATTAGTAGGATTTGTTTCCATGTTTATGGAGAGAGATTCTTCTTCATCATCAATATATCCCCTTTTTGCATATGGACACTTAGGAGAAAATGTCCTATTCTACCATAATTAAAGCATTTGAAGGGTATCTTACCTTTGTATTTATGAGGTCCTCCTTTTAGCTTTCTGAAAAAATGTGCTTCTTCTATCCTTGATACAAAGCTAGAACAATCACTAGATCTCTCTTCATAATTTTTTTGTAGCTTGTCCAAATTTGTTTATTTGATGTAAACTTCATTACCTTGATAGTCTCAAAATATAGTAGGCCACTCAAGATGACATATATTTTTGTTGCTTTTTTTTTCACTTGACTCCTGACCAACCTCATCTGTATAATTTGTTGTGACTAATTCCCAAATACAAAACCCAAGGCCTTCAAATATGTCTTCATTATTATACTCCATGATGAATATTTTATTCCATAAAAAAAAGGAGCTATCTTAGTAGGGATACCTGCCTTACAATCCATATGTACTCAAGATCTTCCTTCGAGTGGTTAAATTGTTTTTGAAGGAACCTTCTCTGATCCTAATTGTTAAACTTATGATTATATTGAGAGGGGAGTTGAATCAGTATAAGATACTTTTTAATTTATTTAACCATTCATCAATCATTCATTTGCTAAGAAACAATAATCACATATAAAATGAAATCACAATTCATAGAGTTTAACATGGAAACCCAATCAAGAGAAAACCATAAAACTTATCTTTATAAATTGATGTAGGCACCAACCTATCATTACAATATTTGCAGGAACCAACCAGATGGAGACACTAATACCTTTAGTTGACCACCAAATTCGTAACATTTATAGGCACCAACCTACTAGAGACACAAATCTATTCAACTAAGCACCAACTCAATAAGATATTTTTCATTCATCAACTTGTTGGAGACACCAATCTCCTCAACTAAGAACCAACTTAGTAAGACCTGTATAAACACCAATCCAAGATATTCATACACAGAGTAATTCTGACTTCACCAACATTCTTTATACTTCATACATAGCTTCAAACCCTAGTCACACTTATCCTTCATTCCCTAGAAAACCTCATAGCATCATTCCCAAAATATGATCCCATACTACAGCATCACAACAATAAAATAATGCACTTTGCAACATTACCGACCCTTAGTCCTTCATAGTTGTTGGCGCGTAGTGGGATGACCTGAGGTTAAACATTAAATCACCAACAAAACCCTAAATATACCAACCCTTTCGGCATCACCTACAAGAAAGTGAAGTCTCACCCAAGGTACCTATGGGGACTACTGGAACTAGGCTTTTGTAGTCATCAAGGGAATGAAGACCATTCTAACATTCAGTCTGGTGAAATCATAGCAACGTAATAACATATGACAGATTTGTATTACTTAATCATTCAACATGAGTGCAGAACCTTCATATACATATTCATATTAACCCATAAGAATCTAATACATGTGTGCAACATATAGATTAAACCAACACATCATGATAGCAAACACATCAAAACACAAGATTTTAACGTCATTCACCCCAAAATCGGCTATGTACACAACAAAGGGCTTCTTATGTTATGTTGGACAGTTGGTTTTCATTGATGTCAACCATTAGAGATTGATTTCAACCCTTGGAGAAGTCTAGAATACCTAGAAATGTGATCGCGTCAACCCTTGGAGAAGTTTGGAAGCCAAAGAGATGTGGACAATATTGTTGGAAAGTTGGTTAACCGTTGGACAATTGGTTTTCATTTGTATGGTTGATATTGTCAGTAATTTGATTAATGTCATCTGTAGAAGAAGTCCAAGATATGGGTGTAATTGACGAAGTCTACAAGAAGCATCAAAGGAGTGGTTATGGAAACCAAAGTTGTTTGAGGAATTTGAATGTGAAGAGCAGCATAAATGTAGGTAACATACTCATGGATGGATATTTCTTGTCATGCAATTTTGAACAGTAGGTGGTATGCCACATGGTTCCTCATGGTTGAGGAGTTATGGCATCATGAAGTTAGAAGCCCCAAAGAATGGTTAAGAAGCCCTAAACAATTACAAAGTCATTAATTAAGGGAAAATCGGTTGTAACAAGAAATTAAAGGTTTTACATTGGATGTAGCTTGGGTGGTTGGGAGGAATGATTATTATCCTCCCCACCCAAGTTCAATTCCTTGTGAGTGACATTTTGTTCCCTTAAATGGGTCTATAAGATGCTCTTGTTGTTGAGCCCACAATATTCCAAAAATAATCAGCCTCCCTATGTTCTCTTGTGGATTTCAGGGGGGGGTTTCCATGGACGTAGCGAGCAATGATATTCGGTGGCGTGAACTACATGAAAAGAAAAAAACAAGAAAGTACAGGTTGACCCTAAAATTAAGAAAAGGGGTAAAATAATTATGACCCTAAAATGAGGAAAAAGGGTAAAACAATTATGACCCTAAATTTAGGAAAAAGGGTAAAACAATTATGACCCTAAATTAAAAAAAAAAAAAAGAGAGAGAGGGTAAAACAGTTATGACCCTAAAATTAGGAAAAAAAGTAAAACAATTGTTATCCTAAAATTAGGAAAAAGGGTAAAACAATTGTAACAAGAAATTAATTAAGGGTAAAGTGGTTACAAAAAGAAATTAATTAAGGGTAAATTGGTTGAAAATCAGTTATCTATATGGATATCGATGGCCTCCCACCTATTCCAACTAGATCGTTTTGGCAGTTTTCCAGTTTGGCAGTTTTTTCCTAGTTTTCGGGTCCTTGACTTCTGGGGTCGTTTAGAGGCCCTAAATAGAATTTTCAGGGATCTCCATAGTTAAACTATATGTTAATTTAGATTCTTATAGAAAAATTTGTATTCCTCAGATAGACCTTTCCAACAAGCTATCGTGCACCTAAAACAGATATGGTATGCAAACGTTACGACCCCAGGAAGTTGATGTACTAACTTACCCAAATGGGGCCCACATGAATTTTGGTGCTTCATCTCCGAGGGTTAAGTTTTTCTATGTCTAGGATTTTTTAAATTCTCGTTTATTGTAAAAGGGTTGTCAGAGCCTCATTTTAATCATCTTCTTACGAATGAGCGCAACCATCACATTTCTTCTTAGAGATAAGTCGCCACTATTCTAGCAAGCTTTTTTTCCACTGCATTTTACAGTTTCAACTTATTTTCTTATTGAATAGAAACCATTTTTACTGTATATATGTTATTATGTGTTAAGCATTTTTTATAATAATCTATATTCATTTCGTTCCTCTCATAAAATTTGGATCAGGGGTATCAGAGCAGTCTGCTCCTTGTCATTCTTAATGCATGTCCCCAACGAGGTCAGGGTACAAATATCTCGCACACCCAAGAGACCTCTCATGGCAGGAGAAAATAAAGACGATAGGAAAGGAGATCCCTTCAAAATTTTGCTTGAGGAATCCCTTATGCAACGAAGGAATGAGATGATGGATAGTTTTGCGTAAATCCTTCGGTGGCTACCAACATGTGACAAATCTTCCTCAAACGGAGGCATCGCCCCCTTCAAAGTAAAAATAAACTTCGATATTCCTATATTTGAAGGTTAGATAGACATAGATGTTGTAGACAAATGGTTGAATATACTAGAAGGTTATTTCTCTGTCCATAACTTCTCGAATAGAGAAAATATTACTTTTGTGCTCCTCAAAGTCATTCCCCATGACAAATATTGGTGGGAAACTTTTTGTGAGAATAAGGAAATAAAGGAACCCTCATTATTTACATTCATGGTCACCTGGGAGTCCTTCAGGGATGATATTAAGGAACAATACTACCTTGTTGGAAGTTATGACAACATGTACACAAAATGGACCACATTGCGGCAGGAAAGAGACCAAGCAGTGCTCGAGTTCACAAATATCTTCCATACCTTCCACACCAAGCTAGATATCAAATATTCTGAGAGACATATAGTGCTCAAGTATCACAGTGATCTGCATAGATACATCTAGGCCGAAATGGAGTTTCTAGACATCTCATCCTTGGGCGTGGCCTATTGGTATGCCATCAAAATCGAGCAGAAGCTCAAACAAAAGACACGAAAATTTGGGCCTGGGAACCCCCCGCAACAAAAAAAAGGAAAGAGTGGCCCCTACCCATAGAACAAAGGATAGAGAAAATATGTACCACCTTAGGAAAACTAGTCCAGGCCACAAGCAAAGAAGGACACTGTAAAGACAAAGAAATATATCGGGAAGTGGCATGACTTCCATAAGAGCCCATGGCATAACACTATTGATTTCCGCTCAAAAAAGTCATTGGTGGCGGAGGTGAAAGCCTCTAAATCAGATACAAGTTTCGAATCTAAGTCAAAACCAGAAAGGGGGAGATGAATCATTGATGCATAACCCAGTGCTATATTTTCCACCACCAAGCTCCATCCTGGTGAACTAGACAAACCAGAGGAAGGTAAGCACATTTTTCTTTCACAAATGTGGGTGAAGGGTACCCCGATGCACATCATCATTGATAGCGGTAACCAGAAGAACCTCATCTTAGTATAGGTTTTCAAGTGACTCACCCTGTCAACAATGCTGCACTTGCTTCCATACACCATCGGATGGATCTGCCAAGGAAGTGACATCTGCATCAACCAACAATGTCACCTGTCATACAGCATCGAGCCCTTCAAAGATGAGGTATTGTGTGATGTTTCCCCTCTCAAAGTTTGTAATGTTATTTTGGGCCAACAATATTTATGGAAACACCATGTTGTATATGAGTCTAGGCATCATAGTGTTATTATTACTTTGAACAATAAATTGTACAGGATACCCGAGGCATTCACACCTAGTGTTATTTCCTTGATCTCTGCCAAGTAATTCATCAAGGTCATATCTCAAATGAGGAAGTTTTTCTTCTTCATGATTCTCTCTCAGAATGATCAAAAGATTGCAGCCACATCCATGGTCTCCGCGACCGACCTCTCCACACAAAAAAGAAAGTGGATAAGTTCATGGAAGAATACTCGGATATCTTCTCCTCACATATCAAGGTACCTTTTCACTATTAGGTCAAGCACCCCATCGATCTAACCCCTAACGCATTGCTGCCCAATGGGCCAGTCTATCACCGCTCTCTATTAGAGAATGAGGAGATCAAGTGGTAGATCTAAGAACTGCTCCACAAGGGGCACATATGTCTGAGATCATCACCTTGCAGGAGCCTAATCGTGATAGTATAGAAGAAATATGGAACCTGGTGACTCTACATTTATTACCGAGCCCTATATAAAATCACAGTTAGAAACCAGTACCTAATTCCCTGAATTGACGACCTCCTTGATCAACTCATGGGGGAGAAATACTTCAGTAACATTGATCTGAAGTCTAGCTACCACTAGGTCCCGATAGAATAGACATATGTATGGTAAACCACGTTCATGTCAAAGGAAGGTATTTTTGAATGGTTGGTCATGCCCTTTGGTTTGACAAATTCTCCAACCACTTTCATGAGGATGATGGATGATATCTTGCAACCATTCACCAATAATTTGTTAGTGGTGTATCTAGATGACATTCTCATTTACAACAAGACTTGGGAAGAACACTTGCAGCATATTCAGCAGGTTCTTCACACCCTGCGACAGCACAAGCTATATGCCAACTTGGAAAAATTCTCCTTCGGCATGGACATAGTCAATTACCTAGACTACATCGTTGATAAGAATGGTGTACATGTGGATCTAGCCAAGATCCAAGTCATCCATGACTGGCCAGCCCAAACCACACTCGCTGAGCTTCAAAGCTTCTTGGACCTTGCCAATTTCTACCTTAGGTTCGTCATGTTGGGATTCTCCCATATTTCATGGGCCCTCATCCAAGTAACCAGGGGTGGTGGTAAGGTTAAATTTGTGTGGGGTCAGTCCCAACAACAAGTGTTCAATTATTTAAATTAACTCTTGTACTCAACCCCAGTTCTTTCACTACCGGACCTGCAACATCCCTTTGATATTGAGACAAATGCTTCAGACTATGTTGTGGGCATCGTTCTCACTCAACACAGCCACCCCGTGGCATATCATAGTGAGACACTATTAGATGTTGTCTGTAAGTACCCTAATTATGAAAACAAAATGTACTCCATTATGAAATACTTCCACCAGTTGATACATTACATTATTTGGAAGGAGACAGTCATCCACATTGATCATAAACCACTGCAATTCATGCAGACACAAGGAAAATTGTAGAATGACCACCATCAGAAGTGGTCCACATTCTTGAAGCAATTCCAACTCAACCTCAAGTATAAAATAGGAATCACCAACCACATTGTTGATTGTCTCAGTAGACCACTAGTCATGACACTCACCACAGTGCTAGACTCTTCGAGCATGAGACCTATGGATGGCCCCAACTCTATGAGAGAGATCCAGACTTCAACACCACCTACCAAATGTTGGGTGCAAATGCAGTTGTCTCTAATTTCCATATTCAAGATGATTTTTTGTGTTGTTTGGGCCATATATGCGTTCCATCAAGTGAGCGAGCGAAGATGAACTCGGAAGCCCACTACATTCAGGTGGTAGGACACTTCGGCATCAAAACGATAGTGGAAATGTTGCAGAAACATTTTTATTGGATGAAACTTTGATAGGATGTTAACAAGTATACAAGGTTCTATATTCCCTGCACTATTTCCAAACCGACCACTAAGAAACAGAGCTTGTACACCCCTTTTCCTACTCCTGACAGGCCATGGGAATCCATCTCAATGGACTACATGTCGAGCCTCTTGTCCACCAAGAAGGGAAATGACTATGTTCTTTTGGTTGTTGATTTCTTTTCTAAGATGGTGATTCTGGCCACCTGTAAGAAGAGCATCACAGCAGAGGCCACTACCAAGCTCTTCCTTGAAAGATTCTGGGTACATGTTTGAATCCCACAAACCATTGTCTCAAATCAGGACAGTCGATTTCTGAGCACATTTTGGTTGAGCCTCTAGTCACTGCTGGAAAGCAAGATCACCAAATCCACAACCTTCCACCCCCAGATAGATGGCCAAATAGAGCTCATAAATCGTATGATCATGCACATCCTGCACATGTATAATTCCAAGAACCCTCGCACATGGGATGAGAGTCTTCCCTATTTCAAGGATAGCTACAACTGAGCCCTGCATAGCTCAACCAACCACATCCCCTTTCAGGTGGGGTTGGGATTCCAACCATTGGGTCCCATAGATGTTGCACAACCCCTTGCGGTCACCTCAGTCAACTCATCTCTTGCTCCAACTGAAGCTAACAAAGCCACCCGGTTCATTCAACAAATCCATCACATCCACCAATAGGTTTAGGATATGCTATAGAAGTCCAATGACAAGTACAAGCAATGCCATGATCAACATCGGGTGCCACATAAGTTTTAGGTGGGTGACAAAGTTTAGTTGCACTTGTAGAAAGAACGCCTTACAAGACCCTATCAGAAAATTCACTCGCTCCTTTATGGGCCATACACCATCACCAAGGTTGTGGGTGTTAATTATTTTGAGCTCAACATTCCTCCTTTCCTTGGCATGCACCCAGTGTTCAACATGGATCTCCTTCAACCTTATTTCCCACCATTATTGGACACCTCAGAGGCAGAAGAACAAATGACACCAACATAGCTCAACACTGATTGCATACAACAGGAATCTAGTGATCGTATTGTGCAAAATCAGGTCAATGTCACTCACTAGAAAAGGATCCATCTTTATCGAGTTGTCAAAGCAGGACAACTCATGCACCAAGGCAAGTGGCTCACTTGGGGCCAAATTCAATAGAAATTTCCTCATCTGATGGGGTCACTCAATGCAATGGATACCATTTCTTCCTAAGGTGGGAGGATTGATCTAGATGGATTTTGGTGGTCTCCCACCTATTCCATCTGGCTCATTTTGGCAGTTTTCCAGTTTGGTAGGTTTTTCTTAGTTTTCGGGTCCCTGACATTTGGTGCCATTTTGAGGCCCTAAACAACATTTTCAGGGCTCGTCATAGTCAAACTATAGGTAGAGTTAGATTCTAATGGAAAAATGTGTATTCCTTGGATATACCTTTCCAATGGGATATTGTGCGCCTAAAATGAAGATCGCATGCAAAAGTTATGACCCAATAAGTTGAGGTACTAACTTACCCAAACGGGGCCCACGTGAATTTTGGCGTTTCATCTCCTAGGGTTAGGTTTTTGGATGTCTAGGGTTTGTGACATTCCTGTTTATTGTAAAAATTCCTTCAGAGCCTCATTGTAATCATCTTCTTGTGAATGAGCACAACCATCACATCTCTTCTCAGAGATAAGCTGCCACAATTCTAGAAAGCTTGTTTTACGCTGCATTTTACAGTCTCATCTTATTTCCTTATTGAATAGAAACTAGTTTTATTGTATAATTTTTATTATGTGTTAATCATATTTTGATAATAATCTGTGTTCATTTCATTCCGCTCATAAAATCTAGATCAAGCAGTTACATGGAAGAGTATAAATACACATCAAGAGTCTCTCATTCACACACACAAGTTCATTGAATATCTATCTAGTGAACACCTGATCTATTGGCGGATATGAGATAACGAAGATGAGGTAAAGTAAAGGGTATGCTTGTTCAAAATTCCAACAAGGTATGACGATCTATTAAGTTTGCTATCGGATTAAAGGTATGTTTATATGCATGTTTTGAATGTTATATCTTGTTTATGGTATGGTACATGTTGAGGTATATTTTGGTTATGTTATGGTGCATGGTTTATGGAATATCTTTTGGTATCTCGTTGAGGAATATCATGAGTGATGTGACATATGTTTGAGGTACATAGCTTATGGATGTTGGCACATGTTTGGTGCATGGTTTAGACGCATATCTTGATGAGGTTATGGTACATACTTGGTGATGTTAGTACATATTGTGAAACACATCTTGGTGATGTTATGGTTCATGGATTGATGCATGTTTTGGCACATGGTTGAGGCACATGTCTTGATGATGATATGGTGCATTTTTAGAGGCAATTGCTAATAATATTGGTACATTTTTGGTACATGAATAGAGGCGAATCATGGTGATATTGGGCATATGGTTTGAGATATGACCTTGATGATCATGGCATGAGTTGCATCCAGTTATAAGTGGATCTATTTGATGATAAAACAATGGAAGTGATAGTGGTAGTGATAGTGATGGTGACAGGTTGACAATGACAGGTCGATGGTTCAGTATTAATAGTAGTGATAGGTTGACAGTGGAAGTGATTGTTGTAGTGACAGGTTGGTCTACATTTATATTTCAGGGAGGGAGGATGGGGAAAGGAAAGGGGGTTGTAGCCTCCTTCCAGTTGGTTCCAGAGAACTCAGGGAAGTGGATATTCCTTCAGGTTGTAGCCTGTAAACTAGGGGGTTGTAGAATCCTTTCAGCTGTAGCTGGTAAATCAGGGAGTTGTAGCTTCCTTCAGGCTGGAGCCTGTAAATAAGGGGTTGGAACCTCCTTACAGTTGGAGCTAGAGAATTTGGAAGTTGGTGATTCCTATGAATGTAATATTAACATATAAGAAAATCATTTCGTGGTTTTCTCCCATTCGGGTTTCCATGTAAATTATGGTGTATAGTGTTTCTGTGATTTTTTACTATGCACTATTGATTTATACTACTAATATATTGGATGCTAATGATAAATTGTTGAACACTACTAATAAAGATAAATATTTTATATTGTGGTTAAAAGTGATAAATTTCTCATACTGATTCACCCCCCCTCTTAGTATTCCAACAATTGGTATTAGAGATAGTTCCTTCAGGAAATTGTTTTACCATTGGAAGGAAGATCATGTAGTACGCCATGTTTGGGGTACCACAATTTGATGGTCATAATGGTCAGATATATGAAATGTGGAGTATAAAAATGAAAGTGTTTTTACAGGCACATGGGTATGATGTTTGGAAATCATTTGTTACGGGATACACCGCTACAAAGAAACCAAAGACTATAGAAAAGAAGGAATTGAAAAGAAACAACAAAATAGTAATGGATTACATCTTGTAAGGATTACCTGATCCGATAAGAGAGAAAGTTGGAAAATTTTCATCATCTAGAGAACATTGGCATAAGCTAAATAATATCTACTTTGAGGAGTCTCCCATCACAAATCCATAGAATTCTAAATAATATGAAAGAACATAACAAGAAGAAATATGCTCATCATGTGAGACAGATTCAAAAGAAGAATATTGTGAAGAAGTAATAATAGTCAATCTTGAAGTAGAATTAATCAATGCCTCAGATTGACTGAAGAAAGAAAGAGAGGAAAAAAATTATCTCAGAGAAGAATTGATCAAGATAAAGGAAGGTTTTCAAAGCCTTGAAGAAGTCCATCAAATGATTATGAACTTAAAATTCCAAACAAAATAAGAATCAAGGATTGAAGAAACATACAAAAGTCAGATAGAAGAGAAGCAGTGTTTGAAAGCTGAAGTAGTAGCACAAAGAAAGGAACCAGAGAAGAGAGAAAATATTTTGACATATCATCTCAAGGAATTATATGAGGATTTAAACCATCTTGAAGAAGAATTCATTTAACAAGAAATAATACTTGAAGAAGAAATCATCTTCTTTAATATTCAACTTGAAGAAGCAAAGAGAATCAAAGAAGTTATGAATATTCAGATAATGAAGAAAAAAGAAGAAGTTCAGAAGCTTGAAGAAGAAGTTGTCACATTGAGAGTTAAAATATTCAATCTCAACAATAAATTTGAAGAGAGAGAAACATCCACATCATCAGTAAAGAGAGTTGAAGAGAATCACTCGAGGTTGCCAGAAAGGAAGAATGACGAAAATGGTAAGAGTTATCTAGAATTACTCAAAGGAAGGAATCATGGTCAACTGGAATCAAGGAAGAATGAGTATAATAGAGATACATATTCAATAAGACAAACAAAGAATCTTCAATCATGATGAAGGAATCAACGAAAGAGAAGATTGTGATCAACTGAGGCATAAATTCAGAAGGACTGCAACGCAAAGAAGATCATTCACTCAAAGGTATGAAAGTTTATTTTATGGTCATTGTTTTATTTGTACTAACTTTGGAAATAAGGTTGTAGATTGCAGAGCATGTGGTATAAATGTTCAAGAAAGAAATGCTTATGTGGCTCCCTGCAATACTGAATGTTACAAATACCACAATTATGGTCACATAGCTGAAAATTGTAGAAGCGTGATAGAGCCCTCCATGAAGGAAAACAACAATATCAGATACAAGAAGTTTTGGAAAAGAAAAGAGATACTAGAAGAGCATATGAATAAAGAACAAGTCCCAAAAATCGCATGATTTGTAGTAGTACAAGGAAACAAGAAAAGAAAGAATATATCTTGGAGATCGTATTGTTAGAATCCATAGAGTAGGTAAATGAAGAACAAGTTTTAGACATCACACTCTCAAGATATGTAGTAGTTCAAGGTCATGATGAATCTATAGGAAGTAAGGAAGATGTCAAAATCCAGAAAGAGGATGAAAAGGAAGATGTATGAGTTTAGAAAGATGATAAATCTATAGACAAAGAAGAAGATTACTCCACATTAGGGTGGATTCCTCCATTGTTCTGAGCCATCCGGATTGGAGACTCCCAGTAATATGAATATTAAATAGGGGGAGTCTAAGAAACGACTGATACATATCAAAGGACTATCTTTCGAGCAGTCTGTAGTGTTTGCAGTTTTTGGAAAGAAATTTTCAGAGTGATGGCAGAAGTACAAAATAATAGATCGATTGACCGAGGAGCCACTTCCTAGGTAGATATCATAGGAATATTACTGGCATACTTGTCAGGAATACAGTCATGATTGTATGGAATATTCTAGGTAGTAATATGTGATGATCAGTTGCAACAGATTTCAAGAAGTAATCAGAATAGTATAGTGACAGATGGGTCAACATTGTGGATAGTTGTGTATTAGGGTCATGGACATTTAGTGACATATGGACAATGATGGATTCATGAGACACTTGGAAGGTAAAAAATACATGGTTCATATAATATGAATAACATTGGATAAAAGCATATTGACAGTTGGAATTAGTTAGTCATAGAAAGACAAGCAGTGGAAGGCATAGAAGAACAAGGAAATAGAAATCATTAGCGGAAGCTACATTGCCAGAGGAAGATATTGTTGAATAGAATGGTCATTAATGATAAATCTTGAATAATTGAAGTGTCTTTGAATACATTTTATATATGTTAGTGAATTACATGAGGAAGAACCAATGGATAAGAAGATCTATTAGAGATAAAAGGAAGTAGATATAGGAAGCCCTACATTGATATACAC